>OX422223.1:162890414-163465414 GCA_949130495.1 Sambucus nigra | reverse complement strand
ACACTAGGGTATGAATGATTTTTACTAGGTATCACCTGAGAGGTCATCTAGCCTATATATATGTGTGTATATATGTTATATTGTGTGGTGTGATAGAGACACATAATGAATTATTTTATCCCGGTAAGTAGGGTTGTCTACTGAAGTGAATCGGGGTGGTTAAATTTATTTTTGAGTGGAGAGAGATAGCTCGGGATTTATTTTGCGCAAGAACTAGTGATAGAAAGGGAACGGTAATTTATGTTGTCTTTTGCTGCATAAGGGTAGGCGTGCATACTTTTGTGTTAAGAGACAGGTATTTTGGGGTACGTGCTATGGACTGAGGGTCTAACGGATCTCAACGACCGACAATGTTAGGTAGTACTATATTGAGGGGTTCCTTGTTTGGATTTCGCTTTGCGAGACATTCCACGCAAGAAACTTAGCGCAACGTTGGAAGTGGGGAGAAGTTTGGTCATTAGTATATGGGTTGGGTACCCCGATTATTATTCATATATGTGATATGAATACGGGTTGGAAGTTATATTACGGGTTACAGCTAGCATAATCGGTTAGCTTTCGTACGGTTAAGCATGGGGATAGGGTGTATGGGCACCCTAGTTAATTAGGGTAACTTTCTTGCGGTAAAGCATGGGTAAGGGTGTATGGGCGCCCTGGTTAATTAAAATGCTTAATTATGTAACTCTTAGTTAGAAGCGGGAGATATAGATGTAGCGATCTTAGAGGCACGGGTATAGGGAGTTATGTTCAAGACTTGGAGCAATAGGCTTATCTTAATTTCGAGGACGAAATTCCTTTGTAGGGGGGGGGGGGGGAGTATGTAACACCCCGTAATTTTGAGGATTTAATATTTAATTATTTTTGGGAGATATAAAATATTTAAATTGGAGAAACTTAAATTTATGATTTTGAGAATTTATTTGAGTGTGAAAAATTATTTATATTTGGCGACTTTAAATTTAAATTGTTCGAAATTCGTGTGTCGCATTTTGAGGTCAAAATTAGAGAATGTTATAAAGTATTTCAGATGACAATTCTGAGTGCGCGGTTGAGTCCGGATGGGTCGAGATAGTCAGAAAAGAGTACCCGGGGGTAGTAATCGGATCTCGGAGCATTTTCGGACATAGCTGAGCCCACACGGGATGATTTGGGCCATTTTAATTGGCCCATGTGGCCAAAAACGGGATTAAGGGTTTTCAATCTAATTGAGGGAGTGTTGAATGGTAGCTAACATAAATCTAAACCTAGGGCTTGAGAGGGAATTTGTGGAAGCAAATCAAGAGCCAATTGGAGATCCTTTGGAGTAAAGTTAAGGAACAAAAGTGAGTGTTCGTCATCAACTATCCTCTACACCAACGGATCAGACTCTACGAATGATTCCAAACAAGTGGTTAACTATTGTAATTATTCTTGATGATAATAAATTCATATTTTGGGAGGCGTAAAACCTAAATTCGTTTTTGGGTGGGTTATTATATGAAATGGGTTTTTATGAAATTTAATCGGCTGAGTAATGTGACACTCCAATTGATGTTATAGAAGTATTCAGTATTGATTGACATTAGAACCAAAACAGAACACCAATGTTAGAGATGAATTTATTGAGATTGTTAAATCATATTTGTGAATGACAATTGGGATTTTACCATAGGAATTTGTGTTCTTGAGTGGGTGAAGATTTGTGAAAATCAATAATGCCAAAAGGTTTAAACGATGATTAGAGATCATAATAGAGGTAAAAAGAAGATGAATATGATGTATTGGGACTAGAATTGGAGATAAGAAATCTTGAATTTTCGTTAATGGATGAAACAGGGTCTTAGAGAAGACAAAGACCTGTTCGATCGATCGATCAATGGTTGGGGATCGATCTATCGATGGTCGGTAATTTTTGGCAGTTCGGCTAGTTTTATTATATAAGGGAAATTTAATTAAAATTCCGTCCCTACACCTTATTTAATGAGAAATAAATTGGAGGAACCTATTCCTAGCAATTATGGGGAAAAGTAATTGGGATTTGGGAGGATTTATGTGGGGCACTTTATGGATAACTTTGAGAAATTGGATTCCAAAATAGTGAGATACGAATCGAGTGAGCGAGTCCGGGTATATTGGGTGGGTGTCACCGAGGTAATAAATTAATTAATGTGTAAATTATTTATATTAGAGTCGGACCGTAGACTCGATAAAAATATTATATTAATTGATATGTGAATTAAATAAAGTAGAGTCGGGCCAAAGACTCGAAAAATTTCAGGCTAGTGCTACGGATTTTTGAGTACAAGGTAAAGCCGGGGTTTATATTATATATATGTGGTATAGTGATAGTATATATATATATATATATATATATATATATATATATATATATATATATATATATATATATATATGTGTGTGTGTGTGTGTGTGTGTGTGTGTGTGTGTGTGTGTGTGCGTGTGCGTGCGTGCGTGTGTGTGTGTGTATTCTGTGTGATATTTAATATCAGTGACTCGATATTTATTTAATTTGTATACTTTAGTGCTATCAAGGGAGGTTGCGCGTTGTGGGTGAATCCCCTAGCTTGAGGAGTAGGGTGAGTATATCCCCAGGTCATAGCGTCCGGTATATGGGTGAGGGGCTTATCTCACTTTTAGGGAAGGAATATGATCGCCTTCACTACGTTTCTATTTTTGGGCCAGGTTGGTGAGCGATTCCAACTTGGGTAACTAGGTTATGTGAGCACACCTAGTAAGATAACACTTTAGAGGAAATCATCCAGCGAGGGTATACTCGGAGGGATGGATATACGTATGATATATATGTGTGGATGTTCGTAGTAAATGTGCGTATATATTGGTAGTAGATATTATATGCGGGTAATAATACAGTGTGTGATGTATTTATGTTATGTAACTTGTGTCACGATTATGTGATATTATTTAAAAGGAATTAATTAAGTTAATTGTTGAGATAACTTATAACCCATTAATAATAATATTCGGTTTAGAGTAGATTGGAAAGGGGAGATTATACCAGGACTAGTTGGACGGGTTAATAGAACTAGGTTGGGTTAAGGAAACCGTTAGGTGTGCACAATAGTGGAGGGGCGAGTATGTCCTCAAGAGAGTGCGGCACTAACTTAAATATGAAGCGCATTCATATATTTTTAATTAATACAGTTAATTCACTTGCTAAATATTTTAAAAATATTTTGGGTTTTAACCCTTGCTATAAAATTATTTTCAAAACCTTTTAGGTGCCAAGCCACAGGGATGCCAGGATTGATATTCCATTCCAGGGACACGGAGCTGCGACATATGTGGATGCTAGAAGGAGCTTGGATTAGATGCCCCATTCATTCTTTTCTAGAGTAGGAGTCATCTATCAGTTTCAGTTTTACTTA
The DNA here is from genome assembly GCA_949130495.1 of Sambucus nigra. NCBI lineage: Eukaryota > Viridiplantae > Streptophyta > Magnoliopsida > Dipsacales > Adoxaceae > Sambucus > Sambucus nigra. The sequence continues at coordinate 163,462,028 of OX422223.1, read as the reverse complement.
GGGCTTGTCGCCCTGATTTTCCAGTACAGTTTTTAGATTTATTTATTCACGTATTGGATGTTTGTATTGGACTATTTACTTTGGTGGTCGGTGGTTTATTCGGCAAATTGTTTAATTAATTATTCAGTTGATTTAATTCAGTCGTTGTGTATGACTCATATTATCTTTTCGCATGTTATTGCTTGTTTAATTAAAAAGTTAAAATTTGGCACCGACTTTTTAGAATACTAGGTGGTTAGTAAGTTTTAAAAAGGTTTTCGACAGTGATGCTAAGAATGAACCAACTGGGATTCTTATTTTAATTTAGTATAGGACTGATCACCCGATATTTTATTAGGCGGGGTTTCACAGCCTTGTCCCAATAATACTATACAAATTATCCCACTATTACACCCCAAGTGGCTATAGTACATTTCTTTATGAGTTGCTATTCACATTAACTTACAAAAGGCATAATTTCCCATTTAATACCATAAAGCAGTTTCAAAAGTTATATAATTAATAAAATTCTCATCCGGTACAAACCCGTATATACTTATACCATATATACAAAATCATACTACAACATTCACAAGTATATGCTGTAGATGTATATATATATTCCCCCGAGTAGGCACTCATTGGGTATTCTTTAGATGCTATCATAACCTGGTATTCTCATCCACACGAAACTCTGTTACGATTAGCTCCCCGTTCCAGAAAAAAACATACAAACACTGGGGAGGCAGCCATAGTTTTCCACGGTAGTGAGTTCGAATTAGGCACCATTCGTCTCACTCCTGAACTCGAACGCTATGACATGGGGACTATAGTCGCCCTGCTCCTCAAGTCATGGGATTGACCCACCTCGCGCAACCTCCTCGATGGCACTAGACTAGGTATACTATAAATATAGTTCACACAATTCTTCATAAAACATATATATACAGAACATCATCGAATATATATAAAATCCAGGGTACCGATGTATTATACCAATACCTAAGCCTAAAAAAGGAAGCCTATGGTTCGACTATGTTTTAACTAAGTACACACTAATTAAATCCCATTATTTTGGCGTAACCCATTTCAAGTATACCCGAACTTCCTATCTCTCGGCCCGAAATTTAATTATTTAAATCCACCCTTCAATTTCATGCGATCAAGTTTAATCACTTAAACAAGAGGCTTACAATATGCTAAATCATGAACTTACATCTTTAATTTCATGCAATTTAGTCGAATAAATTCCAAGGTTAACTATTCCTAAATTAATCCTAATTCAATACTCAATTTCATAATTCAGTTAGGGCAGGAACTGTAAATTTTCAACATAGCAGATCTGAATTAGAGGAATTGCAGAAATTTGGCAAACATCAAAACTGGTTTGAACGAAGATCCCTATCGTTCGAATGACAGTGGATCTCGTTCGAATGAAATACCATGTCGTTCGAACGACATTGGTATTTCTCTTCCTCTCTCTTCAGCTAAAAAAACCTGGTCCGCCATTACCTGTTTTTAAACCTCTGTTCTGAACAGGTTTCTGCATTAAAACATCCCCAAATTCATCCTAAGTTCATTCTTTCATTATAACAATCCTAGCCCTAACAATTCCACCAATTCAATCATCAATTTCATTAATTATCAAATCCTCTACAGATTTATAATTCCCATTAAAAGCAAATCCCCAATTTACTCAAGAACAAACCCTAGAATTTGATAGGATTCCACCTTTTTTAATATGAAAAGATAGATGCAATTTAATAAACACAATTTAAACCACTTGACTAAAAAATGAAGTTCCAAGGCTTTGAATGTTGGTGTTGAATCTATCTCTCCAAGATTCTCAAGTTTCTCTTCTCTTTGGCTCTCCCTCTAGCTTTTCCCCTTTTAACCTTCTAATGTGATTTAATGATACCCAACCCTTACACATATGGGGTTAAAAACCCTATTCACGTTTTTGGGCCTAAAGGCCTCATAAAAAGGGTCCATACTCTCTATATGGATCTCACATATGACTAATTAGGGCCCGACACCAAATAGATGCATATAACTACTCATTTTGGGCTATTTTGACCCTACCGAACTCAACCACGTGCTTAAAATCTCCATCCGGAATAACTTTCCAAAATTAACTCTCACCCGTTAACTTATTTAAATATATTCACTTTTAAATATTACCATTAATTAATTTCTCATCAATTTATGAACTACTGATTACCGAATCAATTAATTAAAATAATAACCAAGAAATTAGGAGGTGTTGCATACTCCACCCCTTACAAGGGAATTTTATCCCCGAAATTCGGACTTATTTTTAGTAAATAGTTCTGGATACTGTTCCTGCATATCCTCTTTACGCTCCCCAGTGGACTCATTGGCACAATGATGACTCCACTGATCCGGGATAAGCGGATCTACTTTGGATCATAACTTTCACTCACTGCGATCTAAGATTGATACTGGCCTCTCCCCGTAAGAAATATCGGGCTGCAAATCTATCTCCTCGAGTGGGACACGCCAAAACGCCCTTGGACTACTCTTATATTTCTCCAATGACGCAATACGAAATACATCGTGGATATGCTGAAGATGATCGGGTAAACCCAAATGGTATGCCACTGGTCCAACTCACTCAATGATGGGGAAAGGGCCCACATACCTTGGCGCTAACTTCCCCTTTTTGCCAAATCTCATCACCCCTTTTATAGGGGATACCCTCACTAACACTTGATCCCCGATCTCTAACTCTACATGCTTCCAATTTGCATCCGCGTAGCTCTTATGTCTATCTTGGGCTATACGAATACGCCCCGAATTCACTCAATCTTTTCGAACATATCCCTAATCATCTCCGGCCCCAAAAGCTACTTGTCCCCCACCTCCAACCAACAAGGTAGTGAGCTACAAGGCCTACCGTACAACTCCTCAAATGGGCCCATGCCTAAAGTAAATTGGTACGAGTTGTTATACGTGAAGTCCACCAAAGGAGGGTACTGTTCCCATCCTCCCCCACTTTTAATCGCGAATTATTGGTAACAATCGGATTAATTAACAAGGGCGCCCATACACTTGTGCCTGTACTTAATCGCATGAAATGGAACCCGATTTTTTACCAACACTTAAATCGTAATATAAATTTAATCCCACAGTTATAACATTCCCAATACCCCTTTCTCGGCATTAAATTATACATATCCACTCTTATGTAAAAAGACAACATCTACTACCACGCTCTTGCCATCACTAGTTTCCTTGCGCTAAAGTAAAACCCGAGCTATATATTCCTGCTCGACAATAAGTCCAATCACTCGGAATCACATCAGAGGTGTCCATATTATTCGGGATTTCAATTTTAACAATATTACTAAATTAGCATGCAACACATTTTATCGTAGATTACCTTATATATATAATAGACCCTCTTTCAGGTGATACCTAGCAACGATAATTCATACCCTAGTACAGCTAACACCCAGTCTTACTATGGCCATTCACTATAGCCCCAACTATAGTTACATAGTTAAAACTTGCGGAAACATTCACACTACTCCATTAATCCTCAAAAATAGAAATCTCTCGTATAATGCAATCATCCTCTTCGTGTAACCTCCACCCTCATGTGGTTAACACCAAAGAATCCCCGTTATCCCACGGTACTTAGATATATATATTATGGCTATTACGTCCATCACATCCACTAGTATTCGTCTCACTCACGAATCCTAGTGGTAGGGCACCATAGGTTGTGACGCACTCACTCACTCCCAAACTCACCCATGCTTAAATATTCCATAATTCGGGGGACTACTTATTCCCATTCCTCCGGAATATACCCAACATCATCGCCTTTGTGTCGTCTCCCCGAATTTTCTAAGTACCTGTATAGTAGAGAGTTTGTCTCCTCCCAGGGTGTCTATACACCCTATATCTCGTGCATAATTGCACAAACCTCCAATCATCACTTACATAACCATATTTGTCGCAATTTCGGGCCCATATTCTCAGCTTGGCTATGTCCTCCAAATATTTCAGATGATTTACTCATTACTATTCAATTCTCCCCCATATTACCCCATCATTTTTATCGATGTGGGATCCTCAAAACACTCCCTTAGTCCCAAACCTAAGGGTCCTTGTGATGGTAAGAGTGGCTAAGAATAAATCACATAAAACACATAAAAATATACACAACCTAGCAACTTGTGGTGTCAAAGCTTCGTAGTGCTTCTTTCGCAACACTTTTCGGCTCCACTAGCCCTATCACTTAGTGGCTTTCCACCCAACGTATTGTTTCCACACGTTCGTTAATTATCAATAAATCAAATGATAAAAAATCCAATGACTTCTCCACACTTTCGACATTTTATCTAGGCTTATGCGTATAATACTTCCTCGCAAATCCCAAAAGAACTTATCCCCCAATGCACAATCCCTCAGCATCACCGATCCTTGATTTCCACAGAACCCAAAGAATACCCTCGGGACTCTCAAACCTTGCCCCTATACTCACAAGTCTATCACGGACTCCCACGTCTCTAAGAGGGTCATATATCACTGAGCTCACTCTATCACTAAGCCCTTAGCGCTAGATATCTGTAACGAGCTAAACCTCTCAGCTCCACAATAACCCATCATACCCTCTGAAGTTTATAAGCCTAAATTATTGTCGCACACTCAACCTCTTCCAGGTAGAACATCGCACAAACATACCTCCTGCCTTGGAACAACGAACATGATAGCCTTTCTATAATTGTCCATCATTGTGAACTCGTTCACACCCACGATAAAACCACACCTCGAATAAGGCTTGTAGTTTCAGTTACTCATAACCTTGTCGACTCGACGGTTAATAGAAATAACACATGCGTACTAACCAAAATAAAAAACTTCTCCAACAGGTGCACTTTCGAGGCATCTAGCTCTTATCCCATGACTTGATGCAGACAAAATCCACCCATGTATTTCTACACTTTTACACATAAGACACATTTCTGTGTCATTCCCCTTTCTCCTTCCTCTGGCCCCACCAGCCATGTTGAGGTTGTCGTTCTCATGGACCTGGTAGTCTTGACCCTATTGGTTATTCCAAATTCCCCTTTAGATCCGTTGATCCAATAGATGGGTTACTGGCCTTTATGGTCTTAAGTAAACCCATCGTCACTTGGTAGAGATTTCATTGATATAGATTATTAATCTGGGTCCTCTACTGGGTATTCCTTCCCTTGGAACCTTACTAGCACTGACAATTTAATCTTACTCTTCTGATGGATTTTTCAACTCTCTTAACTCCCCTCTCTCCAGAGCATTGATTCGAATGTGAATGTGTAACTTGACGACAACGAGACCAGTCATCCTAGTCATATCTCATGTCCATGCTTGTATATCCTACCCATGGGTTTACTATAAACTTACAACCCTACTCGTTCTTCGTATCCCTATTATTGGTTACGTAGTTTACGAATCTTGTTATCTTTCCTTACCATCCACCCACTGCTCGAACCTTATTGGAAAGATTACTGAAATTTCCCTCATCTCTCAATTCAACATCTAGTCAGAGTATTCCTAGTATTCCACACCTACATGCTTCGTTATTCACGGTATCACTCCATAGGCGTAGTGACGGGCTCCTGTCACCCCATACTACTCCCAAGAGTAAACTTCCTTGGCCAATATTTTGACTTGAGTGACACTATACTCCCCCATATGTAATCCCAATTGGAAGTCCTCAACCCACCGGTAAATCACTCTTCCTCACTCCCCTTGAATCCTAGCGGATTGATCTTTTGAAATAAAATTTTCTTCGACCTTCACCCCCTGTTGTCTACACTTGGGGTCTTAACTTTTCTCTATCGTCCTTCCCAACGGTTCTTGGGTAACTACTTCACCCCAGCAGTTTCTCCAACTTCAATTATTCAAACAATTATCATGGCGACTCTTATCGCGTCACTATTTCTAGAATGCCCCATGGCTTCTGTTGAGTCCTCCCTCCTGCAATCCTTCTTACATCCCACGTAGGTTGTTCTATAATGTTCGATCTATCACGCTCGATCAACACCATATATGAATCACATGAACTATACCCTATAGAAGGAGAACATAAATCGCATACGTGAAGGAATACATCAATCTTATAATAAGGCTCTATATCAAAGAACGCTACACTGAAACGTGAAAAGCCGCACAAATCCTAAGGACACTAGAACCTGATGCTTTGATACCATCTGTGACACCCCGCCTAATAAAATACCGGATGATCAGTCCTATATCAAATTAGCATCACTGTCGTTCAGTCATTAATTACTAACAACCCAGTCTTTCATTAAGCTGATGCCAAATTTTTATCTTTATGAATCCAACCCAACCAACATAACTAGGAAAACAAATTAACTAATACAAGAAGGAAACTAAACATGCCACAAAATAAGTACAAGAGTTTGTCGAATAACATCGACTACAAGCAATCCATAAAGTGCAAGTATAAAAGAAAATCGATACATGCCAAGACTGAATATAAAAGTACAAGTCCAAAAGTACATATGAGAAAGTCCCTATCTAAAGATAGAATGAGACAAGCGTCTACACAAGAAATCTACATAAGCTACTGCTGCACACTCTATAGGAAGGATCAAGACTGTCACTCCTATGGTAGGACACCTAAAAGGTTTTTGAAAATAATTTTATAGCAAGGGTTATAACCCAAAATATTTGAAAATATTTAGCAAGTGTATTAAATGCAAGAAATAAATATGCAAATTCTCCCCATATTTAAATTAGTGCCGCGCACTCCTTTGAGTTTATCTCACCCCTCAACTAATGTGCACGCCTAACGAATTATACATAATACACATACCCATTCTCCCTGTAACTAGCCTTTTCCCAAGAATACTATACGAATTACCCCACTATTACACACCAAGTTAGTATAGTACATTTCTTTATGAATTGTTATTCACATTAACTTACAAAAAGTATCATTTCCCATTTAATACCATATAATCGTTTTGACAAGTTATATAATTAATAAAATTCTCATCCGGTACTAACCCGTATATACCTATACCATATATATGAAATCATACTACAATATTCACACGTATATGTCATATATATATTCGCCTGGGTAGGCACTCATCGGGTATTATCTAGATGCTATCATAACCGGGTATTCTCATACACCCAAAATTCTGTTACGATTAGCTCCCCGTTCCAGAACAAACATACAAATGCTGTGGAGGTGGTCATAGTTTCCCACGGTAGTGAGTTCGAATTAGGCACCATTCATTTCACTCCTGAACCCGAACACTATGGCCTGGGAACTATACTCGCCCTACTCCTCAAGTTAGGAGACTCACCCACATCGCGCCACCTCCTTGATGGCACTAGACTAGGTATACTATAAATATAGTTCACACAATTATTCATAAAACATATATATACATCACAACATCGTATATATATAAAATCCAGGCTACCAGTGCATTATACTCATACCCAAGCCTAAAACAAGGAAGTCTATGGTCCGACTATGTTTTAACTAATTACATACTAATTAATTCTCATTATTTTAGCGTAACCCCTTTCAAGTGTACTCGCACTTCTTATTTCTCGGCCCGAAATTCAATTGTTTCAATCCACCCTTCAATTTCATGCAATCAAGTTTAATCACTTAAACAACGGGTTTACAATATGCTAAATCATGAACTTACATCTCCAATTTCATACTATTTTGTTAAATAAATTTCAAGGTTAAGTATTCTCAAATTAACCCTAATTTAATACTCAATTTCATAATTCGGTTAGGGTAGGAACTGCAAATTTCCAACATAGCAGGTCTGAATCAGAGGAATTACAGAAATCTGGCAAACATCAGAACTGGTTCGAACGAAGAGCCCCATGTCGTTCGAATGAAATACCATGTCGTTCAAACGACAGTGGTATTTCTTCTCCTCTCTCTTTAGCTAAAAAAACCTAGTTCGGCATTAACAATTATTAAACCTCTGTTCTGAACAGGATTCTGCATTAAAACGTCCCCAAATTCATCCTAAGTTCATTATTTTATTATTACAATTCTAGCCCTAACAATTCCACTAATTCAATCATCAATTTCATCAATTATCAAATCCTCTACAGATTTATAATTCCCATTAAAAGTAAATCCCCAATTTACTCGAGAACAAACCCTAGAATTTGATAGGATTCCAACTCTTTTAATATGAAAAGAGAGATGCAACTTAATAAATACAATTTAAACCACTTGCCTCAAAAATGAAGATTCAAGGCTTTAAATGAAGGTGTTGAATCCATCTCTCCAAGATTCCCAAATTCCTCTTCTCTTTGGCCCTCCCTCTAGCCTTTTCCCCTTTTAGTCTTCTAATGTGATTTAATGATGCCCAACCCTTACATATATGGGGTTAAAAACCCTATTCACCTTTTTGGACCTTATAAAAGGGTTCATACTCTTTACATGGAGCTCACATATGACCAATTAGGCTCCGACACCCAATATATGCATATTACTACTCATTTTGAGTTATTTCGATCCTACCGGACTCAACCGCGCGCTTAAAATCGCCATCCGGAATAACTTTCTAAAATTAACTCTTACCCGTTAACTTATTTAAATATATTCACTTTTAAAATATTTCTATTAATTAATTTCTCATTAATTTACAAACTACTAATAACCGGATTAATTAATTAAAGTAATAACCTAGAAATTACGAGGTGTTACAATAAAGTCCGCTCCTTATTATTGAAACAACTAGAGTGGATCTTAGATATTTTAAAAGTTGAACATATATAATGATTGACTAGTCAATAAAAATTGTATGTATAAAAACTTTTGAAATGATACAATATATAATTATTCCTAGAAATTTCGAGTTTGACTGTAGGTGGAGGTTATGAGGTTATGGGCAAGCATAAGGTTTGATCTGATTGGTTGGTTAAAGTTATTTGACTCTTAAAGTTAGAAGTGCAATTTTGGAATAACAAATTATATCAGCACGAAAGGAGTATTGTTATCAAAGGGAGAGCATGTGACAAACACGTGAGTTTTTGGTTAAAAATTGGAATGTCCGCCATAAATTACGGGGTAAAGAAAAATACAATAGGGAAAAATCTATTGACGCATAACAGTACAAGATGATTAATACAATTGGTCTTGCAAAGATTCAATTTCCTTTTTCCTCAAGTAAACAAATAAATTTTCTTGTGATGACATGCGGCTCTAATAAAGTGGATACAGTAGATCCAGTCACTGTTATAAGCCTATAAATAGCATTCAGTTATCAATCAAACCCACAAACTCAACTAAACAAACTGCAGCTAGGGACATATATTCTACTAGTCATTTGTTGAGTACCATAACCATGGCCCTTGTTGTTGCTCAACAAACATCCCCTTACTACATATATGTAGCCTTATTTTCACTTATTGTACTGAAATCTTGTTATTGTTTTAATCCTAAGCTCCTAAACGTTTCAAAGATTCAATCTGATTCTGATTGGTCTCCGGCTGGAGCAACTTGGTATGGAGGTGCCACTGGTGCAGGAAGTGATGGTAAGAGAGAGACACTGAGTTTATGTTAATAGACTGAGTTTATGTTAATAAAGTGTCATCTTGTTAGAATTTAGGAGTAGCCGCATTAATGATCATCTCGTGATATATTAGGTTTGTGTACAAAACTTAAGTCTATCCATGTGGAATCAGTAAAATGCTAGGTATATTTTGTGTCGTAATATATATACTCAAACACTCTCTAATTTCTATATATATTGTGTTCATGACGAATATCACCAAGTTCGAATCATTCAACTATGTTAATCTCTCTCTATATACTGATTTTAAAAGTAATATTGATGAGCTCATATTACTGTGTTGTGTCTCAATTCGCCAAATTAATTTGGAAGTTTGATCCGAGATTCAACATTTCAATATTTGATTATGTACCCCAACAAATATTTGAGTTTTATTCAAGTTTAAACTTTTATAGCCAAATTTATTGATTTAAAATTGGCAGGGGTAAGGAGTATGTGGGGTGTTCCGTGGTGCTCAGGGGGGGATTTCAATATCGTTCGTTTCCCCTCTGAGAGAAGTGGTGGGGGGAGGTCGAACTCGTTTATGCGGGATTTCTCGGACTTCATTGATGAGTTGGAGCTGATTGACCTCCCTTTGGTGGGAGGGGTGTTCACTTGGTCCAGTCATAGGGACGAGCCTTCTCTTTCTCGGCTGGATCGATTTTTACTTTCTAATGACTGGGATGATCATTTTTCGGAGGCAACTCAGTCTTGCTTGTCTCGAGTGACGTCGGATCACTCTCCTATCCTACTGGAGTGTGGAGGGAGGATTGGGGGGAGGACCCCGTTTAGGTTTGAAAATATGTGGCTAAAAGAGGAGGATTTTGTGGGGAGGGTTCGGGAGTGGTGGCAGGGGTACGAGGTGGAGGGGAATGCGAGCTTCAGACTTGCGACTAAGTTGTTTCTTCTCAAGGGGGATATCATTCGGTGGAACCGAGACGTGTTTTGTAATGTGCGGGGTGTGATTGAGCAGCTTTTAGAGGACATCCGTTTCTTTGACGAAAAAGAAGGGGTAGATGGTCTTTCGGGGGAAGAGAGGGTGGCGAGGGTCGAGAAGAAAAGGGAGGTGGGGAAGCGTCTGGTTCAGGAGGAGATGAGTTGGAGGCAAAAGTCTAGAGTTCTCTGGCTTAGGGAAGGCGACTATAACACTAAGTTTTTTCATAAAACGGCTAATTCCCATCGCCGCTTTAACCATATCGAGAAGGTGGTAGTAGGGGGAGTGGAGTTCACCGAGGAGAGTGAGGTTCGTAGGGAGATCAGTCAGTTCTACGAGAGGCTGTATACCGAGGAGGAGTCTTGGCGTCCGACGATGAATGGGCTCCCAGTGGCAAGTCTCGCTGGGGATGAGGTGACTTGGCTAGAGAGGATGTTCACAGAGGAGGAGGTTGTCCAGGTTTTGAGGTCGTTGTGCGGTGATAAGGCGCCTGGTCCGGACGGATTCACCATGGCTTTTTACCAGCATTGTTGGGAGGTGGTTAGGATGGATGTGATGGCGGTTTTCACCGAGTTTTATGATAGGGGTTATTTTCTGAGGAGTCTTAACGCCACGTTCATTTCATTGGTTCCGAAGAAGGGGGGGGCTACGGATGTGAGAGATTTCAGGCCTATTAGTCTGGTCAGCAGCGTGTATAAGCTCATTTCTAAGGTCTTGTCGGTCAGACTTAGACATGTGATTGATCCTCTCATATCGGAGGCTCAGAGTGCGTTTGTGGGGGGTCGTCAGATTTTGGATGCCGCTCTGATAGCGAATGAGTGCATCGAATCTAGACTTAGAGGTGGGGTTCCGGGTATTCTATGCAAACTTGACATTGAGAAGGCGTATGATCATGTGAGTTGGGAGTTTCTCATCTATTTGCTTAGGAGGATGGGGTTTGGGGAACGGTGGTGCAGGTGGATGAAGAGGTGCATTTCTACTGTCAACTTCTCTGTTCTAGTTAATGGGGTGCCGGAAGGGTTCTTTTCGAGCTCGCGTGGTCTTAGGCAGGGTGATTCTTTATCCCCTTTTCTCTTTATCCTGGTTATGGAGGCATTTTCTAGGATGATGAGTCGGACGATGGAGGGCGGCCTAATATCGGGTTTTTCGATCGGGAGATCTGTTACCCATTCTGTTGAGGTGTCTCACCTTCTTTTTGCGGATGATACTATTATATTTTGTGGGGCGTCGGTGGGGGAGGTGAGGTCTTTGAGGTTACTTTTGGTGTGCTTTGAGGCTGTATCGGGGTTACGTATCAACGTCAGGAAGAGTGAGCTGATTGCTGTGGGTGAGGTTGGGGTTCTCGGGCTTCTTGCAGGTGTGCTTGGTTGTTGTGTTGGCTCTCTCCCATCTACTTATCTGGGACTCCCCTTAGGGGCTAAGTTTAAGTCTTCTTCGATTTGGGATCCGGTTCTCGAGAGGGTGCAACGGAGGTTGGCTGGGTGGAAGCACAGTTACCTGTCCAAAGGGGGTCGGTTGACGTTGATCAAAAGCGTTTTATCTAGCCTGCCGACGTACTTCATGTCTGTTCTTCCGTTACCTAGGAGCGTGGGCGTTAGGCTAGATAAGCTGATGAGAGATTTTCTGTGGAGAGGGAATGATGATCACTTTCACTATTGCTTGGTGAGTTGGGATGAGGTGTGCAGGCCTCTGAATGAGGGTGGGGCTGGGGTGAGGAGCTTAGCCCAATTCAACATGGCTTTACTGGGGAAGTGGCTGTGGCGTTTTAATCGGGAAGGAGGCAGATTATGGAGGAAAGTGGTGGTCGCAAGGCACGGGGTGCATCCGCTTGAGTGGGGACCTATTATTGGACGTGCGGCTCATGGGGTGGGATGGTGGAGGTTTATTGCTCTTGGGTGGGGGAGGTTTTCTTTGCTCACCTCCCTTCAGCTCGGGAACGGGAACCGTATTAGATTCTGGAAGGATAAATGGGGCGTGCGGGGCTCTCTGGAGGATCTTTTTCCGGGGATGTATCGTCTTGGGGAAGACAAAGAGGGGTTAGTTGTGCATCATAGGCGGGGGGATGGGGCTCGGGGGGAGTGGGATCCGAAGTTTAGGAGGGACCTCAGGGATTGGGAGCTGGAGGAGGCGGCGGAGTTCTTTTCCTGGCTTAGATTGGCCCCGATTCCGTCTTTAGGGGCAGATGGGTTGAGGTGGTCGTGCTCTCGGGATGGCCTATTTTCAGTTAAGAGTTATTATCATGTGCTGAGGGGTCGTGGGGGTGCTTCTTTTCCGTGGAAGGTTATTTGGAAGAGTCGTGCGCCTCCCAAAGTTTGCTTCTTTGTGTGGACCGCTGCCAGGCAGGCCATTTTGACTATTGAGGGGCTTCAGCATCGAGGAAGGAGGATGGCCAGTAGATGTTGGTTATGTAGGAAGGAGGAGGAGACATCCAATCATCTTCTTCTTCATTGTCAGATCACTATGGGTCTCTGGGACTTATTTTTCTCTTTAAGCCAGATTGTCTGGGTTATGCCTCGTACGGTGTGCGAGATGATGGCGGCTTGGAGAAGGCCTAGGGGTTGGATTGGTTCGCGTTTGCTCTGGAGGATGGTTCCTCATTGTATTTTCTGGACCATCTGGCAGGAGAGGAACAGAAGATGCTTTGAGGGAGTTGATCTTAGCCCTTCCCGTATTCGGTTCTATTTTCTGAGCCTTCTTCTTACTTGGTTGAAGGGACGATATGATTCCTCATTATCTCTCTTCCTCGAGTTTTTGGAGGAGTTTTAGGGGTCTATGTTGTCTGTTCTGGGGCTCGGCCGTGCGCCTTTTTGTTTGTATACTCCCTGTATACGGGTTTCCGCCCCCTTAGGCGGGTTTGGTTAATTGATTCATTTACTTATCAAAAAAAAAAAAAAAAAAATTCGATTCAAATATTATTTCTTATGAGATAATTGATTATTGGCTCAATATATTTGGATTATCGTAATTTTATGTAAGTGATGATCAATAATTTATAGTTCTAATTTTTAGCTTTTAACATAACTTTCACATACACTTATTAAACAATTAGAACTTAGGCGGTCAAATCATAGTTAATAGTTCGTGAAACAAAGATTTTATGGGTTGATTTTAATTGTCACTAATTGAGGATCATTAAATTTGAATTAATCACATATTAGGTATGCATAATACTACAAGTTATAAATAAAATGCTATGTGCACACAAACTCATTTAACAATATAATAAAGTCCTGTACACAATAATAAAGTGAACAATGTATGATTTTCCTTGTTTTAAAATAATGATTTATAGAGTAGACTTTAATATATTTACCAGGAGAACTTGCATTACTCTTTTGGGGGAATATTATATTGTTAGGTTTACGACATCTTACATAACGGTTGTAGATTTATCGTTAGCGATGTGTATTTCCCAGTAAGTGACGAGGTCAACTATAACATAACAGTGTGTACATGTTTGTGTTCAATTTTCCGTCATAGCGGAAAAATAAAAAAGAGAATGAAGTTTTCAACCTAATTTCTTGATCAACTATAACATAACTGGTAAAAGACCAACTTATTTAAATTAATATTTTTGTTGGCAGGTGGGGCTTGTGGATATAGTAATGCCGTAGAGCAAGCACCCTTCTCATCCTTAGTATCAGCTGGTGGGCCCTCTCTATATAAATCTAATGAGGGATGCGGAACTTGTTATCAGGTGCAATGAAACCCATCACATAACTAACTATCTATATATATATTTGCCTTAATTTATTGCATGGCATGAGACAATTGCATAAACGCATGCCGGTATTGCTATGATACATGGATGTGTATCACACCTCAAGCATTTGGTGCACGTTTTTTTTTTAAATAATACAAAAAAAGTTAGTAGATTTTTTGGTATGTAAGTTTTACAATGGAGCTTGTTAATGCTAATAAATACAAATATATGCATACATACATAAATACATAGTATCATACGAGGTTCTTAAATGAGCACTTTCAGTGCCAGACTTTTTTTTAAAATAATACAAAAAAAAGTTTGACGATTTTTTTGCGGGATGTTTAAATATTTGATGAAATCCCACAAGAACAGAGTAAAAAAAAAATCCCACAAGAAAAATCAACTCATAATAATTTTTTTTGCTATTTAAAAAGAATCAGTTAAAAAATATCAGTTTTTAAACTACTAAAAGATAACATATTTTGACCAATTTAATTAAAATAACAAAAAAAAATTATTTTTGAATTGATTTTTTGTGGGGTTCCCTAAACTATTTAAATATCGCACAATTCTTTTTTTGACTAATTAAAAACAATGATCCGCATATATATATATATATATATATATATATATATATATATATATATATATAGAGAGAGAGAGAGAGAGAGAGAGAGAGAGAGAGAGAGAGAGAGAGAGCGCGCACACACACATATATTTATATAGTACTGGTCATGTGCGGACTGTCCCGTATTTTAACAGTGCGAACTGAACATGTGTCACATGGCGGTGAACCTAGAAAACAGAGAGAGCGCGTCTATAATTTAGGCGATAATTTTTAGGCTTACCGCCAGGCGACACATGTCCGGTCCGCACTGTTAAAATGTAGGACAGTCCGCACATGCTAAGCCTTAACCCATGGCGGACGTTAGGGGTAAAAAAGTGTGAAAAGACATTTAGACATTCTTAATATATTTTAATATTTTTTAACCATAACAACGCTATTAAAATAATAAAATTGTACATGTCATAAAAATATGTCTGAATATTTACAAATTAAAATACTATTTGATTATTTTGGATGAGATAATGGTCTAGTTTGTAAAAAAATTCTTTAAAAGACGATATCGTTTCACTAAAGCATTGTTGTGTTTAGAAAAAAGTGCGCCTTAAGGGTTTTACCAAGAATAAGGCGTAAAAAGCTTAAGCATGGCCGACCCTAGCCATGTGCGAAATGGGCAATGGCACAGAGCCCATTTTAAAGTATGCAATTTTTTATATATATATTACATGGGTCAAAAAATATTTTATGTATATTAAAAATGTCAATTTTTAAAATAAGTTTAATTTTTTAGGGGCCCATTTTTTTAACTACCCAAAAATCTCACCCAACTAAAATGGGCCCCTAAAAAATAAGTTTAATTTTTTAGGGGCGCATTTTAGATATTTAATATCTTTATAGAATATTTTTTAGGAGGGCCCTAAATTGAGTTTCGCACGGGGTACTCCCAATCTTAGAACCGGCCCTGAGCTTAAGGCGGAGCATTTCTCCCAAGTCTCAACCCGAGGCATGCCTAGATAGATTTTTAAGAACAGTGATATGTATAGACACACACACACACAGCTACACAGAGAGCATCTCTGACATACCTCAAATAGAGGAACAAAAAAACGGATCATTTTAAAAAATAGTAAAAAATATTATTGAGTTGATTTTTATCGTATAGTATTTCAGCTCAAAATAATTTTTTTTTTCATTTTAAAAAATCGATCAATATATGCTAGTTTCTAGCACTTTAAAAACTGATATATATCTGATCATTTTTTTAAAAATAGCAATTATATTCATTTTAAGTTAATTTTTTTTATAAGTTCGTTGAAATTGTTGACGTTTAAATATTGCACTAAAAAAATTAGGGTCAATTATTAAATAGTCCCTACTATAAATATATATTTTTTAAAAAGGACACATATTTTTAGTTTAACCCATTTAGTCCCTCAAGCACTCAATATCCTCTTATTTTTAGAGGTCCGCGCCAGCGGCACTCCCTCTCCAAAATATGTGGCAAAGGACTTTTTGAGGCAAAATAAAAAAGTTTGGACTAAATGTATATTAAAAAATATCCGAGGGACTATTTGGTATATGTCCCAAAAAATTAACTCAAAATAATTTTTTTAGTACTTTCAAAAAATAATCCATTTTTTTATCCTTTCTGTGAGGTGGGTTGGAGATCCACACCTCTCTCTCCCTCTTTCTATCTATCTCTAAATAACGGCTTCGTTTAAATTTTCAGGTGAAATGCACAGAAAATGAGGCGTGCTCAGGAAATCCGGTGAAAGTAGTTATAACAGATGAGTGCCCTGGTTGTACATCTGAGTCTGTACATTTTGATTTAAGTGGTACTGCTGTCGGAGCCATGGCTATTTCTGGCAAGGGTGATCAACTGCGAAATGCTGGAGTCTTACAAATACAATATCGCAGGTAGGTGTATTCTATACACATGTATATAGTGTTTCTACATGTATGTAGAATATACACTATATACGCTTACAATATTCTATACACATTTATATAATGTTAATATGCATAATACTAGAGATAGGTGTATTCTTTTGTTTTTCAACATATTTTTTTTATGTAGATATGAATTTTCAGAAAATAAGATTTGTAACATAAAATTATAACAAATGGCTGGTAAAAGTCATGATATATGTATATATATACACAAAAAGACTCAGGTACATACCAAGTATACAAATCCAGTATACATATCTATGTTTTTTTAAATAATAAAAAAGGTTAATTTACAATTAGGGTCCTTGTTGACAATTTTTAAACATTTAAGAATAATTTACTATTAGGTACACTTGTTATGCCACTAGCGTTGATTTCTACAAGAAGAGAATTACTGGACGTAAGTGTTTGAAATTTATCAAAATTCCTTTAGTGTTTAAAATTTGTTTGCGAGGGACCTAAGGGTACTTTTCCTTAAAAAAAATATGTTTCGGCTTAATTTTTTAATATGATGTTTAAACATTTTTGGGACTCATATAGTGAAATCAGCTCAAAAAATTATTTTTTGCTACTTTATAAAAATCAGTCAAATTTTTCCGGCTTTTAACTTTATAACTGCGAAAGTTTGACCGGTTTTTTTGAAATAGTAAAAAATGTTATTTGGAGCTAATTTTTTTTTAGCAAAATACTCTTAGCTCCCTCGCAAACACATTTTAAACACTAAAGAAAATTTGACAAATTTTTAAACACTTAGGTTCACTAATTCTTTTCTTCTAGAAGTCAACGATAATAGCATAGCAAGTGAATATAATAGTAAATTGTACTTAAATGTTTAAAAATTATCAACAAGAAACCTATTTGTAAATTGCCTCTTTTTATATGAGTATTTTAAAATGCTTAAATATCACAAAAAAAAAACTCAACTCAAAAATATTTTTTAATATTAAATAAAATAGTTTGAACCAACGGTATGTATGAGAGTCTCTCTCTCTCTTTCTATATATATATATATATATATATATATATATATATATATATATATATATATATATATATATATATATATATACAATATTGCTCTTGTGCTACCAGTCCGCATATTAAGAGTGCGGATCGGACATGTGTCACCTGACGGTAATCTCGGAAAAAAGAGAAAGTGTACCTATATAAAAATTCAACTCAAAAATATATTATTTAAAAATAAATTTGCATTAATAAGTATGCAAACTTGATGTGTATATAAACCTGTCTTTTATATATATATATTAAAAGAGGAGCAATGTTTTTTTTTTAACAAACACCAACTATATATTAGATCAGAATCGTATTACAACAGCTAGATTTAATCACAAGCCTACTAAATAAAGTACTAATAATATCTGTCAAAAGTGGCTTGTAGAGAAACCTAGGTGCTACATAAAAAAAACTATCCATATATTGACAGCTCTGGTCAGTCTTGACCAATACGTCAGCAACCGAGTTGACCTCTCGATAACAAAAGGATATCCATACAGTATCTAACTGCTGCATGGGAGAGTATTTTTTAACTCAATTTTAAAACATAGTGTTGTGTCATTACCGTATTGAATGGGGTGTCTGAGTTACATTGATTTTGATAAAAATAGGGGTGTAAGCGGTACGGTTTGGTCGGTAAATAGTAGATACCAATACCAAAACCAAACTCTAGATGGTAAAACCAAACCGTACCAGTTTACCACCCGGTACACCAAAATCAAAACCAAAACCAAACCGGCTGGTATTTCGGTTTTTTCGGTAATTTCGATTTTTTTTTGGTTTCGTAAAATTTTGTTTTTTTCTGGTTTCTTCTGGTTTTTTCTGGTTTCGGTCTTTTCTGGTTTCTGGTTTCGATTTTTTATGTTTCGGTAAACAACACTAAAAGTCCCCAAAAACCAAAAACAAAACCAACCAACTTTTTAAAATATTAAAACCAAAACCAAAACGAACTTTTTTCTGGTTTTGGTAAATTCGGTACGGTAATTTTGGTAAATTTGGTACGGCACGGTAATTTTGGTACGGTTTTTTCTGATTTCGATAAATTCGGTACGGTATGGTAATTTCGGTACGGTTTTTTCTGGTTTCATAAAATTCGGTACAGTAATTTCGGTAAATCGGTTTTTTAAATATTAAAACCAAAACCAACCAACTTTTTTACGGTAATTTCGGTTTTGGTAAGACTGGTTTCTGATATTTTAATATAGGAAACCAAAACTATTTTTTTTCGGATCAAAATGGTACGGTACGGTAAAAACTCGTACCGCTTCCACCCTAGATAAAAACATAAAGATGCCACTGAATCTTACAATTGAGTAAAAAAATGGGTTCTATCTTGCATTCTTTAAAAGAACAGTAGGACAACTAGGAGTGTGACGAAAACTTTATCTTTGTTAGTAAGTCTTGCTGATGTCTTTATCTTGACTTTACTGCGTGGAATTTTAAACGAACAATAACTTACGGTCCGATTATCATTGCCGAAGTAATGCACAGTCTAGACACAAAGTCATCAAACTGTTTCATATGCATATAGAAATAGATCAATACATCATAAATGGCCATAATTCTTTTTCCACATATATGGTATGTACTAGATATATTCAGTTTACTAAATACCTGCATCCATAAACATACATACAGAAACGTGAAATATTTTTCGAAATTATAATTCATTTTCATTAAAAGTAGGACAATGAGTAGAAAAAACTGAATGTAGTTTCGTCTTACTTTTGAAGTTTCCCATAAAAATTAATTCATCCAGGATTTGATAAGAAATATTTTACAAGGAAAGTGATAAAAGTATGGAGCATTTTTCATATATTAGACTATTTTTTCATAAAATATATTTAAAATTAAGTGCCAAAAAAATTCAAAATAAAATAAATATATTCCAAAGATAACAAATCAATATCAATCAGACGGAGCCAAGGTTAAAACCAAATTACTTATAACTTAAATTCCATCAATGAACTACAAAAGCTATAGTGAATATTTTTTAGGGAGGGTCAACAAATACAAAAATAGAAGTGATACCATATTCTTTGTTGTTAAGCACCAAAGAAAGGAAACAAAAGAAAACTAATAATGATATGTTTATCAATTAAAATCTCCAACCAAACTACAGTTTATTTTATTTTTATTTTATATATAAAATGTGTAACATTAAGGTATTACTGGAAATGATATTATAGTAACTAATATCCTAACCCACCGTCCAATCATCTTTTCGTTCCCTTTTTCCCAATTATTTAGTTTCATAATCAAATCACAAATGATAAATATATAATTCTAAGTCATGGATTGTGTGGCTAGCAGAGTGAAGTGCAACTATGGTGGAACAACCGTGGCCTTCCACGTGGACTCTGGCTCAAACCCTAGCTATTTTGCTACCCTAGTTGAATACGAAAATGGAGATGGTGACCTATCTGGAGTTGACCTAAAAGAGGCCTTGGACTCTGACAATTGGATCTCCATGCAACAATCATGGGGCGCTGTTTGGAAAGTGGATCATGGTTCTAAACTGCAGGCACCATTTTCAATCAAACTTATTTCAGAATCCGGCCAGACTATTGTTGCCAATAACGTGATACCGGCTGGTTGGCAACCCGGAAAGACTTACAGATCTGTTGTCAATTTTAATGTCTAGGGTCGATAGGAAATATGTGATTTTAATAAGTTAAGTCAATGGACTTTTGTTTTGTTTCTTAGGGTGGTTATGATTAAACTAGAGTCTGCTATTGTGGAAAAAGAGATGTAACTTTTATGTGTTTTGTTTGCAATCCTTTTCCTATGTGTAACTTCTTATGATGAATACAATGGTCTCCATTGTTGACATAAAATAAAATTTGTTCTTACTCCTTGTGTGCTTGTTTTCCATGTTGATGAGAGATTACTCATTTCACTCCTTTTCGTGAAGAGTACACAGAAACCAAGTCGCACTCACAACGCCTTTGGGCGATTTTGTTTGAACCAAAATGAACTTTTATTAATAGAAAGGAAAAAAAAGAGAAGAAGAAGAGCCGATTTCTCTTCTTTTGTTAAGTACGTAAAAGTATCCTTTTGAGGATTTTTAGTCCGATTGAAAGAAGAAGAATCTTCAAAGTTGCCTAATACTTCAAAGGAATTACTGACAAGAGCGTTGACCATATGATGATTTTTTCCAAGCGAGTCTTTAGTGAAAGAATCAGTCTTTGGGATTTTAACATATAAATCAATTTCGTGGCTTGCACTGATTGAGATGACATAACCTCTTTTGAATCAGGTATATCTTCTAATGGAGGCATTTCATCATAAGACTCATTATCCCCTAAATAAATATTATTATTTATGCTCATCAAGTTTGTGGTTTGTTCTCCGAGATGCAATTGATCATCATCTGAATCCTCTCCAATAACTATACCATTCTTGGCCACAAAACGACATTTTCTTGGAGCATGGCTTTGAGACTTAGATGAAGTTTTTAAACCCTCAATACTGCCATATATAAAACCTGCACCTTGAGTTAAACCCAGATGGTTAACTAACGTACCTCTTAGTGGAGATTTAGATTTATCCACTTTTATTGCTTTCTTCCTATTTATCTTAGCAGACTTAGACGTTCCTTGCGCATTAGGGGATTGATAAAATGGCCAACTATTTGCAAAAAGTACAAAAGCTAGGTAGCGATTCATATTTAATATTGACATAAAAATATCCATCTTCTCTTTTAACCAAAACAAGATCAGGTGGCTGAGTTGAAATATTTACTTCAATAAGAACTCGAGCTTATAAGCACAACAAATATTTGCAAATAGATGTGACATCCTATTTAAGCACAACAAGCTTATAAGGAATGTCTCCTTTAGCGAGAACAAGACCACCAAGAAAAGAGGTGGAAGAACAGTCATTAATGACATCTTGATAAACAACTTCAGGTAGACTTATTGCTATTGTGTTACCACGTAAAAATAGGGCAGAAAATGGTTGGATCCAGGAGGTTTCAAAAGAGCTTAGAACATATTTTTTCCCAACTATTTCGGCATCAGATGGTGGATGAGAATGGATTTTATCATTAGAGGCAAGTAAACGTGAATGGATAAACGGATCAGAAAAAGGTTTTGGATCAAAATCCAAACACAAAGGCGGACTATGATATATAGCTAGAGTGGAGAGCAAATTTGGATAAGAGAGAAGAACTCAAACATCTCCTAAGTAACGATGGAGCTTCTTTCTAGTGAGAGAAGCTCTCATTTTCACCACAGAGTTAGTATATGCCTTTGAACGATAGTCCTCAGATAATCGGGAAAACCATTAATCAAAGGGTGCATGGTTTATTTTCAAGTCAGACAGATAGTTGCTCTTTGAATTGGAAGAGACGAACACACAATTCAACGTCAATAGGAGGATAGAGAGAGACAGAGAGAGAAAAGACAAAGATCACAATCTTGGGTTTTACGTTTTTTAGTACTTGAAAACATCATCCAAAATAGTCACATCACTTGTATTTTTGGAAATCTTCACATCGATTAACTATTTTTTTAATAAATAAAATGTTAGAAATATTCCAAAACAAGAGCCATGCATTAAATAGAAAAAGTCAGCAGTAGATATTCACATGAGCTATCGTAAAGGAACATTTAGTCTTCCTCTTTTGTAGCAACGACTTTTTATAACAGCTATTTTTCTCACATCTATATTTTAAACTGTTGGCTTGTAATCTCTGTATACTCTAAAATGCTATACAAGGCTTTTAGAATGCTACGCACCCAAGCTATCCACGTAGGATGATGAGCATTAATATCAAAAAGCCGGCTGGGTCGAGATAACTCATTTCTTATTACAACTGTCTTTCCATCCTCTCTCTCTCTTTGTCTATTCGGTTTCTTCACCCATCTTTCCCTCTTCAAACCCTAAAATATTTTAAATCTTATCCCAACCCAAATGGCAGCCTTTTGTCGCAGCCCCTACAGGAAGGTAGAACCATTCTCTTAACTTGGTCGCAGCCTTTTGTCAACATATTTAAATTTTCTTGCTAATTTTACACTTCTTTGTTTTTCATAGTTCATGATGGTTTGGTTCCAAGCAAGAGGTAAAGGGAACAAATAGAGGCTGCGATTCACATTCCAGACCAAAAAAATAAAGGCAATTTACATATAGGTCAGATTGTACCTACAATTTGTTCACGCAATCATGCTTTGGGCATTACCCAGACTTGGATATTATCGAGCTCATATTGTACCTTACAAGCCATCTCAAGGAGGTAAAAATAAATATGAGGTGCGAATACTCTCTATTTTTTCCATTTCTCTCTCCTCTTTTTTGTATTTGTTCTTCTTTTCTCTCTCTCTACGCATATACATATACACAACCAAATCTCATATGTGAAAACCCCTACGTCGCCTCTCTAAATCAAATTCACCATGACCCACCAACTTGGGAAATCCTCCTGCTACTCCGTCCACACCCGTAAACTACCACCCAACCACGAACCCGCTACCTAAATGACCCATACCCAACGCCGTCAACCCAACGACCCCATAGCAACCGATTCAACCTAAAGCCCCCAAATTCAAGTTTATTTTCATTTGATGACCGGTCTGGGTTGGGTTGTTTTCTCTGAGATGGGTCCTTCTCCTGGTTTGAATGGGTTTGGTGTTTGAGTGGTTTAAGGTATAGTGATTTTTCTCTGTTGATGGAGGACTATGTCTTTGTTTGGTTTTGATCTGGTTTGGTTGAGAAATGGTTTTGTTCTGGGCAATGCTCATCTGTTGTTTTCTCTCATTAGTGGGTTTGTGCGGTGGAGTGCAAGTGGTTTGAGTGTAGGTGAATGACAAGTGTGTTACATGTGTTGAGTTTAAGTCATCACAGGTGTCATTTTTTTAAATGTGTTTGTTTGTTGTTTTAGATTGGGCCGGGTTTGATTCATAATATTTTCCTATTGAATTTTGATTTTAAAAAAATAGTTTATATATTTTTAGTACGTAAAATAGTATCAATTATCGATATAGGACAACAAATATTTTATTTCTAATTTTAGTCCTTATTTTCAAATTATCGATTGATGTGGTATGTTGTGGTTGGTTGATATTTTATGGCTGCGATTCCACGCCAAAGGCTTTATTAAAGAACATGGACTACAATTATAAATGAAATGTTTGTTTTTCTATTTACAGAATACATATTACAAGAGGTCCTAAATTTACAAAGTTCTAAAAAAATACTTTTAAGTTTTTTAAATACTACACCTTAATTGTCCCTTAATATAACTTTCCTACCGAGTGATTTGGTGTTTGAGTCTCACATATGGATATATTTTCAAAATATAATAAAATGTATATTTTTTAATCAATGTCTATAATGAAAAGCAAAAGAAATATTATATTTTCCTTTATTGTAAAAAAGATATTGTGATAAAATATATTTTAAATAAAATTTGACATTTTGACCCTTTAAGCATGAAATGACATCATAGAAATATTTATTAGTTAATTATCAAAAATATTTTTACAACATATTGTGCCATTACATAATTTTTTTTTTAACTTCTAAGAAATAATGATGGTAAAAAATTTATTACACCTCCCTCTTTTTTCTCCTTTTCCCGTCCCTTTTTATTTTTCTCCCACCCTTTCATCCCCCTCACTCGCTTATGTATTTATCTCATTATCAACCCAATATACATACAATTTCCTTCATTTATCTCATTATCAACTTTCTGTACATACAATCAACTATGTTGCAGGATTTGAAATTTGACTTGGCAGAAGAATATCTTTTAAATTTTTATTTTTTTGTTTAGCTCTCAATGGACAATTTTTTTTGGTAGTTTGATTTAATATGGAATGATCATTTTGATTGTCTACTGGTATGAATTTGAGTTATATCATTTATAGGAAGTTAGATTTGATATTGACAAAGTCTTAATTGTGAGATTTTATCCTATTTTTGTGTGCAAGTTATTTTATCTTTTCTTATGATAGTTCATTTTTTATGAAATCCATAAAATATTATAGATTACATAATTTTAGTGCCTAATATGATATCAGTTATGGATATAGGACAACAAATATTTGATTTTCATTTTTAGTCCCTATTTTCAAATTATTGATTGATGTGGCATGCTGTGATTGGTTGATGTTTTATAGATGTGGGTCCACGCCAGCGGCTTTATTAAAAAATAGGGACTAAAATTATAAATGAAATGTTGGTTGTCCTATTTCTAGAATACATATTATAGTAGACACTAAATTTACAAAGCCCCAAAATATTAATGTCCCTATTTCAAGTCGATTATTGTTAGATAATTTTTTAACTCAAACATTATATCGACAATCACCAATAACTTCATTTGCGCATCGCGCGGGTTTACACCTAGTCAGCTATAAATATAGGAGCCTTGACATTAATAAAGGACAATAAGAGTTATAGAGAAACTGTGTTAGAGTTATTTCAATAATCTTTTATTGTATCAGAGCCCCGGGTTTTCAAACTCAAACACAGGACTATCATTATCTGTTAAGTCTCTACATCAACTTGGAGTGGAAGCGGTACGAATTTTTATCGTGTCATACTCTTTTGGTCGAAAAAAAATAATTTTAATTTCATATATTAAAATACCAGAAACTGGTCTTATCGAAATCGAAATTACCGCAAAAAAGTTGGTTGGTTTTGATTTTAATATTTAAAAAATCGATTTACCGAAATTACCGTATCGAATTTATCGAAACAAAAAAAAAATCGTACCGAAATTACCATACCGTACCGAATTTACCGAAAAAAAAAATCGTACCGAATTTACCGAAACCAGAAAAAAGTTGGTTTTGGTTTTGGTTTTAATATTAAAAAAAGTTGGTTGGTTTTGCTTTTATTTTTTTGGGGCTTTTAGTGTTGTTTACCAAAACAAAAAAAAAAACTGAAACCAGAAATCAGAAAAAACTAGAATTTACCAAAACCATAAAAAAAACAGAGTTTACCGAAACTAGAAAAAATCGAAATTACCGAAAAAACCGAAATACCGTCCGGTTTGGTTTTGGTATTGATTTTGGTGTACCGGGGGGTAAACTGGTACGGTTTGGTTTTACCATCCAGTGTTTGGTTTTGGTATTGGTATCTACTATTTACCCACCAAACCGTGCCGCTTACACCCCAATATCAACTAATAGTAGGGGTGGAAGCGGTACGGGTTTTTACCGTACCGTACCGTTTTGGTCCGAAAAAAACTGGTTTTGGTTTCATATATTTAAATACCAGAAATCAGTCTTACCGAAACCGAAATTACCGCAAAAAAGTTGGTTGGTTTTGGTTTTAATATTTAAAAAACCAATTTACCGAAATTACCGTACCGAATTTACTGAAACCAGAAAAAACCGTACCGAAATTACCATACCGTACCGAAATTATCGAAACCAGAAAAAATCGTACCGAAATTACCGTACCGTACCGAATTTACCAAAATTACCGTACTGAATTTACCAAAACCAGAAAAAGTTGATTTTGGTTTTGGTTTTAATATTTAAAAAAGATGGTTGGTTTTGTCTTTGGTTTTTTGGGACTTTTAATGTTGTTTATCGAAACCAGGAAAAATCAGAATTTACCGAAACCAGAAAAAATTAGAAGAAACCAGAAAAAACCAGAATTTATCGAAACCAGAAAAAAACCGAAATTACCGAAAAAACCGAAATACCAGCCGGTTTGGTTTTGGTATTGATTTTGGTGTACCGGGTGGTAAACTGGTACGGTTTGGTTTTACCATCTAGAGTTTGGTTTTGGTATTGGTATCTACTATTTACCGACCAAACCGTACCGCTTACACCCCTAACTAATAGCTATATGCACGATCAAACTCATGCCTACAAATTACCATGTATGGAGAAACCAAATGTTGCAACTAATGCAAACTATGAAGGTAGATAACTTAATCCGTGAAGACTCAAAAAACCAGAAGGCTGGGAAGAAAAGGATCTACTTCTTCGAAGTTGGATCTCTGTCACAATCAATGAAGAATGTGTGTATTTAACTATTAAATGCACAACTACAAAAGAACTTTGGCTATGCCATGAAAAAAATTATCTTTAAGGTAAAAAAGATAAATAATTCCAATTAAAGGAGCAAATTCAAAATATCAAACTTGAAGGTAAGTCTATTGGTGACTATATTACAGAATTCATAGGGATTTATGATAACCTTATTTCCATTCACAAACCCTTGGATGAAGATACAAAGGCTGTAACTTTTTCTAAAGGACTGGGATAACATTATAAGGCATTTAGAATAGTGATGATTGGAAAACCTCCCTATCCTACATTAGCATGTTTAATAACCTCCCTAAGGGGTTTTGATATGAGAGAATATAAAGAAGATGATGTTACTAGTCATAACATGGCATATCAATCTCAAAGACAACCCTTCCATGGACGAACAAAGGACTTTACTCATAGAGGAAGAGAAGCATACAATAATTTTCAATTTAGCTTAAGAGGAAGAGGATTTCGACCTGCAATTTATCTAATATCAAGACCACAATTCCGTGCTCCAATTCCACAATTCCAAGGTATGCACCAACATAATTCTCTCAATGATGAGAAAATGGAAGCAGGAATAAAAACACAAAAGGATGAGGCTTGCTAAAATTATGGAAGAGCAAATCATCTTGTTATGACCTGTTATTATTGGTGGGACCACTCATTTCAAGGGCCAGGGAAGACTCGCCAAGCTTATGCAGTGTCAAACTTTCATGATCAATAAGAAGATCGGCTCTATATAGACTCGGATGCGACTTCTCATATGGTAAACAATGTAGGTATGCTTTCTAAAATTGGGCCCTATTTTGGAACTAACAAAGTTGTTATAGGAAATGGTTCACAACTTACCATTACCTACACTAGTCAGAAAGAAATAAATCCAAAGTTAAAACTCAAAAATACTCTTGTGGTTCTAAACTACATAAAAATCTTGTCTCAATCAGTCAACTCACAAAAGAAATGACTAGACAATTGAATTTACTAACTGTGATTTTGTTGTCAAGGACAAGACAATTAGGGAAGTGATAGCAAGAGGGAGTAAGAGAAATGGGATGTATGTTTTTGAAAAGAAAAAAGGCTTCCAAGCTATTAGCTCCATAAAATCGAAAAGAGCACCACACTATATATGGCATCAAACTTCTAATTTTCTTTATGTCTTGAATAAGTTAGGATTTCTAGATGTAAGCCATTAGACTAAGCAAAAAACTATTTGTGCAAGTTGCCAATTCGAAAAAAGTTATAGGCTCTCTGTTTAGCAAAATGATAAAATATGTAATGCTCCTTTTGAAAAGGTTCACTGTGATCTTTGGGGGCCAACAACTATTTTATAAAATCAAAATACGAGATATTATGTTATTTTCAATGATTACTGCACAATATTTACTTGGTTCTACCCTCTAAAGAAAAAATCTCAATTCTATGAAACATTTGTAAAATTTCAACACATAATTGAAACAACATTCAATCATAAGATTAAATTTTTCAATGTGATGGTGGTGGTGAGTTTATTAAAACTTAATTTTTGAATAATCTAGATACGCACATTTTATGTCCTCATACACCGGAACAAAATGGAGAGGCCTAAAGAAAACACATGCACATTGTAGAAACATGTCTCACCTTGTTATTTCATGCTAAATTACCTCTTTTTCTCTGGGTTGAAGCCTTCATGACTGCTGTGTTTTTAATTAATATGATTCCTTTAAAGGTTCTAAGAATGGAAACCCCATTTTTTAAACGCCATGGTACTCATCCTAATTCTACATCTCCGGAAGTGTTTGGATGCAGGTGCTTTCCTTATTTAAGGAATAAAACTAGCCATAACGTTGAGCCAAAAACTCACCCATGTGTCTTCATTGGATATATAAATATTTATAAAAGGGTATAGGTGTTGCCAGCCTTCAACCAAAAGATTCTACATATTTAGACATGTGATATTTGATGAGAAAATAATGCCTTTTATTAATCCTTTAAAAATATTTTCTCCACAAATTGATTCTTCGACACTAACCACTTTCCAAGAATTTAAGGTCAAAGAAAATAAAGAGGAAAAGGTAGTTAATGCTGAAAATCAATTATTGGACTTAGACTCAAATTGCACAGACCTAAGCCCTCATAACTCCCATCAGAACTGTAGTACTATCACTGACCAAACTTATAAAAATAGTCCAAACTTGTCTAAAGACTCACCCCACTTGCGTATGATTTAACAACTAATACAAACTTCACACTGTACCAAAATGGATAAATTAACACCCTTCCAAAGACTAGTCTTGTCACGGTCGCGTTTTTTGTCATGATCATTGATCGTGACAAGATCGTGACAATTACATTTGTCACAGACTTGTCACCGTCAATGACCGTGACAATCCTTATAATATTGTCATGGTCAAGGACCGTGACACGTCCGTGATAAATGTCCCAGTAAAAAATCCTTTCCCCTTCTTTTTCCCCCCCGTCTATTCTTCCCTCCTTTTTTCTCTCTCTCTCTCTCTCTACGCTGCTCTCCCGCTCTCTCTCTCTCTACTTTCAGGTTACTTTCTCTCTCTCTCTCTCTCTCTCTCTCTCTCTCTCTCTCTCTCTCTCTCTTCCATTTATATATATATGTGTGTGTGTATATATATTTGCGTGTGTGTGTATGTGTGTGTGTGTGCATATGTGTGGTGGGTGGGGGTGGGGGAAGGAGGTGGGGCAGGGTGGGGGGGATGGGGAAGGGATCGGGGGGATGTTTGTGTGTGTGTGTGAATGTCTATGTAGTGGTGTGTGTGCATGTGTGTGTGTGTGGTGGGGGAAGGGGGTGGGGCAGGGTGGGGGGGAGGAGGCAGGGGTGGGTGGGTGGTGGGGTAGGGGTGGGGGACTGCGTGTGTGTGTGTGTTTGTGCGGGTGTGTGTGTCTATGTGCACGTGTGTGTATATGTGTGTGTAGTGTGCATGTATGTCCGTGTTTGTGCATAATGTCCCTTGTAAACGAATTGATTGGTTATTAATTTTTTTAGTAAATTAATATGTGATTGCCCCTCATTATAAATTAGTAAATTAATATATGATTAATTATGAAAGTAGGATTGCCCCTCATTGTAAATTAGTAAATTAATAATTGTATAGTTTAATTGTTAGTTTAATTGATGAAAATAATTAATTGAGTAGATGAATTGGAAGGAGTAAGGGATACACATTTGTTGTTGATATTGTTGTTGGATTATAATAGATCGATGTTGGGTTGGTTAGTTTTAAAAGTGGCATGACCACTGGATTATTGTCTATATGGGGGTGAGATTTTTAAACTTTTTTTGAAAATTACTTTGTATATCGAACAATATATATATATAGTACGATAATTAAATGAAACATACTTGAAATTACATATAGTGCGCATAGATACTAGCCTTCTAGTTCTTATGCGTACGCATTCAATAGCCCTTAGACCCGTTCGAGAGTCATTACCCCTGTAATAAGATCTCTCGAATTGTCCCATTTGGACAGTTTGGGACTGCATAATTTCTGTATAATATTTTTAGTGACTTAAAGTTGTTACTTTTGGAGGAAGTTCTGCAGTCGTATCCTAATGTTCTCTGGGTACATACTAGATTGACAAGTGTGACTATTATTTCAATTGATCATTTGAAATAACACTCACACTTGCCAATCTATGTCGTGCACTTGGAGAACTACGGGGATATGTTGTCGAATTTTTTTCAAATCGTAATAATGTGCATGATCTGTTAAGTATATTACAGAAAAATGCGGTCTTGAATGGGATAGGACCACTTACCCTTTAGAGGAGATGGAGGAAATATAAATTTGTATTATAAATTGAATTTGAATATAAATAAGGCATAACTAATTGATTTGCACTTTATCATTTTCACTCTTGTGTAGTGTGCGTGCGCGTGTGTGGGCACTTTATCATTTTCACTCTTGTGTAACAATTCATTTTTATTTAGTAGTAATTGTACATACTTGCATGTCTTCTTTTAATTCATTTTGATATGTACTAATAACATTTTTTTTACAGCAAATGTCTCCTTCAGGTATTAAGGCGAGGATGATGATGCTTGTTACGATGATGTCGTCTGGACTTAGTGGTAGCGGAGGCGACGAGGGCTCCTCGGCCCCTAGGCTCTCCAAATATGGAAAATTGAGGATGGCCATCGAGAACAAGTCAGGGCTATTAGCGAGATCCCTCGAGCTGGTAAAGACAATCATCGGACCGGGGTACATTAGTTGGAAGGAGGTGCCATATGAGCTCAAGTTAGCTATTGAGGTGGCACTACAGGTAATGTATTTATATTTATATTCATATGAATACTTCAATTTCGATTTCAATTTCATTTTATATTTATATTTATATTTATTTGTAACTAACATTGTATTTGTTGGATAGGAACAATTCAGCATGGATCCAAAGCTACGCGATTCCGTCTTGGAGCAGTTGAGGGAGAAACACAAGACGTGGAAGAAAAATATGCGGACCCGGTACTTTGAGAAGACACGAGATTCTATTATCCAAAGGCGTGAATCCGTCTCGCCTAAGGCGCCGATCTCATTGGCACAATGGCAAAAGTTCATTGACAATGAGATCGGGGAGGGACAATTGGCATCTCGCCAATCAGGGATGGAAAATCGGGTAAAAAAGAAGGACGTGCACTACTCCAGCCGGACGTCTTACGCCGAGGTGGAGCATATGATGATGGTAAGATTTAATTTTTTTATAACTACAGAAATATATTATTCTGCATTATTTTACTTTGCGGGGCCGATACTAATTTTACTTTATTTTATTTCAGGGGACAGGGAGTGGCCCTAGGCGTAGGCCACATAAGCTCGATACTTATATGGCTCTTCGGACGAAGAAGGGTAAGGACAAGGAGGTGTCCCCGAGGGTCGCGGCCACGATTGTAAGTAATCCGACAATTTACTTTTTGTTAATTACATTATAATTTTTTAATTTACTTATTTTACTAATCATGTATTTTTTGTCGTTTCAGGCAAAGCTTAAGGAAGAGCATGAGCCGCAGTCTAATGCCGAAAAGGCATCTTTGTCCACAGACGCACTTAGCCAATTGCTTGGCTCTGATCGCAAGGGGAGGACAAGGGGGTGATCTCACGGGTGGCCAAATCTAGGATCATCGGATGGAGACGAGCGACACCGGGTTGGCTCAAACAGTGGACTCGCATGACGCAAAGCTATCACGTTTAGAGGCGATGGTCCAAGATATGTTCTCATTCATGAAGCGTTCGTTGGGTGAAGAAAAACGCAAGGGGAAAGGGAAGGAGAAGGTGTGTGTGGGGGGGGGGGGGGGGGGGGGGGAGGACGAGGTAAAGGATGTCGAGGATGTGGACCTCGCTACTTCATCGCCGACACATGGGAACTTTGATGATCCACTTCCCTATTTGGCTCCCTTCGGCCGACCGATGTCGACACTTGGTTGGCCGAGCGTGTTTATACTGGACATATTTGATGGCCAGCGGATAGGGCGGGGGTTGAGCGATCCGAATATCGTCCATGGTGGACTAGTTCATGGACGTGAGCTTCAAGACATCGAGTCCAATGTGCTTGTCACGCATGTGATACCCGAGAAGCTTCTACAAGAAAAAATATCATTTATGTCAGATTAAAAATTGACGTTATGTCAAGCAAATGTAAATTGACATAAATATATTCATTTATGTCAATTTGACTTTAAAGGTAATTTTTTTATTTCAATTAAAGTAAAATTGAGATAAAAAAATAAATTATTTATCTCATCTTTATGTATAAATGACATAAATATACCCTTTCTAATTTTAATTAGTTTAGCCTGGAGTAAAACCTGAGATAAATGGAAAAAAGAAGCGGGGCTTTTTTTTCCTCCATTGCCGCTCGAAAATTTGTTCGTCAAATTCTTTCCCAGCTCTCTCAAATCTCCACAACTCTCTCTCTCTCGCTTGCACAACCTTAAGGAGAACTCCTCGTTGTGGTTGCGCGAATAATGCGGCACGATGTATATCGGTGGGTATGTCAATTCGTATATCGTGTGGCCTACTCACCTCCTCGGATTTAACCTTACCCAAGACATGTAGTGACATTATTTGAATTGAATTTTATTATTTTGAAGTTGGTACATTTGAATTGTTTTTAAGTTGGTACATTTGAATTATATTTGGAGTATATCGTGATGCATATTGTCTCTATTTTGAATGTATAATTGCACTACCTCTATTTTATTTGGATATATAATGTTTGAACTGGTACAACGTTGCTATAACAAGTACATATATACTGCTGGGCAGTGGCCATACTGCCCAGCAGTTTTTTTTTCAATTCTGCCCAGAATTGTCACGGTCAATGACCGTGACAAGTCCTTGACAAATAAAGTTATCACAGACTTGTGACGGCCATTGACCGTGATAATTTTTTATAAACTATCACAGGCTTATCACGGTTATAAACCGTGACAAAACTTGTCATGGTCAGGGACCGTGACATGACCGTAACAATTCTAACGAGCTTGTCATGATCCATGACTATGACAAAAAAAATTATCTCGCTCAGAATTGTCACGGTTATTGACCTTTACAAGTTGAACTTGTCAAGGTCAATGACCATGACAATTTGGCAGATTTGGAGTAGTGTCAAAAACTATAAAAAAAACTATTTCTAACCAATCTTTACAATAAGGATAACCTTATCCCTCAGTTATTGAACCCACATGACAAATATCTACTCAAATGGTGGAAGCCGGACATACTATTCTTGAGTTGATAGCCATTGTCTCTAAGTCGGTCCTTCAATAAGGATAACCCATGTCCAAGTTAGTAGACTATATTATGAAGCCCATGTGTGTAATAACCAAATTCTTTTTTAAATGGGAATTTTTAAATTAATTTTGAAAATCGGAGAAAAATGAAATTTTGGATTTTATAAATTTTATAATTTAAAATGTTGGTTTTTATATTTGAAAAATAAATTTTCAAACGGAATTTGAATCGGAATTAAAATGGAGTTTTAATTATATTTTTATTATATGGAAAAGTCCTCAAAACATAAAACTCTCTACAAAAAAAAATTAAAAATATTGGATCGTCCGATCGAGCTGAAATTTTTTGTGCAACTTCCTCTTGTCTTCAGCTAATTCTCCCCCAAATTTCATCCAATTCCAATGGTCCGAAATACATTTTTTTAGTGTTTGTATCTAATTAGAACTCTTTTCTTAATCAAACTCTTAATCCTTTATATATCAGTAAATTCGTGGCTTGGCTTTTCAAATAACTTTTTCTCAAACTTTTCAACCAGAAGACCTATCCAAAATTACTCTCTTTCATCTACAAACCATATCCCCGCACTTATTCAAGATTTCAACCTTAGATTAGAAGGCTTATTTGGTGTTTTCTTGAGTTTGGGCTAGAACGAGCTTTGATTATTTTCGCGAGAAGAACGTGATGGTATGATTAGATTTTGAGACTGAAATATATGTGATGATTTTGAGGTACGAGACTTACACAATATGCTTCTAAATTCTCTTGAGAGTATTCCGTTTGTTTCATGTGTTGTTTGCACTCATGTTGAATTGTGATATTCATTTAAAAATTCTGAAATAATTGTTGGAATCTATTATGTTGATTCATTGAGATATTGAATTCTTGATTTAGGCATCATGTCATGAGATTTTAATATGGTATGGAGAATGGGCACCCGCCAATAGTCCAAAAATCGTTTTATGGCTTTGAGATGCTTAGGGGAGGTGAGGTGAGGCCTGGTGACCCATCGATGTGTTGTTGAGAAATTAATATTGATATAATGCTTGAGTATTGCATTTGATTTGTATATACGCATTCTTATTGTTGCTATTTATTCATCGTGCTAATTATATTTAGCATCTATTCCTGTCATATTGTGTACTTTCCTGTATTTTCTTTTAGTGGCAGGCTAGCGTGGTCTGGGACGCTATGGACTATTTTAGAGGATTATTTTAGAGCTTAGATTGGAAGATTTATTTTTGATGTATAAATTAGTGGTATAATTTTTATTAGAGAATTGCGTATTTTGGGAGAAACATTATTGTAAATTATTATTATGGAAATAGAAGAATTGTGGAGTTGTATTTATATTATGGACATTTAGATGCTCTATACTTGTTGATTGATGGATTTAGGTTAGTTTTATCATAGTAGTACGCCGCGTTCTCTTTTCGGAGGTGCGAAGTGTTACAATGTCTAACCCGTCTAATCCCAAAAATCCCACTGGACAATTCCCACCTATAAACTCAGCGTATCCAAAAAATCTCGAACATCCTTTACAAGATTTGACAGCACCTAGTCAAACCAATTATCCTTTAGTTTATCCTCAAAATTTTGCACCTAATGATAATGAGGGTACCAACAACTCACCAAGTCACATCATAACTCATATGTATAATGTGGACGATATATCTACCCCCGATCAGAATGACGAACACCAACTACTTTCAACCATTTCCTTGTCACCACAAGTATATAACAATCACAAGGTATAAATTTAATTTTTGATTTACCTATTTAACACACCTCCAACACCAATATACATACCATGCTTACTTGTGTTAAAACTAAATCAAACTCCTAAGAACACCTTGCCATTGAAAATACCATTTTATCAAAACCTCTATCGTTATCTCATGCATTCACATAACGACATTGGTTGGAAGCTTTGAATGATGAATTAAAGGCTCTTCAGCAAAAACAAACTTTGGCACTCATTCCTTATCATCCATTTATGTATGTCATAGGCTCGAGATGGATATTCAAAACCAAGAAAAATACAGATGAGACTTTAGATAGTTACAAGGCACATTTAGTAGCTCAAGGATTTCATCAAATTAAAGGGATAAACGTTGTTAATACATTCATTCCCATGATAAAACATGCCACTATTAGTACGATACTCTCTATAGCAGTGATGAAACATTGGCCATCGTATTAACTAGATGTTAAAAATGATTTTATCCAAGGCACACTTAAAGAAACTTTGTACATGAGGTTTTATTAACGCTTCTCTTCCTCATCATGTGTACCTACTGCATAAATCTATTTATGGGCTAAAACAAGCTCGTTATGCATGGTTTGATAAATTTATCTCTTATTTGCTTCAATATGGTTTCTTTTGTACCAAAGTTTATTCGTCTTTATTTATTTATACTCACCAATCTGTGCCTATTCTTCTGTTAGTTTATGGAGATGATATAATAGTCACTAGTAATGCTTACATCATATGAAAAAGTTGGTTGCTCAACTTGGGACAACAATCTCCATAAAATATTTGGGTTCACTTAACTATTTTCTTGGTATTCAAGTTAAACCCTTCAATGGTGGTTTATTTCTTACACAAGAAGCCTGTGCTGAGAAGTTACTTAAACTCACATCCATGGACAACTCAAAGGGAGCTCCCACTCCTACTGCACCACTGTCTCAGTCGATTGCTAATTATAAAAATCATTAGTCTAATGCTATAATGACATCTACTTAATTTCTCTCAGTTGTGGGATCCCTATAATATCTTACTCTCACTCGTTCACACCTCGCATATGTTGTTAATATTGTTTGCCAATTTATGCGTTCTCCTTAACCAGTTCATATTCAAGCAACAAAAAGGATTCTTTGCTAGTTTAAATGAGCTATTAATCATGGTATCCAATTATTATCTCAATCAAGTTCTAACTTGTATGGATTCTATAATGCTGATTGGGTAGGATATCATTTGACTAGACGTTCCACTACAGGTTATAGCATCTTTCTTGGGTCCAACAATATTTCACGGACATCTAAAAACAATCTAATGTATCTGAGTCTAGTTACGAGGATAAAGACCGTGCTCTAGCATCTGCCACTGCAGAACTCACATGGATTTAACATTTCTCCATGATATTGGCTTCTCCCTTTGTGCACCTCTATTGTTACTATGTGATAATATCAGTGCTCTTTATATGACTATTAATCTAGTGTTACATGTTAGAACCAAACATGTGGAGTTAAATTTTCACTTTGTTCGAGAGAAGGTTGTACAAGATGATCTAGTCACTCAATTTGTTCCTTCTACCCATAACTTGCTGATATTTTTACTAAGGCTCTTACGAGTTTCCACTTTACTACTCTATGTCACAATCTTGGTGTTTGTCATCCTCACACCCTTTGCTTGAGGGGGGCTGTTAGAAATATTCGAGAAGAAGAGTCATGCATAAAATAGAAAAAGTCAACAGCAGATATTCACATGATCTATTATAAAGGAACACTTAGTCTTCCTCTTTTATAGGAATAACTTTTTATAACAACTATTTTTGTAACAACTATATTTTAAATCGCAGGCTTGTAATCATCTATAAATATGCTGGCATTAATAAAGGATAAGAAAAGTTATAGAGAAACTACGTTTGAGTTATTTTAATAACCTTTCATAAAGCAACTAACCCACTATAATAACCCGTGGTTTTTAAATCGATTTTAATTACATCAAAAATTCAAAAAAATAAATTTTTAGAATCTATTTAATTTTGGTATATAAAAATGTTGGTTTCTACATATAAAAAAAACTTTTTAAGTGGTATTTTAATCGGTATTAAATTTGAAAATTATAACCTTTTGTATAAAAATCGGGGAAGGATCCGACCTAAGGAGGAAAAAATAAAAATAAAACATTCAACAGTCCAATGGAGTTGAACTTTTTTACAGCAGACCCGTCTCTCCATTCGCTACAATATACTAAAATTTCAGCCAATTTCAACAGTCCATTTGTCCATAATAAATTTTCGAGTGTTTATGTTTAATTAGGACTCAAATTCTTTTTGCTATATAAACATAAAGTGACGGGTTTAGGACTTTTAAAACACATTTTAGACTTCTCAAAAATTAGTAGCCTCCTTTATTTTCATCTCCCATATATCTATAAATCCTAGTCCCAATTTTATTCAATATTCAACCCAAGATTTGAAGGCTTATTTAGTGTTTTCTCAAGTTTGGGCTAGAACGAATTTTTATTATTTTCGCGAGAAGAACGACGTGGTATGGTTAAATTTTTGATGCAGAATCTTATGAGTTTCTTGTGATGATTTTGAGGTACAAGGTTTATGCAATATTCTCAATAAATCTCTCAAGAGTAATCGTTTGTTCCTCCTTAATTTGTACTCATATTGTTGATATCATGACATTTATTGAAATATAAAATATTAATCCGATTGAGATATTGTATTTGTTGATGGGCATGGTGTCATGAAGTTTTTATATGGCATGGATAATGATCACCCGCTAATAGTCCAAAAGTCCAATAGCCAGGATGAAGCTTTACGAAGCTTAGGTGAGGTGAGGCGAGGCCTGGTGACCTATTGATGCGTTATTGAGAAATTAAATTGGTATAATCCTCGGATGTCACATTGAACTTGAATTCAGATTCATATTGTTGCATTTTATTTACCGTTACCATTTTGATCATCTATTCTTGTCATATTGTGTACTTCCCCGTATTTTTCTTTTAGTGGAAGGTTAGCGTAGATTTGGACGCTATGAATTTTTTGAGGATTTTAGAGCACGAAGTTTGGAGAATTTTATTTTTGTATAGATTGGAAGTGTAATTTATTTGGAGAGCTAAGTATTATTTTCGATTAAATTTAATTCTAATTATTTTGAAAGTGTAAATTTTGGATTCATTATATTTATTTTGTAGAATATGGATATTATATACTAATTGTTGAGAATGTAGTTAAGTTTTAATCGTACTAGCGCATCGTATTTTGCACGGGATGTTACACCCACTAAGTGATGCGAATTTTTTGATTTCATTGCAAACCAACTTTCCATTTCTTGTACATTGCCACATAAATTTGAAGCGTCTAAGTAGTTGAAATTTAAGCTATATATGTTTCCCAAATCATATTTATTTTCAAAATCTGATATTATGTTCATACACAATCAAATATACATGTCACCCAAAAAACATACATATCCAATTAAAAAATTTGATATATTCAATTAAAAACATTATTGAGCTATAGTTTACAAAATCACATTAAAACTATCGAGGTAAAATTTTCTTTATTTACTTAATACGCTTTCTTAAATTAATAAAACACTTTAATCAACCTTTTTGCATTATTTTTTAAGTAAATTTTTCTTAATAAATAAAAGTATTTTTTTGCCTTTTCATCCCAATTTTTTATTTATTAAATTTAACATTTTTTTTCTTTTTTTCAATGTAGGTTTTATATTTTAAAAAAGTGAAATTTTTTTATTCTTTTAGCCTTTTCATCCCTTTTTGTATATTATTATAACATCAATACATTATTTGGTTTCAATTTTAGACTTTAATTAAAGTAATTTGTTTATTAGACTTTAGTAGATTTTGTTGTCGCTAAATATGAAAATTTCGTTGCTAAAAGTGATATTTGGTGGCATTTAGCGACGAAAAATGTACTAGAGTCTAATAGACCAATTAATATGTTTTGAATTCTTAAAACAAAAATTACTATTTTATTAAATTTGAAAAATATTTTATTCATTAAAACCATTTTTTTACTCTTTTTTGTACCTATTTTCAAATATTTGAAAGAATATTTTATTACCTCCCAAGTTTTATTTAGGGAAAAAATCCCTTTTTCTGGCAATTTTTATTTATTGAATAAACAGTAGAAATTATTTTTTGTACCTTTTTTGTCCCAGTTTTATTACTATTTTTTTCTTCTCTTTTACTGTGCACCTTTTATATTCTAAAAAAAAAGTCATTTTCATTTTTGTCCTAAATTTTAGATATTAAAGAAAATGATATTTCTTTTGGTCTCTTTTTCTTTCCCTTTTTTAGCTATTAAAAAAACTATTTTTTCACTTATTTCATCCATTTTCTATTAAAAATACCAAAATTATTTATTATTACATAGATACAAGAGTGTGTGTGTGTGTGTGTGTGAGTGAGAGAGAGAGAGAGAGAGAGAGAGAGTTTTGAATTTATATAGGGTGATAAGAATATTCTTAAAAGGTTATTTAACAAATTTAAAAGTGGATGCTTATTGTACATTTGTGGGGTGGGTTGACAAAATTAGTATGTGCAAATAAAAACTTTATTTTTCTTTTATTTTGGGTAGATGTGTATCGAGGGTGACTAGGGCTGACACCTACCTTTAATGAGCCCAATTGGAAATTTTGATATGGGCCCCACATACATGTTAAAATAAATCAATTAAGAAACCAAACAAATATCCATTTGCTTAGAATAATTAAGTTTATGGATATATATGTAGTATGGAGGATTACCCACTTTTTTAGTTTTCCCTTCTTGATTGGTGATCATTTTTTCATAGTTTCATCTAAGATTTATATTTTTTTCCCCATTTGTTGAGCTCTTTTGGGTGTGGTCATTTTAGCTTAGATTTATACATTGATGTTGCTCTAATATATTAATGAGGTTCTTACTTATAGGTTCCATTTGAAGAAATTTTTCATAAATAAGTCTCATTAATTTGTTAACCATCAAATAAGTCATAATCCTGTTTAAAAAAAATATTTTTTGATAAATTTACCCCTTTTAAAACAATCATCCTTAACTATCGGGGGAAGTTACTGAAGTGAACTTTGTTTTTTCCTATTTTTCAATCTCTAAATCACCATAACTTTTAATTTACAAATTCATTTTTTGCAAAATT
Organism: Sambucus nigra; assembly: GCA_949130495.1. Classification (NCBI taxonomy): domain Eukaryota; kingdom Viridiplantae; phylum Streptophyta; class Magnoliopsida; order Dipsacales; family Adoxaceae; genus Sambucus; species Sambucus nigra. The sequence continues at coordinate 163,421,664 of OX422223.1, read as the reverse complement.
ATTATTTTTGAAATCTACTCCCCGAGATCTATCAAATAAGTTCATTAATAATATAAAAGTGCGATAACAAAATACGCAAACAATATGTATTTACTGTATGCACGAGAAAATAAAAATATTTATATTTGGGATGTTCTCCCAGACGGAAAATATTTACTATGCTAATATTATACAGGCAGTAGATAATTACTCTCTGTATAAATAAAATGAAGGAAACACATAATTTTTATTACTTTTACTATTTTCTATTGAATATGGATCTTATTTTATAGGACTCGATTCGTAGATTCAACAATATCAATTTAGTAAGTTTTGAATTAGGACAAAATTTAATTACTAATTTAAATTTGGAGGGAGAGGGGTAGGGGTATATTAGTAAGGAAAAAATTCAAAAAATTTAAAAATAGGACTTAATTTACGGTTGACTAGTCAATTGGACTTAAATACAAAAATACTCTTTAAATAGGACTCATATATAATAATACCTATATTAATTGGATTTTATTTAATTCTACATGTGGCCATCCCGGGAAATCTTCGAGAGGAAGAGGGTGGAGGATCCCTCGAAAGATAGCGGTCTCGCGCCCCTTTTCGAGGCGCTTCGGCCGTCGTCGGTGTGGGGTAAATATAAAGAGATGGAGTCGCCAACCTATTTTGCACAAAATAAGCAAAATAACATGTTTTCACTTCAAGAGAGCGGCATCAATGACAAACTAATGCATACGAAACCAATAGATCGAAGGTTCGTGGGCTAAGTTACGAAATGGGAAGGTGTTAGACACCCATCCCGCCCTTTGGGTCTCTCATGGGGTAGTGTTATTATTTTTCCTTATTTCTCCATGAAATGTGTGCATGTGTATATATAATGGAGATCAGAATCGTTCAACTCATACCATGGAAAAGGTAGAGTGAGGTCATCCATAGGAATGTTCCCAAAATAATATATGTAAAAAATACGATATGCGCGTTTATTGCGTTATTAATCGTTATTATGAAACAATAATATGTGTTGGATGAAACGTAAACAAGCATACTATGTAATGCAAGAATATGATAAACGTGGAAATGGGATATTTTAGGAAAATTGGGGGATTTTTGTGAAATTGAGAAAATTAGAAAATTAGAATTTGGGAAGTTGAAATCGGAAAGTTGGACACGAGTCTCGGGCTTTAGTCTGAAGCGCCTACGTAGACTATACAGGCATCAAAGTTCACGTAGTTCGAATGCGACAATGGGGGTGGGGTTTATCCCATAGATCCGAATAAAATTTTATCATAGATGTGTGTGTGTAGAAAATGTGTTTTTGTTTTAGAAAAAGTGTGATGGATAATTCTGTTCGAAATTTATGGGTGTGACCCTCCTTTTGTTTATTTTATTTTTTTATAGAAAATAAAGTATGTGCATGATACTAATAAAAATGTATATATTAATGTGTATGAACTAATGTAGGAACTAGATTATGAATCTAATGAGATTTATGCAAAAGCAAGGAATTTAAAAAGAGAGGGATGGAATTGGACCTTCTTTGAAACTTAATCTTTGATCTTGGATGATCTCCCTTAAGCGAGAGATGGGCGTTGGATGAGAGAGAATATGATTTTTCCAAATTGGGTATGAAAAGGATGGGAATGTAAGCTTGAATGGAACTTCACATGGGGAACTTTGCTGATTTCGAGAGAATTTTGTTGCGATCACTAATGCTGATGGATATCTGGTGTTGGTCCTCTGGTTGTGAGGCCATGACCTCATTTTATAGGGTAAGGGGGTTACCGATCAGAACTGCCCTTGTCCTGCCTATCGACATGTGACCCTAGACACACTGCCGATAGGCAGGGATCTGGACCTGTCAATTGGCAGTCTCGTGCAAATTTGCCTGGAAAATGGTCATAGAACGTAATCCGTTAATCCGAATTATGCATGGGAGATATATTTAAAAAGGTACTTCAGAAACCTTTAAGAGTCCTTCGGACCGCCCCCGGGTTCGGGAGTTGACTTTAGGTCAAATATGGCTCGGAAGAGCACGTCGGTATTTTGGACAAGAGATCGTCGGACGAAAACGGATCGTTCATCCGCATGGTAAGTCAGAATCATGCAAGATGCAGATCATTGGAAAGGTTAGGATATTTACTTCGGCATTCCAAAGAGTTTCGCTTGGTTCAGAAATTTGACCTTGGTCAACTAGGGCTCTAAAGCTCCCGATGACCTCTTGGAGTAAAATGAATCGTTTGTTCGTACCGTAGATCAGAATCGCACACGGGGTGAACCGTTAGAAAGGGTATTCAGTGCACTTCGGAGATTCATTCACTCTCATTCGAGATAAAGGGTTGACCTTGGTAAAATGGAGTCTGGTAGCGCCTTATGGCCTTTGGTTCGACTTTTGGGGGAAAACTAAACGTTCATTTTAACGGTTTTATCGTTTCGCGCATGGGGTGGACCGTTGGAAAGGGGTTTCAGTGCCCTTTGAAGTTTCAAAGAGCTTTCACTTGACGGTGAAGTAAATTGGGGTTAAATCGGGGCTTGGGACGCCCGATGGCTTCTGGAACGGTACTCGAAGTGCGACCTAGGGTTTATAGTGAAATGGGTAGGTGATAGGGACCTAAGGAGAGACTTAGGGGGTCCTAGAATGTGGTGTCTACAGACCCCTCGATGGGTGATTTTGGAACAAGAGAAAGCCATCGAATAGACACCCCATGATAGAGGTAAGTTCTGGGGACCTAAGGGACGAGGATAACCGATTCAGAGGGTCGAGGTCAATTCTGAGGACCTAAGGGGATGCTGGGAATGGCCGATTATGAGGACCTAAGAGGGGGTGATGACTAAGGTCAAAGGTAGGGTGTGTCCAATTTTGAGTGTTTAGGTCAATTTTGAGGACCTAAGTCGTAGCGACCAATTTTGTGGGTCGAAATCAATTCTGCGGGCTTGAGATAGGGATGAATAATTCTATAGGTTAAATCCAATTCAGAGGGCTTAAGTAGGGGTGATTAATTATGTGGGTCAAAGAAAATTCTGTGGGCTTAAGTAGGGGTGACCAATTTTGCGAGTCAAAGTCAATTCTGTGGGCTTAAGATAGGGGTGACCAATTATGCGGGTCAAAGCCGATTCTGAGGGCTTAAGTAGAAGCAACCAATTCTGCGGCCGAAGACAATTCTGAGGGCTTAAGTAGGGGTGACCAATTCTGTGGTCAATGACGATTTTGAGGGCTTAAGTAGAAGCGACCAATTATGCGGGTCGAAGCCAATTCTGTGAGCTTAAGTAGAAGCGACCATTTATGCGGATCGAAGCCAATTATGAGGGCTCGAGTATAAGCGATCAATTATGTGGTCTTAAGTAGGGGTGACCAATTTTGTAGGTCAAAGCCAATTCGGAGGGCTTAAGATAGGGGTGACCAATTCTGCGGGCCACAGCCAATTCTGAGGGCTTAAGTAGAAGCGACCAATTCTGTGGGTTAAAGCCAATTCTATGGGCTTAAGTAGAAGAGACCAATTCTGCAAATCGAAGCCAATTTTACGGGCTTAAGTAGAAGCGATCAATTTTGCGGCTTAAGTAGAAACGACCAATTCTGCGGTTCGAAGCCAATTATGTGGGATTAAGTAGAGGTGACCAATTATATGGGTAAAAGGAATTTCTGCAGGCTTAAGTAGAGGTGATCAATTCTACAGGTCAAAGCCAATTCCGAGGGCTTAAGTAGAAGTGACCAATTATGCGAGTCGAAGCCAATTCTATAGGCTTAAGTAGAAGCGACCAATTCTATGGGCTTAAGTAAAGGTGACCAATTTTGCGAGTCAAAGGCGGGCTTAAGTAAAAGCAACTAATTATGTGGGTTGAAGCTAATTCTGCGGGCTTAAGTAGAAGCGACCAATTCTATGGGTCGAAGCCAATTCTGAGGGCTTCAGTAAAAGTGACCAATTCTGCGGGTCGAAGCCAATTCTGTGGGCTTAAGTAGAGGTGACCAATTCTGTAGGTCAAAGAAAATTCTGAGGGCTTAAGTTTCCTGGGGAAAAATAGAGACTCCACTAGGTATATGTATCTTTTAGTTCTGCTAGGGATTTGGGGAAGCATTTGATTTTAGGTTCCACTGGGGAAGAGGGAATGATCTGAGGGTTGGACATTTCACAGTCGGGGAATTCTTGAATTTTGTGGTGTCCTTTGGATTTTGGGAATTCCACAAGGGGAGATAAGAGTTCTGTCGGGGAAATGAATGTGGTAAAAAAAATTCTTAGTGTACAAGGTTCTCAAATCCATTTGGGAATTTTGGGAGTTTTCTGGGGTTTTTGGGGTTTTTCTAGCATTTTTTGGACTTTTTGTACGAAATTTCGAAGGGGGTGCCGACCGGCATAGATAGAGGGGTGCCAAATGGTAGTGGCACGATATTTTGGGGTAACTCGAGTAGGTGGAGGGACAGTACCGATCGGTGGTGGCAGGTGTAAGATGTGGATTATTCAAATATAGTTAGTATTAAGTGAGGTGTAACCCCTTATCAAGATCGGGATTAACACCGTTATGTGCGCAATATAGGCAGTAGCCACAGGTAAATTAGAGACAAAGATATTCAATACTTAGGCTTGCATTAAAGGTCATATTAACACGAAAGACATATGACAAGCATAATAAATGAATGGGACCAACAGGTAACATGGTCGGAGGGAGAAAGAACAGGCACTCCATGCATAAAAAAAGGCAAGGCAGGAACTTTAAGCTCAGTTAATGCGTAATCATGAGCGTATTAAATGTGTATGAGGGGTTAATGCTCTCGCAATGATTCTCGGGTGTAAGGAAATTTGGGCAGCAATTCAAGGCTCAGAATATGCTCTCCCTCTGATTTGTTCATATAGTGTATTTATATGGGGGCGAGGCTGCTCGAGTCAGCCTGTCTTCGATCCGCCTGATAGGGTGCATTAAATGCACAAGATATTGCATTCAATGCGTGGGATTTGAGAGTTTTGGCGGGAAACCATTCTATTAGCGGGAAGTATTGTGGGCATTAATGAGGAATATGAGCCGTAATCATGAGGCTTACTCAAGGATGGCTAGATGGTCAGGTTTGGTGAACTAGACCTAGCATCCTAAGGATAAAGACACTTGAGTTCTACTTTCTTGAGTCCTAAATGTCACACGTTATGACATCAGAAAGTTGTTCAAATAGTGACTCTTGTTAGGTAAATGGTCACATGAGTCAGGCAGGCTAGCATCTGTAAGGACATTATTTTATAAGTCCGTTATCAATTTACTATGTCGTATATTCAAGCATCAAAGACGGATCCAAATATCAAGATCTTCAACATTCAAACCTCTGCGAGGTTAAGTTTGGTAAGGTTATGTTTTAATTCCTTAGCATTTCACTTAAAGTGTTGGGATATTTTTATCAAATATTTTTCTAAAGATTTTATTACCGGACACCTTTTCGTAGAAAAATCATAACTAATTCATAAAAAATTAGAAAAATACGAAACTGGCGGCCACGCATTCGTATCAAAATTTTCTATAGGAATGCGTGAAATATCATTTGATAGGTCGTTCGAACGACCTGCTTTTGTCGTTCAAACGACATTTGCCATGTGTCATTTGCCACGTGTCGTGTTTTTCGTTCGAGCAACCTCCTTTTGTCGTTCAAACGACATCAAATATCGTTCGAGCGACATCGAGCCTCGTTCGAACGACGCACCGACTTAAGTGTTTTCTAAATAGGAGTCTCCAAATCTATTTTTCATAAGAAGACCTGCGTTTTTGAATTGTTATGAAACTGCTACTGCAGAAACGATTTTTGTCTTCTTATTTTATGTTTTAAACCTTTTTTTTTCAATTCATAAAACATCTCAATCATTTAGTGAATTGTTTTGGAACCCTAGATTCAACTTTGTTAAAATGTACCTTTATGGAGAGATCTCTACAACCTAAGAGATGCGTGCTATTGTGGAGGTAGTCTCTATAAAGTTACTCTTGCGGAGAAGCCATCTCATTTCCATTGCTCCCCATCTGGAGTTCTTGCGGGAGATTCCAGCCAACGACATCGGAACCGACACCTGAGGGGTATTTCGTATGTCACTCTTATTTTCATTGTAATCCGTGTAAACCGTTCTTTACAAATTATAGTGAAAATAAAAAGGTTTTGCCACATTAGGGGATTTTTCCTGAAATTATTTATTTTATCCCGCATGCTTTATTTTATTGGATAAATCATCTAGATGTATGTTTTAGGATTTAACTAAAATTTAGGAATAATTAAAATTAGATTTTATTCGAGAAGTCGCAATATTTTCGCTATAGCGATTCTAAAAATTGGTATCTGAGCCTGTTGCACTAAGTTATTGTGTTTTGATCCTATTTTTCAAAAAATGGCTTTTGGTGGTTTTGATGATTTTCGATGTCAGTTTTTTGAAAAAGTTAATTGGAAAATTCACACGAACTCTTTTTTTAAATCTTTTGTTGAAAACGACTCTAAGAGATGTCCTCGTTGTGAGGGTGTTGGTCGCACGTTAGATGAGTGTACCACAAATTTAAAGAAGAAATTGAATAAACCAATTTCTTATGTTTCTACCCTTGGTGATAGTGATTCGGAAGAAGAAGTCTTTTATGCTTCTAGGCGAGAGCTTCCCACCCATGTGATTAGTGATGATAGTGAGGGTGATGTGAGTGAGGATGAAAGTGCAGATGAGCGTGACTTGTTAACTGCTTTGCTGAATCTTTGAAAATGAAGAAAGAAAATTTAAAATTGAAAGCTCAATTGAAAGAGTGTGCCTTAAAAAATAATGATGTTTTAGTTGAAGGACTTAGGGCATGCGAGAAAATTTTGAGAGAGAAGCCTGAGTACGTCGAGGGTGAGGGAGATAGTCTTCGAGGTGTGATGGAAGTTATGAAAAAGGAACTTTTAGAGTTTGAAGACTCTAGGCATTTTCTTGAATCTAAGATAGGTGAACTTGAGGTGAAATTGAAAGATTAAAGTAAAGTGATATTTGATTTAGGGTCTAGGTTTGAAAAACTTGATAAGATTTTAGGTACCGTCGAGATAAAAAAGGATAGGGGTGGGATTGGTATTCAAAAATTTATTGCACCCATTCCCACACGTGTGAGAGAGCCCCCTAGGATTGTTAATAAAGAGGCACCTAAGTTTGTTAGGAAAGACCCCCCCAAGAACATCGTGAGAGAACCTCCTAGGATCATTAGGAGACAGCCACCTAGGCAAATTCGGAGAGATCAACCGAGAAATTTGAGGTGAGGCCCACCTTTAGGTAACACACACCGCCTGATTTATACTTGTACACATTGAGGTAAGCAAGGTCATCTTAGGCGTTTCTGTTACAAGCTTTTAAAAGGACATAGGAAGGTTAATAAAAGAATAAATTCGATTCCCCAAATCCCCACGTGTCGTTACAAATCAATTTGGGTTAGAAAATCGGATTTAGAGGCTTATGGATTATTTGTCCACGATTCCCGTTTGCTTGCACGTGATTCACCCCATGTGAGATCATTTGGTTGATTGTATTCAATGTTTTTTCATACACTAGCTATGCATCATGTTATATTGTTTCTAGTGTTATGACTCACTTTGACGTAATGCACATTGATTTATTTATTGTATTTGTATGTTTCGCTATTATTTTAGCACTGTTTTGGATCCGTTTGCCCCTTACAGCTACTGTTTTCATGAAATTTTCGCACTGGGCAAAACTGTATGATTTTTTGGGCATTCTGCGAAGTTTCAATTTTCTCGTTCGAGAGAGATCTATAGGTCGTTTGAGAGATATGTCTGGAATTTTTGCTTCCCTTATGCTTTTAGTACCGAGTATTCATATGATTATGTTTTAGTACTACTGGGTTACTTCTAGACAATTTATATGCAGATATTCATCATATCCATGCTTATTGATAGCACTGCATTATTCGTTTGATCACACATGCTTTGACTGATGATTCATTTGTGTGATAACCATTTGCTAGCATATGATGATTCTCATTATGACATTATATGCCTATCGCTGGGTGTATAATTTTGTAGCTGTTTTTCTTTTTGAAAAATCCAAAATGATTTTCTACTTTTTGAGTGTCCATTCATATTTTGTTTTGGTCAAATTTGAAAATCTAAAAAGATTTTTATTTTTTTCTTGCACCATTTATGGATAAACACTTAGGATGACCGAGTCACAATTTCATTCCATTTATCCATGTGACAATTTGATAGTGTTTTGAGATAATATATCATGTCATTCATGTGCTTTACAATATTTGGAGTCATTGAGATGTAATTAGTTGTTACTTTCTACATGTTTGACTCACTTGTCCTTTACGTCACATGTGCATGGATTTGTTTGATTATTGTACTTTTCTATCACATGTTGGTCGAGTGTTTTCATCTCAATCCTATCCTTAAAATTAACCAAGTGCAATAATACGAGAGTAATAAAAGTTGTGCATATAAAAACCATTGCCCGTGAGGAATTTGTTCAAATTTGAAAAAAATAATGAGTGACATGGGAAAGGGCAGCGAGTGAATAACTATGATGTCGCGAAAGCCATCGTTTGAAAAGAGCCCACACAAAAATTAAGGCAATAAAAGGATGAAATATGCCAAAATTTGGGCCAATAGATTTTCTCTAAGTTGAGAATTTAATATATCATTAGATATAAAAAATTGCATTTTTTATATGAGGGAGTGTGATTGGAAAGTAATCAATGGGTTTGCACGTCCTTTGAAAAATTATCGAAACGACACTAAATTGTTTTGGACGTTATTGGTGTGAAAATCACTTAGGCATTGATTTGTTGATTTGATTTAGTCGATATCATCTGAATTCAACAACTTTACACCTAAGGATGATTTTTATGTTCATTCATAGGAATACACATATGCATCGTGCACATATGATTGATTGCATTTTATTACCTATCGAATTTGTTCATACCCATTCATTCCATTTCCATGACTTGGTTGTTTTAGTTAAATCCATTGTGTGATTTTTGTAACATTATTTTTGTACGAAAAATTGAAAAATCAAAAATAGTTTGTGAATGTTTTTGAGATACTCCTTTACACACGCTTAGTTTAATTCATATTTGCTATGCACTTTTATTGTGACACTCCATGTTTAGTTTGTTTCTTCTTATCTGTCTATTTGGGGACATAATAAAAAGGGGGAGAACGAATTATGATTTTATGGGAGAGTTTGCTTTATGGGGGAGATTTGATTATATTGATTGATTTATTCTTATATTATTTCAAACTCGATGCGTCACAAAGGTATTTTCTTTATCTCATGTGTGTAGGTACCAAAGTGATGATCATATGTTGCACACCCTCATGAGTAAAGCATAAAGGTTTGACGATTTTTGAAGAAAATTTGAAGACCTGCAAATTTTAGTATTTTCCATTTTTGGGTTCATGGGGGATATTAGATTTGTATAGGCACTTTGATTTGAAAATTCAGAGTTTTTATTTTGTACCGGCATAGACATAGGGGGAGATTTGTAAGGACATTATTTTATAAGTCTGTTATCAATTTAGTATGTCGTATATCACTACACCGTCGAAGGGCATTCAAGTTAAGTTTGGTAAGGTTGTGTTTTAATTCGTTAGCATTTCACTTAAAGTGTTGGGGTATTTTTATCAAATATTTTTCTAAAGATTTTGTTCTCGGACACCTTTCTTTAGAAAAATCATAACTAATTCATAAAACATCAGAAAAATACGAAACTAGTGGCCACGCGTTCATGTCAAAATTTTCTACAGGCACGAATAAAATCTCATTTGATAGGTCATTCGAATGACCTACTTTTGTCATTCAAACGACATTTGCCACGTGTCGTGTTTTTTCGTTCGAGCGACCTTCTCTTGTTATTCGAACGACATAGAATCTCGTTCGAGTGACATCAGACCTCGTTTGAACGACGCACCGCCTTAAGTTTTTTATAAATAGGAGTCTCCAACTCCGTTTTTCATAAGAAGACCTGGGATTTTTGAAATGTTACGAAACTGCTACTGCAGAAACGATTTTTGTCTTCTTCTTTTAGGTTTTAAACCTTTTGTTTTCAATTCACAAAATGTCCCCATCCTTTAGTGAATTGTTTTGGAACCCTAGATTCGAATTTTTTGAAATTTACCTTTGTGTGGAGAACTCTACAACCGTAGAGCTGCGTGTTATTGTGGAGAGAGTCTCTATATATACTCCTGCGGAGAAGCCGTTTCTTTTCCATTGCTGCCCATCTGGAGTTCTTACGGGAGATTCCAGCCGACGACATCGGAAACAACACCTGAGAGTATTTCGTATGTCACTCTTGTTTTCATTATAATTCGTGTAAACCGTTCTTTACAAATTATAGTGAAAATAAAAAGATTTTGCCACATTAGGGGATTTATCCTGAAATTGTTTGTTTTATCCTGCATGCTTTATTTTATTGGATAAATCATCTAGATGAATAATTTAGGGTTTAACTAAACTTTGGGAATAATTAAAATGGGATTTTATTCACGAATTCACAATATTTCTGTTGTGGCGATTCTACAAATTGGTATCAGAGCCTGTTGCACTAAGTTATTGTGTTTTGATCCTATTTTTCAAAAAATGGCTTTTGGTGGTTTTGACGATTTTCGATATCAATTTTTTGAAAAGGTTAATTGGAAAATTCACACGAACTCTTGCTTTAAATCTTCCATTGAAAACGACTCTGAGAGGTGTTCTTGTTGTGAGGGTGTTGGTCGCACGTTAGATGAGTGTACCACAAATTTAAAGAAGAAATTGAAGATACGGATTTCTCATGTTTCTACCCTTAGTGATAGTGATTCAGAAGAATAAGTCTTTTATGCTTATAGGCGAAATCTTCCCACCCGTGTGATTAGTGATGATAGTGAGGGTTATGGGAGTGAGGATGAAAGTGTAGATGAGCGTAACTGCTTTTAATGAACTTTATGCTTAATCTTTGAAAACGAAGAAATGAAATTAGAAATTGAAAGCTCAATTGAAAGAGTGTGCCTTAAAAAATAATGATGTTTTAGTTGAAGAACTTAGGGCACGTGAGAAAATTTTGAGAGAGAAGCCTAAGTACGTCGAGGGTGAGAGAGATAGTCTTCGAGGTATGATGGAAGTTATGAAAAATGAACTTTTAGAGTTTTAAGACTCTAGGTGTTTGATTTAATCTAAGATAGGTGAACTTGAGGTGAAATTGAAAGACTTAAGTAAAGTGAAATTTGATTTGGAGTTTAGGTTTGAAAAACTTGATAAGATTTTAGGCACCGTCGAGATAAAAAAGGATAGGGGTGGTATTGGTCTTGAAAAATATGTTGCACCCATTCCCACACGTGTGAGAGAGCCCCCTAGGATTGTTAAGAAAGAGGCACCTAAGTTTGTTAGGAAAGAGCCCCCCAGGAACATCGTGATAGAACCTCCTAGGATCATCAGGAGAGAGCCACCTAGGCAAATTCGGAGAGATCAACCGAGAAATTTGAGGAGAGTGCCACCTTTAGGTAATACACACTGCCCGATTTACACTTGTACACATTGCGATAAGCAGGGTCATCTTAGGCGTTTCTGTTACAAGCTTTTAAAAGGACCTAGGACGGTTAATAGAGGAATAAATTCGATTCCCCAAACCCCCACATGTCGTTACAAATCAATTTGGGTTAGAAAATCAGATTTAGAGGCTTATGGTTTATTTGTCCACAATTCCCGTTCGCTTACACGTGATTCACCCCATGTGAGATCGTTTGGTTGATTGTATTGGATGTTTTTTCATACACTAGCTATGCATCATGTTATATTCTTTCTAGTGTTATGACTCACGTTGACGTAGCACACATTGATTTATTTGTTGAATTTGTGTGTTTCGCTAATGTTTTAGCACTGTTTTGATCTGTTTGCCCTTTACAAGTACTGTTTTCACGAAATTTTCGTACTGGGAAAAGTGTATGATTTTCTGGGCGTTCTGGGAAGTTTTGGTTTTCTCGTTCGAGCGAGATCTATAGGTCGTTTGAGCGATATGTTTGGAATTTTTGTTTCCCTTCTGTTTTTAGTACCTAGTGTTCATTTGATTATGTTTTAGTACTACTGGGCTGCTTCAAGACAATTTATATGCAAATATTCATCATATCCATGCTTATTGATATCACTGCATTATTCGTTTGAACACACATGCTTTGACCGATGATTCATCTGTGTGATAACCATTTGATAGCATATGATGATTCTCATGATGACATTATATGCCTATTGCTGGGTGTATCATTTTGTAGTTATATTTCTTTTTGAATTTTTTTTAATAATGCGAAAAGATTTTTTATTTTTTGAGTGTCCATTTATATTTTGTTTTGGTCAAATTTGAAAATCTAAAAAGATTTTTGTTTTTTGTTTGCACCATTTGTGGATAAACACTTAGGATGACCGAGTCACAATTTCATTCCATTTATCCATGTGACAATTTGATAGTGTTTTGAGACAATATATCCTGTCATTCATGTGCTTTACAATGCTTGGAGTCATTGAGATGTAATTAGTTATTATTTCCTACATGTTTGACTCACTTGTCCTTTACTTCACACGTGCACGGATTTGTTCGATTATTGTACTTGTCTATCTTATGTTGGTCGAGTGTTTTCATCTCAATCATGTCCTTAAAATAAACCAAGTGCAATAATACAAGAGTAATAAAAGTAGTGCATGTAAAAACCATTGTCCGTGAGGAATTTATTTAAATTTGAAAAAATGATTACTGACATGGGAAAGGTCTATGAGTGAATAACTATCATGTCGTGAAAGCCACCATTTGAAAAGAGCCCGCATAAAAATTAAGACAATAAAAAGATGAAATTTGCCAAAATTTGGGCCAATAAGTTTTATCTAAGTTGAGAATTTAGTATCTCATTAGATATAAAAAATTGCATTTTTTATATGAGGGAGTGTGTCTGGAAAGTAATCAATGGGTTTGCACGTCCTTTGAAAAATTCTCGAAACGGCACTAAATTGGTTTGGACGTTGTTGGTGTGAAAATCACTTAGGCTTTGATTTGTTGATTTGATTTAGTCGATATCATCTGAATTCAACAACTTTACACCTAAGGATGATTTTGATGTTCATTAATTGGAATACACGTATGCATCGTGCACATATGCTTGATTGAGTTTTATTACCTACCGATTGTGTTCATACCCATTCATTCCATTTCCACGACTTGGTTGTTTTAGTTAAATCCGTGGTGTGATTTTTGTAACATTATTTTTGTACGAAAAATTGAAAAATAAAAAATAGTTTGTGAATGTTTTTGAGATACTCCTTTACACGCGCTTAGTTTAATTCATATTTGCTATGCACTTTTATCGTGACACTCCATGTTTAGTTTGTTTCTTTTTATCTATCTATTTGGGGACATATTAAAAAGGGGGAGAACGAATTATGATTTTATGGGGGAGTTTGCATTATGGGGGAGATTTGATTATATTGATTGATTTAATCTTATATCATTTCACACTCGATGTGTCACGAAGGTATTTGATTTATCTCATGTGTGTAGGTACCAAAGTGATGATCATATGTAGCACACCCTGATGAGAAAAGCTTAAAGTTTTGATGATTTGAACTTGAAGTTTTTTGAAAAAAATTTGAAGACTTGCAAATTTTAGTATTTTCCATTTTTGGGTTCATGGGGGATATTAGATTTGTATAGGAACTTTGATTCGATAATTCGAAGTTTTTATTTTGTACCGGCATAGACATAGGCGAAGATTTGTATGGACATTATTTTATAAGTCCGTTATCAATTTAATATGTTGTATACCTCTACACTGTCGAAGTGCATTCAAGAACATTCAAGCATCAAAGACGGATCCGAATATCAAGATTTTCAACATTCAAACCTCCGCGAGGTTATGTTTGGTAAGATTGTGTTTTAATTCCTTAGCATTTCACTTAAAGTGTTGGGATATTTTTATCAAATATTTTTCTAAAGATTTTGTTCTGGGACATCTTTCTTTAGAAAAATCATAATTAATTCATAAAAAATCAGAAAAATACGAAACTGGTGGCCACACGTTCCTATCAAAATTTTCTGCAGGCACAATTGATTTTTCATTTGATAGGTCGTTAGAACGACCTACTTTTGTCATTCAAACGACATTTGCCACGTGTAATTTTTTTTCGATTGAGCGACCTTCTCTTGTCGTTCAAATGACATAGAAGCTCGTTCAAGTGACATCCAAACTTGTTCGAACGATGCGCCACCTTAAGTTTTTTATAAATAAGAGTCTCCAACTCCGTGTTTCATAAAAAGACCTGCGTTTTTGAGTTGTTACGAAACTTCTACTGCAGAAATGGTTTTTGTCTTCTTCTTTTAGGTTTTAAACCTTTTGTTTTCAATTCACAAAACAACCCAATCCTTTTGTGAATTATTTTCGAACCCTAGATTCAAATTTGTTGAAATTTACCTTTGTGGGGATAACTCTACAACCGAAGAGCTGTGTGCTATTATGGAGGGAGTCCCTATAAAGTAACTCTTGGGGAGAAGTCATCTCTTTTCTATTGCAACCCATCTGGAGTTCTTGCGGGAGATTCCAGCCGACGACTTTGAAACCGACACCTGAGGGTATTTCGTACGTCACTCTTATTTTCATTATAATTCGTGTAAATCGTTATTTATAAATTATAGTGAAAATAAAAAGGTTTTGCCACTTTTCTCGGATTTATCCTGAAATTGTGTATTTTATCCTGCATGCTTTATTTTATTGGATAAATCATCTAAATGCATGTTTTAGGGTTTAACTAATATTTGGGAATAATTAAAATTGGATTTTATTCGAGAATTCACTGTATTTTCGCTATAGCGATTCTACAAATTGGTATCAGAGCCTGTTGCACTAAGTTATTGTGTTTTGATTCTATTTTTCAAAAAATGGCTTTTAATGGTTTTGATTATTTTCGATATCAACTTTTTGAAAAGGTTAATTGGAAAATTGACACGAACTCTTGTTTTCAATCTTCAGTTGAAAACGACTCTGAGAGGTGTCATTGTTGTGTGGGTGTTGGTCGTACGTTAGATGAGTCTACCACAAATTTAAACAAGAAATTGAATAAACCAATTTCTCATGTTTTTACCCTTAGTGATAGTGATTCGGAAGAATAAGTCTTTTATGCTTCTAGGCGAGAGCTTCCCACCCATGTTATTAGTGATTTAGTGAGGGTGATGGGAGTGAGGATGAAAGTGTAGATGAGCGTGACTTGCCAATTGCTTTCAATGAAATTTATGCTGAATCTTTGAAAACGAAGAAAGAGAATTTGAAATTGAAAGAGTGTGCCTTAAAAAATAATGATGTTTTAGTTGAAGAACTTAGGGCACATGAGAAAATTTTGAGAGAGAAGCTTGAGTATGTCGAGGGTGAGCGAGATAGTCTTCGAGGTGCAATGGAAGTTATGAAAAAGGAACTTTTAGAGTTTGAAGACTCTAGGCGTTTGCTTAAATCTAAGATAGGTGAACTTGAGGTGAAATTGAAAATTCAAGTAAAGTTTGATTTAGAGTTTAGGTCTGAAAAACTTGATAAGATTTAATGCACCGTCGAGATAAAAAAAGATAGGGATGGGATTGGTCTTGAAAAATATGTTGTACCCATTCCCACACGTGTGAGAGAGCCCTCTAGGATTGTTATGAAAGAGGCACCTAAGTTTGTTAGGAAAGATCCCCACAAGAACATTGTGAGAGAACCTCCTAGGATCATTAGGAGAGAGACGCCTAGGCAAATTCAGAGAGATCAACTGAGAAATTTTAGGAGCGGGCCACCTTTTGGTAACACACACCGCCCGATTTACACTTGTACACATTGCGGTAAGCAAGGTCATCTTAGGCGTTTGTGTTACAAGCTTTTAAAAGGACCTAGGAAGGTTAATAAAATAATAAATTCGATTTCCCAAACCCCCACGTGTCGTTAAAAATCAATTTGGGTTAGAAAATCGGATTTAGAGGCTTATAATTTATTTGTCCACAATTCCCGTTGGCTTGCACGTGATTCACCCCATGTGCGATCGTTTGGTTGATTGCATTGGATGTTTTTTCATACACTAGATATGCATCATGTTATATTCTTTCTAGTGTTATGACTCACTTTGACGTAGCGCACATTGATTTATTTGTTGCATTTGTGTGTTTCGCTACTGTTTTAGCACTGTTTTGGATCTGTTTGCCTCTTACAAGTACAGTTTTCACAAAATTTTCGCACTGGGCAAAACTGTATGGTTTTCTGGGCATTCTGGGATGTTTTGGTTTCCTCATTCGCTCGAAATCTATAGGTCGTTTGAGCGATATGTCTTGAATTTTTGCTTCCCTTATGTTTTTAGTACCTAGTGTTCATATGATTATGTTTTAGTAATACTGGGTTGCTTCTGAACAATTTATATTCAGATATTCATCATATCCATGCTTATTGATAGAACTGCATTGTTCATTTGATCACACGTGGTTTGAATGATGATTCATTTGTGTGATAACCATTTGCTAGCATATGATGATTCAGATGATGACATTATATGCCGATCACTGGGCGTATCATTTTGAAGTTATTTTTCTTTTTGAAAATTTTTGAAAAATGCAAAAAGATTTTCTATATTTTGAGTGTCCATTCATATTTTTTTGGTCAATTTTGAAAATCTAAAAAGATTTTTGTTTTTTGTTTGCACCATTTATGGATAAACACTTAGGATGACCGAGTCACAATTTCATTCCATTTATCCATGTGACAATTTGATAGTGTTTTGAGATAATATATCATGTCATTCATGTGCTTTACGATATTTGGAATCATTGAGATGTAATTAGTTGTTACTTCCTACATGTTTGACTCACTTGTCCTTTACGTCACATGTGCATGGATTTGTTCGATTATTGTACTTTTCTATCACATGCTGGTCGAGTGTTTTCATCTAAATCCTATCCTTAAAATGAACCAAGTGCAATAATACGAGAGTAATAAAAGTAGTGCATGTAAAAACCATTGCCCGTGAGGAATTTGTTTAAATTTGAAAAAAATGATGAGTGACACGGGAAAGGACTGCGAGTGAATAACCACCATGTCGTGAAAGCCACCGTTTGAAAAGATCCCGCATAAAAATTAAGGCAATAAACAGGTGCAATATGCCAAAATTTGGGCCAATAGATTTTCTCTAAGTTGAGAATTTAGTATCTCATTAGATAAAAAAAATTGCATTTTTTATATGAGGGAGTGTGGTTGGAAAGTAATCAATGGGTTTGCACGTCCTTTGAAAAATTCTCGAAACGACACTAAATTGATTTGGACGTTATTGGTGTGTAAATCACTTAGGCTTTGATTTGTTGATTTGATTTAGTCGATATCATCTGAATTCAACAACTTTATCCCTAAGGATGATTTTGATGTTGATTAATAGGAATACACGTATGCATCGTGCACATATACTTGATTGAGTTTTATTACCTATCGAATGTGTTAACACCCATTCATTCCATTTCCATGACTTGGTTGTTTTAGTTAAATCCATGTTGTGATTTTTGTAAAATTATTTTTGTACGAAAAATTGAAAAATCAAAAATAGTTTGTGAATGTTTTTGAGATACTCCTTTGCATGTGCGTAGTTTAATTCATATTTGCTATGCACTTTTATCGTGACACTCCATGTTTAGTTTGTTTCTTCTTATCTTCCTATTTGGGGACATAAAAAATATGGGGAGAACTAATTATGATTTTATAGGGGAGTTTGCATTATGGGGGAGATTTGATTATATTGATTGATTTGTTCTTATATCATTTCAAACTCGATGTGTCACGAAGGTATTTGCTTTATCTCATGTGTGTAGGTACCAAAGTGATGATCATATGTAGCACACCCTGATGAGAAAAGCTTAAAGGTTTGAAGATTTTTGAAGAAAATTTGAAAACTTGCAAATTTTATTATTTTCCATTTTTGGGTTCATGGGGGATATTAGATTTGTATAGGCACTTTGATTTGACAATTCGGAGTTTTTATTTTGTACCGGCATAGACATAGGGGGAGATTTGTAAGAAGATTATTTTATATGTCTGTTATCAAGTTAGTATGTCATATATCGCTACACTGTCGAAGAGCATTCAAGTTAAGTTTGGTAAGGTTGTGTTTTAATTCCTTAGCATTTCACTTAAAGTGTTGGGGTATTTTTATCAAATATTTTTCTGAAGATTTTGTTCTCGGACACCTTTCTTTAGAAAAATCATAACTAATTCATAAAATATCAGAAAAATACGAAACTCGTGGCCACGCGTTCGTATCGAAATTTTCTATAGGCACGAATGAAATATCATTTGATAGGTTGTTCGAACGACCTGCTTTTGTCGTTCAAACGACATTTTCCACGTGTCATGTTTTTTCGTTCGAGCGACCTGCTCTTGTCGTTCAAACGACATAAAATCTCGTTCGAGCGACATCCAACCTCGTTCGAACGATTGCTTCGCTTGAAGTTTTTTATAAATAGGAGTCTCCAACTTCGTTTTTCATAAGTAGACCTGGGTTTTTGAAATGTTACAAAACTGCTACTGCAGAAACAATTTTTGTCTTCTTCTTTTAGGTTTTAAAATATCCCAATCCTTTAGTGAATTGTTTTGGAACCCTAGATTCAAATTTGTTGAAATTTACCTTTGTGGGGAGAACTCTACAACTGAAGAGCTGCGTGTTATTATGGAGGGAGTCTCTATATATACTCTTACGGAGAAGTCGTCTCTTTTCCATTGCTACCCATCTGGAGTTCTTACGGGAGATTCCAGCCGACGACATCGGAACCGACACCTGGGGGTATTTCGTATGTCACTCTTGTTTTCATTATAATTCGTGTAAACCGTTCTTTACAAATTATAGTGAAAATAAAAAGGTTTTGCCACTTTAGGGGATTTGTCCTGAAATTGTTTATTTTATCCTGCATGCTTTATTTTATTGGATAAATCATCTAGATGCATGTTTTAGGGTTTAACTAAACTTTGGGAATAATTAAAATTGGATTTTATTCGCGAATTCGCAATATTTCAGCTGTAGCGATTCTACAAATTGGTATTAGAGCATGTTGCACTAAGTTATTGTGTTTTGATCCCATTTTTCAAAAAATGGCTTTTGGTGGTTTTGATGATTTTTGATATCAACTTTTTGAAAAGGTTAATTGGAAAATTCACACGAACACTTGTTTTAAATCTTCTGTTGAAAATGACTCTGAGAGGTGTCCTTGTTGTGAGGGTGTTGGTCGCACGTTAGATGAGTGTACCACAAATTTAAAGAAGAAATTGAAGATACCGATTTCTCATGTTTCTACCCTTAGTGATAGTGATTCGTAAGAAGAAGTCTTTTATGCTTATAGGCGAAAGCTTCCCACCCGTGTGATTAGTGATGATAGTGAGGGTGATGGGGGTGAGGATGAAAGTGTAGATGAGCGTGACTTGCTAACTGCTTTTAACGAACTTTATGCTGAATCTTTGAAAATGAAGAAAGAAATTTTGAAATTGAAAGCTCAATTAAAAGAGTGTGCCTTAAAAAGTAATGATTTTTTAGTTGAAGAACTTAGGGCACGTGAGAAAATTTTCAAAGAGAAGCTTGAGTACATCGAGGGTGAGAGAGATAGTCTTCTAGGTGTGATGGAAGTTATGAAAAATGAACTTTTAGAGTTTGAAGACACTAGGCGTTTGCTTGAATCTAAGATAGGTGAACTTGAGGTGAAATTGAAAGATTCGAGTAAAGTGAAATTTGATTTAGAGTCTAAGTCTGGAAAACTTGATAAGAGTTTAGGCATCGTCGAGATAAAAAAGGATAGGGGTGGGATTGGTCTTAAAAAATATGTTTCACCGCCCCCTAGGATTGTTAAGAAAGAGGCACCTAAGTTTGTTAGGAAAGAGCCCCCTAGGAACATCGTGAGAGAACCTCCTAGGATCATCAGGAGAGAGCCACCTAGGCAAATTCGGAGAGATCAACCGAGAAATTAGGGCCACCTCTAGGTAACACACACCACCTGATTTACACTTGTACACATTACGGTAAGCAAGGTCATCTTAGGCGTTTCTGTTACAAGCTTTTAAAAGGACCGAGGAAGGTTAATAAAAGAATAAATTCGATTCCCCAAACCCCCACATGTCGTTACGAATCAATTTGTCATAGAAAATCGGATTTAGAGGCTTATGGTTTATTTGTCCACAATTCCCATTTACTTGCATGTGATTCACCCCATGTGAGATCCTTTGGTTGATTGTATTGGATGTTTTTTCATACACTAGCTATGAATCATGTTATATTCTTTCTAGTGTTATGACTCACTTTGACGTAGTGCACATTGATTTATTTGTGGCATTTGTGTGTTTCGCTACTGTTTTAGCCCTGTTTTGGATGTGTTTGCTGACGCGACTTAATATTTGTCTCAAAAGTGCGTATTTATCTAGGCTCAAGTGCAAACCTTGTCGCTCAAGTAATAACTCGGTAAGTCGGAATCGTCTCCACAGGGATCAAAATTGCCAAACAATAACAAGGAAAATTACCAATCCGTGAAATGATTTCTTGAAAGAAATAAAAAGATGATTGATTTTTTTGAGAAACTTTCTAAAACTTTACTTATGAAAAACAAATGGAAATTAACAGCAAAATTTGGGTTTAACAATTTAGAGAAAATTAGGGTAGGGTACAATCCCTCAATCCTTAACAAATTATCCTTTAGAATATTAAAATTATAAATCAAAATTCTTGATTAAATCCAGTCCTTATCATCACTAAGCATTACATATATGAGGTTCAAGACCGCATCATATGAAATCAAAGATCAATATAAGGCGGTGAACGACAAATTATACATACAAAGCATTCTTAAACATCCCAAGTACCTAGGGCAAGAGAGATTAAAAGATATGACAATGCATATATGATTTTCATTCACGATTCAACCAACATTTTCATTTATTTTCTAATTTTCCATACGAATAATTTGTATTAAGATTGAGTTCATGTACCCCAACCCTTGAGAAATTAGCTACTCATAATTTGGTTGAAAAACAAATTCACATATGAAACTATGAAATTGCAGAACATTGTAAGAACTTTGCAAAAATTAAAGCAAAAGAGAATAGAATGATATTACTTGAATTCAGCACAAAAACGGAATTGAGATTCAGAATACAAACTAGGGTTCATGCAAATCTTGAAGGAAATGGAAATTTAACCTAAAAATCTGATCTGAAAACTCTCTCTAAAATTCCTAACCCTAGCCTCTCTCTAGCCCCCTAGAAATGATGTAGAACTTGGCTTTTTATAGCACAAATCATCCAAAGCCGGTCTCCAATTGTGCTTGTGGAACAAGATTCACAGCTACGCACTCAAATCTGCACAATAAATGGCAAATTAATGCCAGGCTTTCGAATACCCGGATCGGTCCGGATCTTAATCGGATCGGTCCGATATCCATCGGATCGGTTCTTTTATTTTCTTCCGGATCGGTCCGGTTGTGTTCGGATTGGTTCGATTATTGCTTCCATCGGTTTGCCATCGATCCGGTGTTCACTGGACTTGGGCAGATCGGATCGGTCCGAATCCTACCCGGATCGGCCCGAATTTCTTCTTCTTTGACTTTTTCCTTGCAGCTTTGACTGGCCATATCTTCTTATCTAGACTTCCGATTTGGATGCCATTTCTTCCTATGCTCTTGTGAACTCATTCTCTTCAACTTCCCTTTTGGTGTCACTTTCGAATTCTGGATGGAATTACACTTTTGCCCTTAGACATTTCTTGCTTGCATCTTTTCTTTTCTTTTGGATTCTTTCTTGCATTCCATTCCTGAAAACTTCATCCAACTTATGCAAAACCTAGGGAAAGTTGTTAGGAATAAACAATGGAGTGATATGGCATAAAAATGGTTCAATTACATTGTTCGAGATATTAAAATCACTAAATTAAGGAGCTAAATTCTGAAGAATTTATGCTTGGTCAAATCCCCCTAACTTAGGACTTTGCACGTCCCGGGCAATGTATTTGAATCTATCCAACATTCATTTCTTGAAAACTTCTTTATTTGAAATAGTATTCCACTTTCGCAGGCACGCGATTGCATTTAGCGTATGCAACAAGCCTTTAAACCTCTAGGTTACCCTAGTAGGATGAGTTTTCTCTCGTGAGGGTTTGCAGTGAATTTACCCACAAAATTCTTTATTGACTCAAATAAATATCAAAATACTTAAAAATTGTACAATTTAAACTTTTTCGAAAAATAATCATCATCAACTCATATTCAACTGTCTCAAACCATAGTGTGTGTGTGCAAAGCCAAAAATTAAACCTCAAACTTCCACCGATTGAGCATTACGTTCGTTTCCGAAAATTCGTTTTGATTCAAATTCTTACGGAATGCTCTCACAAACGAATCACTCGGATTGTGGCTATTTTCTCTCGGTATGCATGATATAAAGAGTAAATATAATGGACACAAATTCATGCATACAAAATTGAAAAGAAGGAAATATATGGTAGAAATGATCTCATCATCGGATTACGGTTATTAGGAAACGGGAACATCACCTCTAGTTCACACCATTTAATCTCTCTTTTTATCTTTTCATGTCTTAGCTCTCCATGCAGTAATTAATTTCGCCATTCGGACTCGGTTAGGACTTTTTTGGGGTTAAGAGGTGTAAAGGGTAAAAATATAAATGGATAAAATGTTCGGAATTGGAAAATATCTTTATGACGTCCATTTGTGCTTTTTCGGGCCTTTGCTCTTTTTTTTTTTTTTTTTTTTTTTTCAGCATATCTATTTTTTTCTCCTTGCCCCTTTTTGTTGCACAATTTGGACTTTATTTGATGAATATTCAATTTTCACAATTCCGGGCTATTTGGGTTTTTCGGGTTATCAAACGAAAAGATAAATTTTATTAGGCTCAAATTGGGTTGCAAAAGGATAATTTTATTTTTCACAACTTTTTATGGCTAATATTTTTGGGTAACAAATGAGGGCCTACTTCATTGTCCAAATTGCTAATCACATTACCATATGCATCTCGAGATTAATTAAGTTTAGAGATATATTAGCACGAATTTCGAGACAATAATTTCACACATTTCCCATAACCGATCAAAATAAAGGATTGAGATCATCAACGACTTATTAAAACGCTGAAAAGAACTTTGAGTTAATTATAAACTCGGATTGATTTAAAAACTCATAAAAAATTGAAAGGCTCAACATCTCACCGGGTTTTATTAATCTCCACACTTATTCGTAAAGTCGTCAATTTTCTTTCAATTTCCATCTTCGGTCAATTTTGGCTTAGTGCATTAGGAATTTTACAATTTGAGACTTTAAATAGAATAAAGGTGACATTTTTGAAAACTTTAAATTCCAATTTTTATTTATTTTGAAAAAAAATATTTTTGGATTTTTTCAACATTTTTCAATTTTTTTTTTTTTTTTTCAAAAGAGAATAGATATATATGAATATAAGCGAAGTTTTATGAATACGCACCTGTCATCCCCCCTAACTCAATGATTTGCATTGTCCTCAATCAAACAGATAAGAGATAAAAAGAAGACAACATAAAGAGTGCGATAAATAAAACATGCCAATATCATATTAAAACTGTAGATTACAAACAACCTGTGGAAATAACTGTATAAGCAAAACTATAACATATGGATAAAAATCCTAATAAGGGAAAGGTATCCTAAGGGGCGGGTGGGGGATGTGAAGAAAATGGGTAGTGGAGGCATGTATTTATAGGAATGAATGGGTGAAATGGAGGGAATGAAAGGGTGGTAAAGGAATGGACGAAATTTTGAAGGAAGGGCTGGATTGGGTGAAGTGAATGGGTGGGGATTGAGGAGGTGGAAATGAAGAGGTGGTCTCTTGGGATTATAAACCAGCAGAAAATCGGACCGATCCGGTTTTGGGCCGGACCGATCCGCCTCACCAGATCGGTTCTGTTTTTACACCGGACCGATCCGGATGACCGGATCGGTTCTCTTTCTCACCGGACCGATTCGGTATCAGGATCCCAGAATTCTTCTTCTCTCTTTCTGAAAATGCTCCTACTCTATTCCAATGATGATTTTTCACCCTCGCAAAATTCCAACTAACCTCGCAACTCATCGATAACGAACAACCCGCACCCTTCGGATTCTCAACCCTCGGAACGGACTTCTAACCTATAACTTCTACATCCTACGGCTCAAATGTACAACAATCACCCCATACATGTCGGGGGTGCGACGACTTCTCTCTCTTCTTTCAATCAATCCCCATAAATGGGGTCCGACAGCCAGATTGTGTCGGCTTCTTTAACCATGGCTTCCAAATAAGGCTTGAGACGATGTCCATTGACTTTAAAAGTGGTTCCCCCTTTCTCATCCATTAGCTCAACGGCTCCATGGGGAAATACCTCTTTCACAATGTAAGGACCGGACCATCGAGACCGCAATTTACCGGGAAACAAGTGCAACCTCGAGTTGTAGAGAAGTACTTTCTGTCCCCAATGAAACTCTTTCTTACGAATGATTCCGTCATGAGCTCGTTTCATTTGGTCCTTGGAAATTTTGGCACTTTCATACGCATCATTGCGCATTTCTTCCAACTCATTCAACTGAAGTTTACGTGTTTCACCGGCTTGATCCATTTTGAAATTCACCCTTTTGATAGCCCAATACGCTTTGTGTTCGATTTCAACCGGAAGATGACAAGGTTTGCCATACACAAAACGAAATGGGGACATCCCAAGGGGATTCTTGTATGCTGTTCTATAGGCCCAAAGAGCATCAGTCAACCTAAGAGACCAGTCTTTCCTATTAGGATCAACTGTCTTCTCCAAGATATTCTTGATCTCCCTATTAGCAAGCTCGGCTTGGCCATTCGATTGGGGGTGATAAGGGGTGCTAACCTTATGGACAATTCCATACTTTCGCATTAGTTTATCCATCGGCCTATTGCAAAAATGAGTTCCATTATCACTAATTATGGCCTTAGGCATACAAAAGCGAGAAAGTATATTTTCTTGAATAAATTTGATCACCACCTCGCTGTCATTCGTCCTTGTAGCTATAGCCTCTACCCATTTTGAGACATAATCTACAGCGACGAGAATGTATAGAAAACCAAAAGAAGGGGGAAAGGGCCCCATGAAGTCAATTCCCCAACAATCAAACAACTCCAAGACTAAAATAGGGGATAATGGCATCATATCACGGTGAGTAATAGCTCCCATTCTTTGGCATCTATCGCAAGTCTTACAATAAGCATTCACATCCCGGAAGATTGTGGGCCAATAAAGACCAATTTGAAGGATTTTCGCAGCAGTTTTATTTTTAGAAAAATGACCGCCACATGCTTCCGAATGACATAATCGAATCACCCCTTGGATTTCCTCATCGGGTACACATCTCCGAATAATTTGGTCAGCACAATACTTAAACAAGTATGGATCATCATAAAAGAACATGCGTGACCAAGTAATGAACATCCTTCTCTCTTGCGGATTCCAACTAGAGGGAACAATTCCGGTGACAAGGTAATTGACAATATCCGCAAACCAAGGGAGAGAAGAGGTAGCAAATAAATTCTCATCCTGAAAATACTCGTCTATGGGAATGGGATCAATAGGTACGTCGGACGAGAGTCGTGACAAATGGTCAGCAACGACGTTTTCTACTCCTTTCTTATCTTGAATCGAGAGATTAAACTCTTGTAGGAGTAGGATCCACCTAATTAAACGAGGTTTGGCATCTTTCTTGCTCAAGAGATACTTCAATGCCGAATGATCAGTGAAACAAAGGATAGGCGACCCAACAACGTAAGAGCGAAATTTGTCGAGAGCAAAAACGACAGCTAGCAACTCTTTCTCTGTAGTAGAGTAATTCAGCTGAGGGCCAGATAATGTACGGCTAGCATAGTAAATAACATGAGCTTTCTTGTCTCTTCTCTGTCCAAGAACAGCCCCAATCGCGTAATCACTTGCATCACACATAAGCTCAAAGGGAAGCGACCAATCCGGAGCTTGCATGATAGGTGCAGAAATAAGCATGCTTTTGAGTTTATCAAATGCTTCTTGACATGCTTTACTCCACTCAAATGGAGTGTCCTTCATGAGAAGATTACTCAAAGGTCTAGCGATGGCGCTAAAGTCTTTGATAAACCTCCTATAAAATCCAGCATGGCCTAGAAAGGACCTCACATCTTTAAGTGATTTTGGCGGAGGTAACTCAGATATTACTTCAATTTTTGCTCGATCAACTTCAATTCCCCTAGATGATACTATGTGGCCCAAGACTACACCCTCGGTAACCATGAAATGGCATTTTTCCCAATTGAGGACTAAGTCTTTTTCCACACATCGGAATAGAACTCTCTCAAGATTAGCTAAACAATGGTCAAAAGATGAACCGAAAACGCTGAAATCGTCCATGAACACCTCAAGACCGTTTTCAATCATGTCACTAAAGAGACTCAACATGCACCTCTGAAAAGTAGCCGGCGCATTACATAACCCAAATGGCATACGTTTATAGGCAAACGTACCAAATGGACATGTAAGAGTCGTCTTCTCTTGATCAAGAACATCCACTTCAATCTGATTATACCCGGAATACCCATCTAGAAAATAATAATAAGGATGTCCCGCTACTCTTTCAATAACTTGATCGATAAATGGTAAGGGAAAATGATCCTTTCGAGTTCCGGCATTGAGCTTTCGGTAGTCAATGCAAACACGCCACCCGGTGGTGGTGCGTTGAGGTATTAATTCTCCCTTAGCATTTTCAACCACTGTCATCCCTGATTTCTTTGGAACGACCTGAATTGGGCTCACCCATTTACTATCCGAAATGGGATATATAATTCCAGCATCTAGCAATTTGATTATTTCCCTTCTTACAACATCTTTCATGGTTGGATTTAACCGCCTTTGCATCTCCCGAGATGGCTTCACTTCTTCCTCGAGATGGATTTTATGGGTACAAATCAAAGGACTTATACCCTTCAAATCTGCTATGGTCCATCCAAAAGCACTTCTATGCTTTCTCAACACATCTAACAACATACCTTCTTGCCCTTTTTCTAGATGGGAAGACACAACAACAGGAAATGTATCATTCTCACCTAAAAAGGCATATTTGACATGGGAAGGTAGTTTCTTCAACTCAAGACTAGGAAATCTATGTTCAGAGGGGACCATGGGTGTCTCCCTCGGAGGCAATTCTTCATACCTAGAAATCCAGTCAACCGCTCTCAAACTCTCAAAACTCTCTTCCTCTTGTAACCACATTTTTAACTCTTCCACCTCTCTCTCAAACTCAGTATACTCACTCATTTGAGCATCGCTTTGCCCTAAGCACACTTTCAGAGCATCTCCTCCTATGATTTTTTCAATATTTTCATCCACCACTTCTTCAATAAGATCCACTTCAAGAATCTCATCCTCATCACCCATTTCGTTAGCGACATTGAAAATATTTTTCTCGAGAGTCATGTTTCCAAAAGTGAGTTGCATTTGGCCATTCCGTGTATTGATCAAAGCATTAGCGGTAGCTAAAAACGGTCGGCCCAATATAATTGGAACATGATTTCTCGTATGGGGAACAGGCTCGGTGTCCCAAATAACAAAATCAACGGGGAAGTAGAACGTATCCACTTGAACAATTACGTCTTCTACAATCCCACGAGGCACTTTGACTGTCCTATCCGCTAACTGTAGGGTGATTCGGGTAGGTTTTAAATCACCTAAATCAAGCTTCTTATAGATGGAGTATGGGAGGATGTTTACACTCGCACCTAAATCAAGAAATGCCATTTCCATTCTCATTTCTCCAATGATACACGAAATGGTAGGTGAACCTGGATCTTTGAATTTTGGTGGAAGATCATTGAGAAGAACTGAGCTCACATTCTGTGCCAAGAAAACATTTTTCTTCACCTTAAGACATCTCTTGACAGTCAAAAGATCTTTAATAACCTTCGCATATGCTGGAATTTGTTGAATAGCATCAAGGAACGACAAATTCAATTTTACTTGCTTCAACACATCCATCACCTCGATACGCGAAGCACCTTTCTGGGGTGACTCTAAGCGTTGAGGAAATGGAGCAGCAGTAGGCGACTTGACTTCAATATCAGGCTCAACTTCCGCATCTTTCAATTCCTTTTCTAAGGAAGGTTCTTCAGACTCGGAAATTTCAGATTCTTTCACAATCTCGGGTTCGACTCCATCATCATTCACCTTTGGCAATTTAGGTGCTAGATCAATTTCTCGGCCACTACGAAGAGTAGTAACAGCTTGACATTGTTCTTGCAGATCTGATGATGTGGAACAAACCGTGGTTTGACCTTGAATAGGTGGTCTTTGGCCTTGAGCTGGAAGCTTACCCTTTTCTTGAGTATTCACCGCAGACTGCAACCTAGAGATGTTAGTATGCATTTCAGCGAACATTCGCTCAAATTTGGCATCTCTTTCTTTTTGGGCTTGGATGAATTGATTGAAATTATCATCAAGAATTCTCCTAGGTGGAGGTACATAAGGCCCGGGAGGTGGTACTTGTATAGGATTTGCCACTTGCTGAAATTGAGGGGGTTGTTGTAGAGTCATCTGTGGTTTAGGAACCATCCCACCTTGGGGTTGTCCATAATTGTACCCGGGATTCCTCCACGATTGATTATATGCATTCCCTTGCTGAGCATTATAATTCCCTCGAAAACCTCCTATTGCATCAACCTGTTCAGTGTACATGGCCTTGTATGCAGGTATGGTAGGACATCCTTCGGTAGAATGGCCTGCATTACAAATGGCACATACCTTCTCCATCCTAGTTTGTACGGGTCCAGACACATCTCTCAATCGCATATCTAGCATATCTCTAAAGTTCTTCTCCATTTGGTCAAGTTTTCGATCCAACAAAGTGTCCTTGTCCAAGTGATAAATACCGGACGCAGCAGGCAAGTTGGACACTTGTCGATTTCTATTTTGACTATTTGGATCAGAAGTATCCCATGCTTGGGTAGTTTCCGCCACATATTTCAAATGAGCCTCAGCATCGCTCGTACTTAACTCCCAAAAAGGTCTCTCACACATGGTTTGAACAAGTTGTTTAGACGCTACAGTAAGGCCTTGATGGAAAAATGAAATCAGATGATGAGGTTCAAAACCATGATGGGGTCACGCATTAACTAACTCCTGATATCTCTCCCAACACTTATCAAAAGCCTCATTCTCATTTTGACGAAAAGCTTGAATTTGGGCTTTAACAGAATTGGTTTTGTGTTGTGGAAAAAATTTAGAGATAAACTTGTTTTGCATATCTCTCCATGATAAAACAGAATTTGGGGGCAGGTTCCATAACCAAGTTTTCGCCATTATCCTTTAAGGAAAAAGGAAAGAGCTTCAACTGGATTACTTCTTGTGGACAAGTTTGATCTCCAAATGTCTCACACGTATCTTCGAATTCTGGAATATGGAGATATGGTTTTTCCGAATCCATCCCATGAAATGTAGGAAGAATTTGGATCATTCCATTCCGAAAGTGGAACTGACCGGCATTATATGGGAATAAAATGCAACCAGGGTTAGCAGTTCTCTCCGAAAATAAAAGATCTTTCATGGGTTGATATGGTACCTCATCCTCTCCAGCATCAACACCGACACTACCATGATCCGACATATTGCTACCGAAAGGTTCAGAATTCTCACTCAAGGTTTGACTCAACGAATGACTTGTGATGGAATTATTAGGTGAAGGAGGTGGAACCCAAAACGGCAAAGACTCAGAATTTTCAGATCCGGCTTCGGCAATAGTATTTTCGTGAATTTGGGTGGGAGATGAATTCTGCATATAAGCACACAAGAGAAAGGATGAATTTTTTTTTTTTTTTTTTTTTTATGAAATCACTTGTAGATAACAATAACTTTCTTGAAAATTTAACAATTTTGGATCCCCGGCAACGGCGCCAAAAACTTGACGCGACTTAATATTTGTCTCAAAAGTGCGTATTTATCTAGGCTCAAGTGCAAGCCTTGTCGCTCAAGTAATAACCCGGTAAGTCGGGATCGTCTCCACAGGGATCAAAATTGCCAAACAATAACAAGGAAAATTACCAAACCGTGAAATGATTTCTTGAAAGAAATAAAAAGATGATTGATTTTTTTGAGAAACTTTCTAAAACTTTACTTATGAAGAACAAATGGAAATTAACAGCAAAATTTGGGTTTAACAATTTAGAGAAAATTAGGGTAGGGTACAATCCCTCAATCCTTAACAAATTATCCTTTAGAATATTAAAATTATAAATCAAAATTCTTGATTAAATCCAGTCCTTATCATCACTAAGCATTACATATATGAGGTTCAAGACCGAATCATATGAAATCAAAGATCAATATAAGGCGGTGAACGACAAATTATACATACAAAGCATTCTTAAACATCCCAAGTACCTAGGGCAAGAGAGATTAAAAGATATGACAATGCATATATGATTTTCATTCACGATTCAACCAACATTTTCATTTATTTTCTAATTTTCCATACGAATAATTTGTATTAAGATTGAGTTCATGTACCCCAACCCTTGAGAAATTAGCTACTCATAATTTGGTTGAAAAACAAATTCACATATGAAACTATGAAATTGCAGAACATTGTAAGAACTTTGCAAAAATTAAAGCAAAAGAGAATAGAATGATATTACTTGAATTCAGCACAAAAACGGAATTGAGATTCAGAATACAAACTAGGGTTCATGCAAATCTTGAAGGAAATGGAAATTTAACCTAAAAATCTGATCTGAAAACTCTCTCTAAAATTCCTAACCCTAGCCTCTCTCTAGCCCCCTAGAAATGATGTAGAACTTGGCTTTTTATAGCACAAATCATCCAAAGCCGGTCTCCAATTGTGCTTGTGGAACAAGATTCACAGCTACGCACTCAAATCTGCACATTAAATGGCAAATTAATGCCAGGCTTTCGAATACCCGGATCGGTCCGGATCTTAATCGGATCGGTCCGATATCCATCGGATCGGTTCTTTTATTTTCTTCCGGATTGATCCGATTGTTTCCGGATCGGTTCGATTATTGCTTCCATCGGTTTGCCATCGATCCGGTGTTCACTGGACTTGGGCAGATCGGATCGGTCCGAATCCTACCCGGATCGGTCCGAATTTCTTCTTCTTTGACTTTTTCCTTGCAGCTTTGACTGGCCATATCTTCTTATCTAGACTTCCGATTTGGATGCCATTTCTTCCTATGCTCTTGTGAACTCATTCTCTTCAACTTCCCTTTTGGTGTCACTTTCGAATTCTGGATGGAATTACACTTTTTCCCTTAGACATTTCTTGCTTGCATCTTTTCTTTTCTTTTGGATTCTTTCTTGCATTCCATTCCTGAAAACTTCATCCAACTTATGCAAAACCTAGGGAAAGTTGTTAGGAATAAACAATGGAGTGATATGGCATAAAAATGGTTCAATTACATTGTTCAAGATATTAAAATCACTAAATTAAGGAGCTAAATTCTGAAGAATTTATGCTTGGTCATTTGCCCCTTATAGATACTGTTTTCATGAAATTTTTGCATTGGGTAAAACTGTATGATTTTCTAGGCATTCTGGGAAGTTTTGGTTTTCTCGTTTGAGCGAGATCTATAGGTTGTTTGAGCTATATGTTTGGAATTTTTGCGTCCCTTCTGTTTTTAGTACCTAGTGTTCATATGATTATGTTTTAGTACTACTGGGTTGCTTCTGGACAATTTATATGCAAATATTCATCATATCCATGCTTATTAATAACAATGCATTGTTCGTTTGATCACACATTCTTTGACTGAAGATTCATTTGTGTGATAATCATTTGCTAGCATATGATGATTCTCATGATGACATTATATGCCTATTGTTGGGGGTATCATTTTGTAGCTATTTTTCTTTTTGAAAAATGCAAAAAGATTTTCTACTTTTTGAGTGTCCATTCATATTTTGTTTTGACCAAATTTCAAAATCTAAAAAGATTTTTATTTTTTATTTGCGCCATTTATGGATAAACACTTAGGATTACCGAGTCACAATTTCATTCCATTTATCCATATGACCATTTGATAGTGTTTAGAGACAATATATCATGTCATTCATGTGCTTTACAATGTTTGGAGTCGTGGAGATGTAATTAGTTGTTACTTCCTACATGTTTGACTCACTTGTCTTTCACTTCACATGTGCATGGATTTGTTCGATTATTGTACTTGTCCATCACATGTTGGTTGAGTTTTTTCATCTCAATCCCGTCCTTAAAATTAACCAAGTGCAATAATACGAGAGTAATAAAAGTAGTGCATGTAAAAACCATTGCCTGTGAGGAATTTGTTTAAATTTGAAAAAAATGATGAGTGACACGGGAAAGGGCTATGAGTGAATAACTATCATGTCGCGAAAGCCACCGTTTGAAAAGTGCCCGCACAAAAATTAATGCAATAAAAAGATGAAATATGCCAAAATTTTGGCCAATAGGTTTTCTCTAAGTTGAGAATTTAGTATCTCATTAGATATTAAAAATTGTATTTTTTATATGAGGGAGTCTGGTTAGAAAGTAATCAATGGGTTTGCACGTCCTTTGAAAAATTCTCGAAACGGCACTAAATTGTTTTGGACGTTATTGGTGTGAAAATCACTTAGGCTTTAATTTGTTGATTTGATTTAGTTGATATAATTTGAATTCCACAACTTTACACCTAAGGATGATTTTGATGTTCATTCATTGGAATACACGTATGCATCGTGCACATATGCTTGATTGAGTTTTATTACCTACCGATTGTGTTCATACCCATTCATTCCATTTCCACGACTTGGTTGTTTTAGTTAAATCCGTGGTGTGATTTTTGTAACATTTTTTTTGTACGAAAAATTGAAAAATAAAAAATTGTTTGTGAATGTTTTTGAGATACTCCTTTACACGCGCTTAGTTTAATTCATATTTGCTATGCACTTTTATCGTGACACTCCATGTTTAGTTTGTTTCTTCTTATCTATCTATTTGGGGACATATTAAAAAGGGGGAGAACGAATTATGATTTTATGGGGGAGTTTGCATTATGGGCGAGATTTGATTATATTGATTGATTTAATCTTATATCATTTCACACTCGATGCGTCACGATGGTATTTGCTTTATCTCGTGTGTGTAGGTCATGATCATATGTTGCACACCCTGATGAGAAAATCTTAAAGGTTTGAAGATTTGAACTTAAAGATTTTTGAAGAAAATTTGAAGACTTGCAAATTTTAGTATTTTCCATTTTAGGGTTCATGGGGGACATTAGATTTGTATAGGCACTTTGATTTGATAATTCAGAGTTTTTATTTTGTACCAGCATAGACATAGGGCGAGATTTATAAGGACATTATTTTATAAGTCCGTTATCGATTTAGTATGTCGTATACCGCTACACCGTTGAAGAGCATTCAAGAACATTCAAGCATCAAAGACGGATTCGAATATCAAGATCTCCAACATTCAAACCTCTGTGAGATTAGGTTTGGTAAGGTTGTGTTTTAATTCCTTAGCATTTCACTTAAAGTGTTGGAATATTTTTATCAAATATTTTTCTAAAGATTTTGTTCTCGGACACCTTTCTTTAGAAAAATTATAACTAATTCATAAAAAATTAGAAAAATACGAAACTGGCGGCCACGCGTTTGTATCGAAAATTTCTAAATGTTAGCGTTAAATCTCATTTGATAGGTCATTCGAGCGACATAGTTTTATCGTTCAAACGACATTTGCCACGTGTCATTTGCCATGCCCTGCCAGGTATGGTCCCTCGTAGGTACCAAACAACCTCACTCTACATGTACATTCATAAGATAAAATAAATAATACAACATTCTATTTATTGTTACAAGCTATTGTCAACCAAGTGAGTTTGTTCTACGAGATGGGTCCTTCGAGCCGCTTTTTGTGAATAATCTTCGAAATGGGTACTTCGAGCCACTTACTGTGAAGAATCTTCGAGGTGAGTTTGTAGAATATCCTTCCTTCTCTTTCTTTTGTGAACAACCAATCTACTTGACCAAGTTAACCTCTCATTTTGGGGGACACCCCCTACAGAAGGGAGACATCGATCGACATGCCCCTTAGCCTCCTATGAAAAGGGGGTGGGTTCTCCTCATTTTTCATAGATTTTCGACTTGCCTTCTTCTGCAATTACCTTCTGCAAATCATTCCAACTTTCCAAAGTCAAGAGATGGTTGAGTTCTCAGTTAGTGCAAACACATGGTGTAGCTTAATGCTAATGACTGTTCAGGCTTGGAATGGAGGTCTAGGGTGACCCTTGCTTTGGGAAGCAAAAACTCTTTTGACTCATTCGAGCTAGTGGCGGATGACCGCACTCTCTTATGCGAGCCTTCACGTCATCGCTCTTCTAGCGCGGTGAACCCTAGAGGCTATGTAAATTAGATAGCTTTAAATCAACTCTAATGGATTTTTTGGAGGCTAATCCAAATAATTTTCATAAGAGGTTTCTTCCAGATATTTAGGAGATTATTTTCATCAATTGAGGATCAATTTTGGAGGGAGTTCTTCTATAATTCTTTCTTATTATTTTTGGAGGTTTTCTTCAATTAAGGTAAGATAATTCTAATATCTCCTCTAATGAGATGAATATTATTTTCTACCTAAATAGTTTTTTATATAAATTCTAAAATTTATGTAGAGATAATTAAGAATTTTTTATGACACCTTTAAAAATTTTGATTTTTGGTGAATAAATTTAATGAATCTAATTCATGAAATTATGTAATTAATTAATTTAGTCTGATTCGATATAATTGACATGGATCATGAATTGTAAATTCTTGATTTGATTTAAATGATAAATCTAATATTTAATCAATTGTATGCGTTGAAAATTATGATAAGTAGATTAAATTCATGTCTTATTATCCTAAATTTTATTTTTCATAATTTTGGGAATCGAGGTTCTAATAAAATACTAAAATTTTCATTTTTGGGATTATGAATTATGTTGAAGAATTGAGACAGTATAGGATTTTTTAAAAATAGTAACTTTGCTAAACAAAATTAGGAAACTTCATAGACTTATGTAAAATATAATTTCCTAAAAGTTTGATGTTAGTACAAAATTCGAAAAAGGTTATTTAGGGCCTAAAAATAAGAAAAACTGGACTAGGTATGTTTGTCAATGCATAGTAATGTTATAGAAACATGATTTTTTTAACCCCCGTAGAAGGCATAAATTGAGATATTTTGCGAAGTTTTGTAGGAAATCACGTTCTGGACGAGTTTCGTATTTTAAGTTTTCCCCAAAGCCTAATATACAGAATCCATATCAATAAATTATTATTCTGACAGCATAATGCTTGCAATATCCTAAATGAGTACAATTCCAATCATGGGCATTGAAAAAATATGCCTAAAATGTATTTTTAATGATGTAAGTGGAATACAATTATTCCTTTTATTTTTGTGGAGAGTCTATGCCATCCCCCCATCCCCCCCCCCCCCCCCCCCCCCCCCGCGTGCTTAAAGTAGTGTGATATTTTGAAGTATTTAAGAGAATTTGATAACTTAGAGATAAAGTATAAAAGACGTTAGAATACATTAGTGACGTGTGTAATTATATCGAGAGTGGGGAAATATTACTATTATGTTGATGACTCTATGTATATGGCCATTTTTATTATGGATATGCTAAGTATATAAGGTTATTTCTATATTGTGGGTGTTGGTGGTCTCAAAAGCAACTGGGGTCTAGACACGATTATTATGACTATAATACTGGTGGTATTTGAGGTGGATAAGGTGAAGTTGGATTTGTTTTTATGATGAGGATTTATTTATGTTATGAATTGCATTTTATTTCATATGCGTGAGGTCTTAGATATGCTCACGAGCCTTATTTGTAATTGAAATATCTCAATTAATTATATATCTGTAAGGCATGTTATTCATTGTCAATCACCTCAACAACTGGGGGACTAATCCGAGTATATATATTTATATAAGAGTAATTTAATAACTGTAGAATTATTATTTATACACGCTATAGATTATTTTACTACTTGAGTGCGTAGTTATTATCTTGTTGCGATGGGCCTGACCCGTCACGCTGTTTCAAGTGCTCTAGTGTAACCAACCTAATTTTTCATTCGAGTACACAATCTTTCATTTCAGTCGCCACTGAGTTTTCAAGATGTTGGTGCTGAATTTAGTTTTAATTTTATTTATTTTAATCAACTTAGGGATGCGAGGTTTACTAGATATTCCTAGCATTTGTACTCAAATTTGTAGATAATGTGATTTCGGGAGATTTGGCACGCACTACTTTTTGTCAGATAGTTTTTACTTTACATAGCAGTGGTAATCAATTATATCCATGTTATGTAACAATTGATGATTTCTCATATCATTATCTACTTTATTTTATCCTTATTCATTGATTCTTATTTCATGCTAAGGACAATATTTTAATTGAATTAGCAAACTATTTTATTTAATAAAAAGACTTGACCAACCTAATTATTAAAAATTACGAGGCTTCACAGTTGCTATTAGAGCATGGCCCTAAGCAATGTAGTATCCATAGGTCCATCTTAGTTGTCCGGATAACGTTATTTAATACTTCAGCCTCTTTGTACTCTTGTCGTAAGATGCATAATACTAATAAGAGTTTTGTGTCATATTCCAGATGACATAAAAGAGGAGGACTCATTTCACTGCACGCGCTGCACAACCACAACCCATAGCCCCTGCACCACCAGCATTACCCATTCACCCCATACCATCATTCCCAACACCACACGGACATAGATATTTCCACTTCGGATCCCAACAGCTATTTGAGTTAATTTCATAGGACGTTCAGGCAGGACTAACTGTTGGGAGACAAGAGAGGCCAATTGAGGGCCTACAGCTAGCGGTATGAGCTCCCACTATCAAGTGGGAAACGTTTATAGGGGAATTTATGAAGAATAGACAACCAAAAGTTTTTGGGTCTACAGATCCATTGGTGGCACTACAGTGGTGTAGGGACATCGCGCATCACTTGAGGTCTTTAGCCTACACCGAGGTGTAGAAACAGGTTTTGGCTACCTTTCATTTAATAGATGACGCTCTTTATTGGTGGGCGGGTGTGACTATAGAGGGGGAGAGAGATTATATGGGGTATGAAGACTTCATTACAAAGTTTAATGACAAGTATTTTCTAGAATCCATCTGTACGTAGAAGCATATGGAGTTTAGATCACATCAGCAGGGGACTCATATTGTTATTGAGTACGAGAAAGAATTTAACAGTTTATCCTTTTTTGTCTCAAGGACGTGAACACCATGAAGAAGAAGATTACCTGTTTCATTAGGGGTCTTATTCACCCTATTCGCCAGCCTCTGATATCGAAATCAACATATGTTAACTATACACAAATAATGGGTGTGACACTAACTCTTTGCCGAGATCGCACTGAACATAAGAAGATGTTTGACAAGGTGGGCAAGCTAACGGGCCCAAGTATGATGGAGGAACATGTGGGGAAGAAGATGAGGTAAGGGCTTAATGAGCCCAGGGCAGTGGATGAAATTTCAACCCAATCAGTATAGACCTCACTAGCAGGGCCTCCCTCAAGGAAGTAGTGAGTAACAACAACATCACCACTAGAAGCAAAATGTGGGAACTGCTCCCAATCCACCCATAAGAGTTTTCTTCAACTGTGGACGTAGAGGATTTAGGTCCAGTGCATGTCCTAGTGACATGGTTATTCAAACAATTCAACAGGACCAGGGACATCAGTAAGGACAAAGGCACGAACAGTTTGGGGGCTAATAGGGACACTTCGGTCATGGCCAGCAGGGCTAGTACAAACAGGACCAACAAGACCAGTGGCAGTATAGATAGGGACAATGGGGCTTTAGTCCCAACTATTAACAACAGCATCGATAACAACAGATTCACGTTCTTACTGCCCGAGGTAGCGCACGAAACTTCCACCACCACCACCACTCGTCGTACTGACTCAACCTCAGCAATCGTATGGTCGGGTATAATAAGTTGAACTTAGGGATGCCAAGTTCCTATTTAAGTGGTTAATGATACATTATCTGTTCATGGAATCTTAGTCTGAGTTTTATTTGATATGAGGGCCACATACTCATTTGTTGCGCGACACTTTGTGAGACTATCAGGATGATTCTGACACCATGTGCTAAAGTTTTATCCATAATTACCCCTTATGATGGGGTAGGCATTGACATTGGTAGGTTACTCTTTGTATCTAACTTGTTAGTTTTAGATACACGCACATACAATGTAATATTGAGGATGGGTTGGCTTTGTACATATCAGGCTCAAATAGATTGTGTAAAAAAAACCATCGTGTTTGCTATACCGAGTAAGGATAGATACTTAGCTTCCATGACTAAATGTGAGAGTGGGGCTACTACCCACTTGTACTTTCTTGATGAGGGGACCCAGGAGCAGACCCCAATGTCACTAGATATGATTCTCATTTTTTAGGAGTTTAATGATGCATTCTATTCGAATTAGGGTTTACCTACTATTCGAGGGATTGATTTTGTGATATACATAGCACCGAACACAAATTTGATGCCTATAGAATTGTATCACATGGCTCTTATGGAGAAGAAGGAGCTTTGAGATCAGATTAAATAATTTTTTGAGCATGGCTTCATTCACCATAACACTTCACCATAGGGGGCACCCATTTTATTCGTAAAGAAGAATTATGGATCTTTGCCATTATGTATCGACTATCGCGAGTTTAATAAGATGACAGTGAAGAATAAGTATCCACTGTCGAGAATCGATGATCTTTTCGATCAATTTGAGGGAGTTTTACATTTTTCAAGGATTGATTTGTGATATGGTTATCACCAGTTGAGGGTGAAAGAGGAGGATGTGCCCAAGACAACCTTCTTGACTCATTGTGGGTCTTATGAGTTCCAAATGATGCCATAAGGGTTGACTAATGCTCCAATTATATTCATGGACCTGATGAATCAATTGTTTGGACCATATTGGGACCAGTTCATCATTGTCTTTATTGATAATATTCTAATCTATTCACGTGCAGAGGAGGAGCATGGTAAACATTTGCAAATTCCATTCCAAACACTAAGAGAGCATACAATTTATGTAAAATTCTCTAAATGCGAGTTTTAGAAGTAGAAAGTGAAGTTCTAGGGGTATGTGGTATTGATGAAGGGATTATTCGCGAATCCGAGTAATGTGTCTCCGTGTTGGGTTAGGGACAACCCTCGACACCTAATGAGGTTTGTAGATTTTTGGGATTGGATAATTATTATCGTATATTCATCCATGGTCTATCGAAGATAACAGGACCAATAATCGAGTTAACAAAGAAGGGTATTATTGGTACCAAAAATTATCTACCTTCTTAAACTAATCAGAGATGAACACTTATCTTCCCACGTGGACTTCCTCCTAGCCAGGAAATAATAGTGCTGACCAACCTGGGGGATGCCTACCAACTCAAGGAAGACCGACCAACTCTTAGAAGGCCGATCAACATGATCAATGAAACACAAATAGTCATAAACATTAAGTATGGATGTAAATGCCTAACATATAAAGGTACTCCATTCTTTGACATTCTATCTCTTAATCTTCCTACTTGCTATAAATACATTGTAATCCTTTCTCCAAGGGGGGGGGGGGGGGGGTGGGAGACAGAAGCAAGAAAGCTCTTCCAACGATTAATACCATAATAGTGGATGTAGGCCTTAATACATAGCCGAACCACTTTAAAAATCTTGGGTTGCTTTCTTTATATTTACATATTTTATATGTGATTAAATAATTATAGTTAATCTAGTTTTTTTACATCAACAGATTGGCGCTGTCTATGGGAAGCATGTTTCTAATAACTATTTCCAGTTTCATTTACCCGTGTTAACAAAAGGATGACTGATATCCCTAAATCTATTGCTAGGAACGATGGTAATCCACCTGTCCTATCTACTAACCATGATTTGAATGGGATCTAGCTAGTCTCGCTAAAGAATAAGAGGTCATGCAAGATACGATGAGACAATTGGCCTAAACATTACAAGCCAGATTTCTAGTCCTATCCAGACAGAGATAAATTCTTCCCCCACCTCCAAGATCTAGTATCCATAGTTATTCTAGAACCACAAGGGATACATCTTATCGTCCAGGAGAGAATTCATCACCCAGGTCTATAGAACCCTATGACGTTCATTCATTTTCATCTTAGAGTCCAAGTGTTTGGGAAGGATAAGTAGAGCTTCACCCTTTGATCGTATGGGACCTAGAGGAAATAAAAATCCTCCCAGTGCGTTATCAAGGAATACTCGGCATACCACCGACCAACGTGAAATGTCCATCCGATCAAGATCAAGTGTCCACGATCTGTAGGCGTTGAGCAGACCTCTCAAGAGTAGAGTTCAACATAAATGGATGGTCGGAAGAGCTAAGCAACCCAACATAAATCGGATGTAGGCAAGCCCTATTAGAAAGGATCAATCCAAAGGTTGGAGGATCGATTAGGTGAGATAGTCAAAGCAAAGAGTCGTGTACAACAAATTTTTGTCAAATGGTCTCATTTTTTTCAAACAATCGTAGACTTTCCAACCCCATCCAAATTCAAAGCTCTTATGATTACTCCCACATACGATGGATAAACTGATCCAGTTATCCATATAGAGAAGTATCAGGCAACAACAAATATTTGTGCAGTACCAGATGAGATGAGATGCAGAGCATTTTTCGGCACTATTATGAGTTCAACTTAAATATGGTATAAAAACTTACCCCAAGGACAAATCACCAACTTTAATCAATTAGCCGAGCTATTAATTAGTAAATTTTATTTTTGAGCTAAGCCCATAAAATGAATGGATTACCTTTTGAGTGTGAGGCAGCAAGTGGGAGAAAGCACCAGGGACTATATTACCATGTTTAATAATGAACAGCTGGAAGTGATTGATTGTGAGGAAAAAACAACAATCACTGATCTTATGAGTGATTTGCTTACCGAGAAGCTATACTACACCCTGGATAAAGATCCTCCCAAGACAATGGATGAACTCATGGCAAAAGCAGGAAAAATCATGAACGCCGAGGAAGTAATGACCGCAAAACAAAATCCATCTACCATGCCTGATGCAAAATATGAGACGAAAGAATAAAAGGACCATAGGGAGTCGAGGGAACAGAGGGTGAAGAAGGAATAAAAAATCAATATATATGGTAATTACACCCCATTAAGCATTGGCATTCATTTTTTCCTGGAAGAAATCAAGCATAAAAAGGAATTGCGTTGGCCTGGGAAGCTGAGAGCCGCTCCTAATAAAAGAGATAGATCGAAGTACTGTGATTTCCACAAGGATCATGGCCGCATAACTAATGGTTTCATTGATTTACAAAATGAGATATAATCTCTCATCCATCGAGGAAAACTCAATAAATTTATTGATTAGCGTGACAACAAAGAGTCTAGAAGAAAATTAAATTCTCTATGTAAGTACAGAGAGGAGAATAAGAGAAATCGTGATAATGATTATGAGGATGATCCTGATCTGTCGAGGAATCCCAAATAACCATAATGTGAGGTATTTATTCTCAATTTTGGTTCATTATAGGTGGCGATGCAGGAGGAGGTGATCATACGTCTAAAAAAAAGCCTACCTCAATGAGGCACAAGCTTGTTCTTATATTCAAAGAATTCATTTAGCTGAAGATGATCGCCCGAGGAAGGTCAACAAGGATAAGCTGGTGATTGGGTTATCAAAAAATGATCTTTCTGGAGTCATATATCCTCATGATCACCCACCGATTGTAAAATTCAGGATCCGGGATGTAGTTATTTCCAGAATTCTAATTGACAATGGGAGATCGACAGATATTATGTTCTATACTTGCTTTCAAAATTTATACCTAAAGCTCAATCAACTAGATCCATACCACATTCCATTAATAGGATTTTTTAGTGAAAAGGTCTACCCTTCAGGGAAAATCAAGTTAGAAGTGTTGTTCAGCACCTGGACAGTAAGTCGCAAGGAGAAAATATGCTTTTTCGTAATGGACAAAAATGTTAAATCATCTTACCATGTGATTCTTGGTAGGGTAGGACTCAAGAAGTTTGAGGTTATCCCATCAACAGTTCATCAATGCTAAGTTTCCAACTCATTTTGGTGTTGACGTTGTGAAGGGCGACCAAAAGGTGGCTAGAGAGTGTTACCATTCCTAAGACAAACAAGAAGAAGTGATTTAGTTAAAGAAGAAGACTACAACTTACCTGGTGGATACCATTGAGCCACATAATGAATCTGAGGTTGAAACATTAGATCCAACGGATGAAACATAGTTGGTTAAATGGCAGATCGTAGAATCCACTAAAATCATTATCTTGGATGATAACAAACCAGAGAGGACGACGCATATTGGCTCAACACATGATATTATTCTTAAATAGGAATTGGTAATGTTCCCGTGACAGAGGAAAAATGTATTTTCTTAGAGCCACGAGGACGTGCCTGGGATTGATTCCTTCCTCCTCTATCATGAGCTCAATGTTAACAAAGAGGCAAATAGGAAAAATGTGTGTAGATAACATACGTTAGGTGTGCACATTACCTTTTGTGAGAGCACGTAAACCTAACATGTGTATAATATCTGTAACATTGTGATAAAATCTTTTCACCTCTATGGATGCCTATTCTGGTTATAATCAAATAAAAATAAAGCCAAAAGACAGAGAAAGTAGAACTTTCATCACTCCCTAAGGAACTTATTGCTATAATGTGATGCCTTTTGGTCTTAAAAATGCAAGTGCAGCATACCAGAGGTTGGTAAATAATGTTTTTGAAGAAACTAGGA
The DNA here is from genome assembly GCA_949130495.1 of Sambucus nigra. Classification (NCBI taxonomy): domain Eukaryota; kingdom Viridiplantae; phylum Streptophyta; class Magnoliopsida; order Dipsacales; family Adoxaceae; genus Sambucus; species Sambucus nigra. Next base: position 163,378,823 of record OX422223.1, on the reverse strand, counting down.
AAAAACATTGAGGTTTATGTGGATAACATGCTGACAAAAAGAAGAGAAGACTCTAATCATATTGCTGACCGAACTCAAACTTTTTACCAGCTGGAGAATCATCAGATGAAGCTTAACCCGACCAAGTGTGTGTTTGCAGTTCAAGAAGGGATGTTCCTCACTTTTAGTATCAACCAAAGGGTAATTGAAGCTAATCTCGCGAAGATAAAACCTCTGATTGAGATGCAATAACCACTATATAAGACAAATGTGCAGAGGCTGACTGGAAGAGTGGCAACCTTAAATCGATTTGTTGCTCGAGAAATAGATAAATGTTTGCCTTTCTTTAATGTATAGATGAAATTTTTTGAATGGAACGAAGAGTGTGAACAATCTTTCTAGGAGCTGAAGAAATACTTGGGATTACCACCACTGCTCTCCTGACTAGTTTTAAGGGAGAAATTGTACTCATACTTGGCTATTTTCGAATTAGCTATGAGCTCGGCTTTAGTTAGACAGGATAATGGAGTGCAATAACTAGTATACTATAAGCACCCACGATGCGCAATAAGACTATATGTGTGAGGAAGTAAACTATTTTTCGAAATAAACTCCAATTACCTACGAGTTATCTATGTTATTCAAGAAGGGACCAATTCAAACTTTTCTTGAATTGCTAACTTAGCTAAAACAAATTTTAGTTTTGCCAAGTCAAATAATAGTCCTAATTATTATCTTGAGTTAACTAGGTGTCAAAACATGTAATATATGATTCAATTAATTAGGAGCGTTTATAGTATTAAACCTACTTTTTCTTATGAGGTGAGATATAGCAAATTTGTAAAGTAAAGCACAAGGTATTTATTTTACGTCGCAAAAACCCTTCCCTGGGAAAAATGATGAACTCCTCTAGGAGTTACCTAATCCACTTCCACTAAAAAAATAAAACCAACAGGAACGAGTTACAATCAACAAACTTGATAACTAAAGAAGATAAATGTGGCGATTACCCCACACAACCAAGACTCCTCCCCGATTGCTTATTATGCTCTCTCTTTAAGTCTGTCCTTGCTTGTTATTGCGTTCTACACTTCGCAGCTTCTCCCTTTTGCTCTTTTAGCTCAAGATTAGCACAGTGCCTATTGTGTTATTTTCTAGTGAAGAATTTTGTGTGGTGTACTATCCTAGATGACACACCCACACTTAAATGATACACACCAAATGCTATGCAACAGATTATATCTCCAATATATTTTCGCAAGTCTTATGTAAACTCAAATCAAGTCTTCTTAACTTTCAAAACATTTTTGAAAAGCTTTCTTTTCTTTTTAAATCTTAAACACTAGACTTGTTCAAATATTCACATACATAAATGTGTCTACATGAATATAACGTGAGTGAATATATGTGAGTGATATGAGATGAAAACAGATCCTGAAAATCACTTACACAATCATGTAATCATATTCACAAAATAATATGAGTTCAAATATATTCAATAAAATCAGCAAGTCAAATATTCACAGTCTTATTTTTCAGAAAACAAATATAGATTAAATCAGATTTTAATCTAAAAACTTATCAAGACTATTTTCACAAATATTTCAGATTAGTCCAAAACAGTCTTAAACATACAAGAAAATAATATTCAGTCCAGATATTAAATCTCTTCAAATTAGATCTAAAAAAACTTAGGTTTAACTTTCTAAACCACCAACAATATAAATCTGAATATTACCAAATATTTTCTAAAAAATCTGTTTTAAAACACAATGTTTAAAAACATTCAAGATCTCATAAACAAGATACAAACATAATATTCACACAAAAATTAATTTCGTGAATAGTGTGTGTTGTGCACAAAAATTAGATCTAAAGACTGATCTAAATAATACACACAAAAATGAGAGAAACCACTTACAAAAATTATAAACTCTTGAAAAATCGTAAGTGCATATTTAGAATGAGAGATGCCCAATCTTCATTTTCGTTTTGACAAATAAAAACTTGAAGATGACACAAAAATAATTCTGGTTTAATCTCTCTCTCTCTAAAAATTTTGATAGAGTTCAGCCACAAACATTTTTTTCTCAGCTCTACAAAAATGATACACAAAGGGTACTATTTATAGAGTGCACAGGTGTGTGTAGATTGGTGTAAAATAGGTTCACATGGATTGACATAAAAATACATACATTCGTTGAATAATACAGATCTAAGGGCTCACAAAGAAACACAAAGTGTTGTGGTAAAAATGTGACACGTGGAGTGCAAATTGGTAGACAACTAACTTTGCGTAACAGATACGCAAACAATATAACAATAAGAAAAATTTATACCGACGTCGTTTTTGAAAGTATCAATGCCCAGGTGTACTGCACAAAAAATATTACTGTTGTAACACACTCGACACACGGTGTCATTTTAATAAAATGAAAACCATTTTTTGTTGTTAAATGAAAATCGTGGGCGGTAATGATCAAGCCGACGTCGTCTAACAAAAAAAGAATCCGATTTCGGTTTTAAGAGAAAAATCGTGATAGCTACACAGGTCTTAAATGCCAATAGTTAAGGCTGCAGGTATGGAACACGCCAGTAGGAGGTCAACCAAAATTCTATTTTACCCGAATTTTTGATCAAATTTTTGCCGACAAACTGACGTGTCGGCTTGCTATTGGTTGATTTGTGGGGTCCGCGCCAGCGAGTTCTCAAAACCAACCAATAGCAGGCCGACACGTCAGTTTGTCGGCAAAAATTCGGGCTCTATAGAACTACTCAGGAGGTCAATTTAAGTAGGCCTAAGACAATGACCTGCTAAAAGTAGTTTGGCAACAGCTAGTAACAAAAGCTACCATAGTAGGTAACTACATGAAAAGGTATGGCAAAAGCAAACATACATATAAAATCTTTATAGAACTTATATACCACGCATACCTGTAAACATATCAAAGATTTACAAAATCAAATCATCTATTATAATAAGGCAAAGGGACTAACACCATAGATTATATATAAGATAAACATGCACACATACAAACATATAAAAACATATAAAATCTTTAAAAGCATATAAAACATATGTACAACTATACACGCATATATGAGTAACATAATATATCATATAGTATATTAACACGCATAAAAATAATTTTTAACTTCAAATATTTTATTCTGAAAAATTTATTGAAAGAAATATTTGTGTCAAAAATTTATTTTCACAAAAATATTTATTTTTATAAGAGCTTCGAATTAAAATATTGAACTTAAAAAAATTAATATGACAAAACCAAACACTATCATTAGATATGATAAACAAAATGCAAATGCAACTTGGTGTCGTGTCCTACGTGACAGAAATTCCTGTGAGCCATAGAAAACGAATATTACCTTTTCTGAGAGTACGGACTGAGTCGAGAGTTCATTTGATGTAGATAAACAAGGAGAGCTTGGTGTCGATAGGGGGGACACACAATCCTAATTACAAAAATATTTTGTCAAAATTCACGTCCAACTAGATGAATTCCTATATAGCTAAAGCACGAAAAGCAAACCCTAGGTGTGCTCTACATAGGTACCTTCATATACTACACCGTCAAAGCCTTCAGGGGAGTTGAGATTAGATACCCACATTTGGAGAAATTGGCCCTAGCCCTTATTAAGGCCTCTCGGCGAATGAAACCTTATTTCCAAGAACACACCATATTAGTATATACAGATCTGCCTCTTCGGCAAACACTCCACAAACCTGAGAAATCAGGAAGGTTGATGTATTGGTCAATGGAGTTTGGAGAATATGATATTATTTATGAGCCCAGATCTTCGTTGAAAGGTCAGGCTTTGATAAATATTATTATCGAATTGAATTACCTAGAAGTGCTTGGCCATCAGAATTTGCCTGCCGATCAAAAATCAAAAGAAAAAAATTCGACTCAAAAGCTAGTTGAAGTTGTTGCCGAGCATCTTGAATCCCCTAAAATTTAAGAAATGGTATAGAAGTATATTGAGGAGAGTAATAAGATCTTCAGATATGGGTTATTAACTGATGAAACTTTCAATAGAGATATTCCGATATGGAAATTATATGTTGATGGCTCTTCGTGTTCTACTAGTATTATCTTTAATACTCTTGATGATATTGATATTGAATATGTCCTCATGTTTCAATTCAAAGCATCAAATAACTATGTAGAATACTAAGTTTTGATAATCGGGTTAAATTTAGCCAAATCACTAGGTGCCGAGTAGGTAGTGGCCCATAGTGACTCACAACTGGTAGTGAATTAAGTCCTTCGTATATACGGAGTCAAAGGTGATTTCATGACAAAATACCTTGATAAAATTATAAAAGTGATACGAAGTTACTTGTTATCTAAATACAAAGAATTCCAAGAATAGGGAATGCTTGAGCATACGCACTTGCTCGGCTAACATCAGTAACAAGGATTGAGCTTAGAAGGATGATCCTGAGAGAAATTCTTGCTAATTGAAGCATCGATGCAGACCTAAGGGTTAATTTCATTGCAGTTGATTTGGTAACCTCATGGATAGATCCCATTATAAGTAATATTGAAGATGAAACCTTACCAGCAGATTCCATGGAGGCTAAAAACCTCAAATACAAGGCTGCAAGATATGTACTGGGCAAAGGAGTATTATACATGAGAGGATTGACGACCTTCATTAAAAGATGTGTTCACCCAATAGAAGTGAAGGATTTGATCCAAAAGGTCTATGAAGGTTCTTTTGGAGCTCATTCAGTAAGGAGAATATTGCTTCAACGAATTAACATATAGGGATACTACTGGCAGACCATAAGGGAAGATTACACAACCTTTGTAAAGAAATGTGATAAGTTCTAGAGGTTCTCTAACATTAGAAAAATGCCCAATGTTTCTCTAACTCGAACAACTTCACCCTGGTCGTTCTCTATCTGGGGAATAGAGTTGGTCGGACCACTGCCGATCACCATAGGCAGGTTTAAACACCTAGTTATTACTGTTGATTATTTCACAAAATGGGTTGAAGTAGAGCCACTGGTCGACATGCCGTACGAGAAGGTGTATCATCTCATATGAAAGAACATAATTTGCAGATATAGATTGCCATATGATTTCAAGACGAACCATGGTACTCAGTTTGGTAATGAGGAGTTTGAAGCCTACTGTGTACAATCTAAAATCCAAAAGTTGCATTCTAACCTGGCCATCCTCGAAGTAATGGTCAAATAGAAGTAACAAACATAACTCTGCTAAATGGACTGAAGAAAAGGCTTGATACTACTAAAGAAAACTGGATCAATGAGCTACACTCAGTTCTGTGAGCTTATAGAATAACTCCAAGAAACAAAATAGGTGAAACACCATATATGCTTGCATTTGGAACTGAAACTATGATAACAGTCGAGATCGACTTACCAACTCACAAGGTATTGAACATTAATTTCCCAGTCAGTGATCTAATGAGGCAACTAGATCTTGATAAGCTATAAGAAGTAAGGGAAGATGATGCCCTGACAAATGCTGTCTACCAACAGAGAACTGCTCATTTTTACAATAAAAGGGTCAAGTTGACCAACTTCGAAATGAGAATACGTTCTCAAGAAGGTGATACAGAAGAGCGACAAGCTTGAAGCTAATTGGCACGGCCCCTATCGTATCTCTGTTATCGTTCGCTATGCAAATATCAGATAGAAACTATTGAGGGTGAATATTTCACCTTAGAAAGTATTATAAATAGATTGGAAGCTTTGTATTTTAGTTATTTAAAAGATGATTATCAATAAAATTGTCAATTTTCATTTTTTTAGTTTTGTTTTTTATTTTTTTTCGGGGTATGGAGGTACATATACATATTCCCCTCAGATCAGAAAGCGCAGTTCCGACCAAAGATTCCCTCAACACTTGATCGGCACAAATCAAACCAATAACCGACTAAGTCAAAATAGGATTTCAATCCTCAGTATTTTTTCGGCTATTACAAATCCAAGTCAAAATAGGATTAAAATCCTCAGCAATTGGACTAAAAATTTTATGGTAAAGATTCATTTTACCCAAACCAAGTCAAATGAAGGAAGGCATGTAAAAATTCCTAAATAAAAGAATATACACATATATTACACGTACACTTAGTCACCACTGGTAACTAGTGCTAAACTTAGGTCAATAAATCTAAGTGAATTGGTAGAACTATGGCAATACCACTAGTAACTAGTGCTAAACTTAGGTCGATAAATCTAAGTGCATTACTAGAACCTATGGCACTCCTAATGGCAAATAATACTAAATTTGGATAAATATATGTAAGTGTATTAGTAGAACCAATGACACAAACAAGTACAAGTTAACTAATTGATTTAAATAATCATAAGTTAGCCAAAACAAAAAACTAGCACATTTCATTCCTATGAACTGTGTTATAATCAAATGTATTTCAAATAAAGTAGACTGTAATTATTCTATTGGACGTTTTCTTTAATCTTTGGAGGAAGACTGCACTTTCTCCATGCTAGCATGGGGATTATCCAGAGTATAAGGATAATTCATAAAGTTAAAATCTTGAAGCATTCTTTTATTATTATTGCTCGACATATCCATTAGATGAGAAGGTCGAGCTATCTCTAGTTCATCATGTAACCCATAATCCCCTAAATATTTTGATATCAAATATTGGGGAAATGAATTAACATGAATCCAGCTAACATCTAAGTGGAATGGAGGATTTTTGCAGTCTAAGAAATTGGGATCATGCCAATACCAAAAATGGCTATTTTGATCGACTGTCATCATAATCAAGCAGTTAGTCTAGACCCATTTGTAGATTTCATGATTAGACTGAGTAAGGTGATCATCAATATGGCTCAAATCTTAATATTAACCATCCATCCATACCTCTCTGGGTTATTTGTGAAGTTGGAAAGTTAATCTTTCAAATTGATGCTGATGCTTTTTTAAAACTTCATCCTTCACTTGCAACTGAGAGGATTGTTAGATAAGGTCTTTGTCCTTAACTTCTAGTTTTAGAGAAAGATCAGTAATAGCCTGATTCTTCGCCTTCAACTGAGAAGTTGGTCGAATAAGGTTTTTTGAGTTTCGGATTCAACAACAGTTGGTTGGCTAGTCCTTGGCTTAGAAGGGGTGGCATACTTAGATTTATTCAAAGCTTCCAAATTTTCTCTTAGTTGGACGTTCTCACTTTTCGAGAAGGAAGCACCTTCTTCGGCAATAGAAGTAGAAGAACTCTTCAAAGATACAAGTTTAGCACTCAGTTTTTTATTCTCTTCCTCCAAGAGTTTGGCAATTTCTCTTGTCTCATCGACCTCACGATTCAGCAAAGAATCCTTTTTTTCTCAAAGCAGAGGCGTCTTTATCAAAATTCTCTTCCAATCCCCAGGCTTCACTCAATGTCCTATACTTGGCATCATAATCAGCATGGAGCAAAGCTTTAGCCTCATTAGGCTCGACTTGTAAATATTCTATCATCTCAAAATAAGCTACATTAATAGCCATATCCCGATCGAGAAGGAATTTGAGGTAAGTGTATGCATTCCTAACTTAAAGAGAAGCACATGCGATGAGTAAACTGATCAAGTCCTCATTTGTTAAGTCCAAATGACCAGCCTAGAATAGATCATTACAATGATTGAGCAGGTCGGAGTCATTAGTAAAAATTTGTTCCATCTTAGCCATAAACTAAGTAGATAAAGGAATAATTAATAAATCACAAAAAATAAAGGAAATAACAACTCAATTGGATAAAATAAGTTCCTTTATTAATGAAGAGCAATCACACAAAATTACATCAGAAGAAAGTAAAAAAAGAAGGTGAAAAATAAGAAGATGTTCAGCCCAACAAGTCTACACCTTCTTCTTGTCCTTCTCAACATTAATGGTCTCTTGCTCACCAGAAGGAGCAGCATCATTTTCATGGTAAGTAGAAAGAGCATAAGATTCAATGTCCATGAAATATTCCCAAGAGCCAACGTCATCTTCAATTTTCTCATCCAAGTTGGATGGAGACACTGGGCCATGACTAAGGAAATGATCAGAGTCCCCAGCAGTACCCACTTCCTTCAATGCTCCCGACCAACCTTCCTTAAAGAATTTATTCTTAGCGTAGACGACCTAGGAAGAAGTAGCAGTGATAACTTTATCCTAACCCTTGTTAAAGTAATATTACCTAGCTTTGTTCCTCTTGGCCTTTTCAGCAGAAAGGTCCTTCGTTAGCTTAGCTACTTGTTCTTCAACAACCTTTGCCCTGTGCTCAGCTTGAGCGATAGCCGAATCAGCCTTCTGCCATGCTTCCTCGGCAGTCTTGATATTCTCTTTCCAAGCCTTCTTCGTTATCTCAAAGGCTTGTTGGGACTCCAACAAATATTTTTCAAACCTTTAAAGTCCTCTTCTACCTCTTTCGAAGAGGAACGAAGTTGGTCGTCCCTTTCCAACATCTGATTGAAATCAACCAAGAACTACAAAGAGAAAGATAGAGTTAGCACATAAGAAAAACAATATAAAGTACAAGTAATATCCGAGAAACTACAAAAGACAAAGAAATCTCATGAAAGTAAGGCTCTGAAAAGCCCTTTCAGATAACCTTGATCGGGGCATGGCTGAAGCAGTAATCCTATGATCTGGGAGGGTTCCAGAGTTGATCAATTTCCTAGCCAAGGTAGGACCCATGGTTACAGATAGGCCAGCAGCATAAGGAGACTGACCAACCAAGGATTTTTGTTCAATAGGGACAACTTTCTCAACTTTATTATCGGAAAGACCTTTCCTTAGTCTTTTAAAAGGAGACTCCTTGCCTTTGTTGGTAGGGGCTTTTTCCCAGCATCCACTTTTCTCTGGGCACCAGCGCCAACAAACTTCAACGTGCCAGTGGTTGATTCATCTTAAAGAAGGTTGGGAATCTTTCTTTTAACCATGCTAATAGCAAGGGTAAGCTTTGAGTCAAAAGATGATGAAGTGCCTACAGCAGGTTAACCACCACCAGATTCAGTGGCATAAGAAGTAGAGATTGGATCTCTATGACACCCCGCCTAATAAAATATTAGGTGATCAGTCCTATACCAAATTAAATAGGAATCTGAGTTGGTTCATCCTTAGCATCACTGTCGAAAACTTTTTAAAACATACTAACCACCTAGTATTCCAAAAGCTGGTGCCAAATTTTAACTTTTTAATTTAACAAAATAGTACATGCGGAAATAAATATAAACCATTCACGCAACTGAATAAAACTCAACTGAATAATTATTTACACAACTTATCGAATAAACCATCGGCCACCAAAGTGAAATAATCCAATACAAATATTCAACATAGGAATAAACTAATCTGAAACTGAACTGAAAGTCTAGGCGACATGACCTAAATAAAACTGAAACTGATACAAGATTCATACTCTAGGAATGATTAAATGATGCGTCTAATCCAAACTCCTGCTAGCATCCATATATGCCGCAGCTCCGTGTCCCTGGAATAGAATATCAATCCTGGCGTCCCTGTGGCTGGACACCTAAAGGTTTTGAAAATAGTTTTATAGCAAGGGTTAGAACCCAAAACATTTTGAAAATATTTAGCAAGTGAATTAACTGCAGTAACTTAAAATGCATGAATGCGCTTCATATTTAAGTTAGTGTCGCACTCCCTTGTGGACATTCTCACCCCTCCACTATTGTGCACACCTACCGATTACCTTAACCCCACCTAGTTGTACTACCCCGTCCAAGTAGTCCTGGTATAACCTTCACTTGCCATACTACTCTAACCCGAGTATAATAATTCTTGAATTATAAGTTATCTCACAATTAACTTAATTAATTCCTCTTAAATAGTAGCATATAACCGTGTCACAAGTTATATAAAGTAAATACATCACACACTGTATTATTCCCCGTATATAATATTTACTACCATTATATACGTACCTTTACCACAATATCCACACATATAACATACGTATATTCATCCCTTTGAGTATACCCCTGCCGGATGATTCCCTCTAAAATGCTATCTCACTAGGTGGGCTCACAAAACTTAGTTCCCCAAGTTGGGATCGCTCACCAACTTGGCCCAAAATATAAACGTAGTGGAGACGGCCATATTCCTTCCCTGAAAGTGAGATAAATTCCTCACCCATATATACCGAAAGCTATGACCTGGGGATATACTTGCCCTACTCCTCAAGCTAGGGGATTCACCCACACCGCGCAACCTCCCTTGATAGCACTAGACTATATAAATTAAATAAATATCTAGTCACTGATATTTAATATCACACACAATATATACATGTATATATATATACTATCACTACACCGTATATATATAATATAAACCCCGGCTTTACCGTGTACTCAAAATCCCGTACACTAGCCTATAATTTTCCTGAGTCTGTGGCCCGACTCAACTTAATTAATTTTCTCACTTAATAATTTATCATCTTCCCGAGTCTATGGTCCGACTCTAAATAATAATACTCTACATAATAATTTATATGAAACTTGCCCGAGTCAATGATTCGACTCCTATTTAATTGATTTACACATTAATAAAATTTACACCAATCCGAGTCTGTAGTCCGACCCTCATTTAATTAATTTACACATTAATTAATTAACACAAATCTGAATCTGTGGTCCGACTCTAATATAATTAATTCACAACTCAATTAATATACTATTTTCCCCGAGTCTATGGTCCGACTCTAATCAAATTAATTAACACTCCCATTAATTTAATACCTCCCCGAGTCTATCGTCCGACTCTAATTAAATTAATTAACGCACATATTAATTTAATACCTCCCCGAGTCTATCGTTCGACTCTAATTGAATTAATTAACACACATATTAATTTAAGACCTCCCCGAGTCTATCGTCCGACTCTAATTAAATTAATTAACACACCTATTAATTTAATACCTCCCCGAGTCTACAATCCGACTCTAATTAAATTAATTATCACATTTATTAATTTAATCCTACCCGAGTCTACAATCCGAGTCTAATTAACTTAATTATCACATTTATTAATTTAATCCTACTCGAGTCTACAATCCCACTCTAATTAAATTAATTATCATATTTATTAATTTAATAACTTGGTGTCACCCAACCATCATCCCCGAACTCACTTACTTGGTCCGTAACTTAATATTTTCCGAGTCTATGTTCCGACTCCAAATTAATTACTCTCCCTCTCGATAATTAATTTAATACTTTGGTGTCACTTAACCAACATACCCGAACTTGCTCACTTGGACCATTTTACATCTCAAAATTTCATACCCACATATTCGCCCACAACGTGTCACACATTCCTCTCGATAAATTCTCCCAATTATATTTACCTATAATTATCAACATACCCGAACTCGCTCGCTTAGTCCATTTTCAACATGTAAAATCAATCCGAAAATCGTTTTCTCAATAATTATTCCCATGTATTAAAAACTGGCGGCACTGCCAGAATTTCTGTAGCTTCGATCGATCGAACCCCCTTGGGTCAATCGATCGATCGTTCCAGTGTTCGTCTCCTCCAGCCCTCTGTCAGCCATGGACGAAACCTAAAGCTTTGATTCTCAATCTAAATCCTTACCCAAATACGATTAATATATACTCATTATGAGAGAAGGGTCTAAACATCCCACACACCTTAATTAATCATCAAAATCCATTAATTTCAAGGTTTTCCCGATTTGGGTATTATCCGGTTTCAAATCCCCAATACGAATTTCATTCATATTATTAGCATTTAACCCTTTATTCTCACTGGTTTTTAACATGCGATTTATTCCTCTATATTCTAGAATCATAAACACAATTAATCTCACCCTTAATCCCATTAAGGTATATTAATTTCCAAAAACCCAATTTAAATTTTGGTCACACACCCAAAACGAAATTTTGATTTACACATCACTATGATATGAATTGATTATCATCAATTTATAAATCACAACAATTAACCACTTGCCTGAAATTGTTCATAGTGTCTAATCCGTTGGTGTAGTCCCTTAATTTGGCTCCAACATCCCCAATTTGGCTCTTGATTTGCTTTCCCCCAATTTTCCTCTCAAGCCCTAGGCTTAGAGTTGAGTTGAATGCCATTCCATAATCTCTCAATTAGGTTAAAAACATCCAATCCCCTTTTTGGCCATGTGGGTCTAATTAAAAAGGCCCAACTCGCCCCGTTTGGGTCCGGCTATGCCCAAAAATACTCTGAGACCCAATTACTACCCCCGGGTACTCTTTTCTGACTATCTCGACCCATCCGGACGCAACCGCACACTCAAAATTTCCATCCAAAATACTTTTCGAAATTTCCAAATTTTGACCTCAAAATGTGACACACGAGATTTTGAACCATTAAACTTAAAATCACCAATTATAATTAATTCGGCACACTCAATTAAATTCTCCAACTCATGAATTTAAGTTTCTCCAATTTAAATATTTTTATAACTCCCAAAAATAATTAAATATTTAATCGTCCAAAATTACGGGGTGTTACATACTCCCCCCCTTACAAAGGAATTTTTTCCTCGAAATTAAGATGAGCGTAATGTTCTAAGCTTCGCATATTACTCTCTAGTCATGTGTCTCCAAGCCTGCTATATCTATCCTATCCGCTTCTAACCATACGTTACACGAGTATGCATTTAAATTAATCAGGGCGCCCATACGCCCTATACCCGTGCTTAACCGCACAAAATTTGCCTTAATTAACCTGGTGCCCATACACCCTATCCACGTGCTTTACCGCACGAAAGTTACCTGACTATGCTAGTCGTAACCCGTAATATAACTTCGAACCCGTAGTCATATCACATATATATATATATATATATATATATACATATATATATATACATATATATCTACTGCCGGGTACTCAACCCATGTACTAACGTTTAACCATCTTCCCATAAAATACTTGTCTCTCAACACAAAAGTATATACGCTTACTTTCATGTTACCAAGGACAACATAAAATGCCGCGCCCTTACTATCACTAGTCCTTGTGCAAAATAAACCCCGAGCTATCTCTCTTGCTCGAAAATAAATCAAACCACCCTGATTCACTTCAGTAAACATCCCCACTTACCGGGATAAAATGTGAGAACACAAAACCTCACTATGTGCTATCGCACCACGCAATAGACCTTATATATCCACATATATAGGCTATACTCCCTCTCCGGTGATACCTTGTATCAACCCCACCCTGGTGTCGCGAACACCCAAATTTTACACCACTATCCACCATAGTTAAATTCCATCGCTATCCAACCGATTTTTAGGAAATATTATCAACCCTACTCCCATAGTTCTCGAAAGTAGTAACTCCTCGCATAATTTAAACCTTCACTCAGTGTACACCTCCACTCTCCCGTGAAGAACACCAAGGAAACTCCGCTACATACTATGGATGCTACAGCCAACGCACCCACTAAGTTCGACTTACCCGCAAACTCTAGTGAAAAATAAGTCTTATATTGTGACATCCTCCTTGTCACTAAAAAATATACCCCACGCCCATAGGGTAAAAATAATTACCTCCATACCCTTGCTGTAACGGCTGATCCTCGGGTTTCGGAGCATCTTCTCCCTGCCCAAATGCACCCATGACTTGCTTTAGTGGATGTACATCCAGGACTTCATCCTATAGTTGACCCCTGCCTCATTTAAGGCAATATATCTTCATGTGTCTCGCTTTCCCCACAAACGAAACACCTTCTAATACATTCACCCTGCCACTGTTCCCTTTCACGCCGACCTTGTTGAAATTCCTGGCCATCCTGCCGATAGCCTATAGTTCTAAATCGTTTAGCATGATTTCCTTGCCGAAATCCTATCCCTGATCTCCCCCAGTCTACTGCTGGGATACCCCACTGGTACTGTTCCCTACAGCCTTATCCGACTGGTTAGTTCCCACTCCCCTCCCGCTTCCTTTCACGTGGAAGCGATATTCCTGACAGTGCCGGAGTGTTGCGTTAACGAGTTCAGTATAAGATACTAATGCGTATTTACCAATTAAATATTGTCTGATTATCCAGACAACCCATCCACAAACCTTTACTTTCTTTCTCCTTTCCTCGCTTACCTCATCCGGTACACAATTTTGGCAACGAGTGAATTCTTCCTCGTAGTCGGCCACTTAACGGTCCCCTTGAGTCACCTCACAAAATTTTCTCCTCGTTTCGGTATTCAACCGCTGGAGGAAAATACTTGCGGTCGAACCGCACCCAAAACTCTGCAATAGCTAGTGTGTCCCTTTCCTCAACTGTGGTGATCGACTCTCACCACTGTAGCGCTGCTCCCATTAAACTAAAAGTGGTTAGCATTTGCTTCCGCACCTCATCGCAACCTCACATGCGTAGGTGACGCTGGATATCTCTCTTCCTTGACACGCTAGCACTACATATGAACTCCCTCGCAACTCTGGTGGGTTCCCACTAAAAATAACCTCTCTTTCTTGTTTCCACCCCGACGACCCCGCGTGAGTCTGAACATCCATGCCACTAACACTTGTGGCGGATCTCGTGGAAAGTACCCTGCCGTTGCGACCACCGTCGCTTCAACTACCTGTGCCACTAATTCAGCTACCTATGCTGCCAAAATTATCTCTGGTCGTTGCTGCGGTAACTCTTGCTCCTGGCGAGCCTCCCTCGTCTCATCTTCCCTTGCTGCCCTAGCTGCATTCTCTCTCCTGGGCATCATCTGGAATGAGAATCGAATTTGTATGAGTTCACTCTCAAATATAAATTTGGTAGAAGAACGTATATGTGCATACGTATGAGAATACAACAATCCTATAATAGGGCTCTATATCAAAGATTGCTAAGCCGAAACATTAAAAAGCCGCACAGATCCTAAGGACACTAGAACCTGATGCTATGATACCATCTGTGACACCCCACCTAATAAAATACCGGGTGATCAGTCTTATACCAAATTAAACAGGAATCCCAATTGGTTCATCCTTATCATCACTGTCGAAAACTTTTTAAAACATACTAACCACCTAGTATTCCAAAAGCTGGTGCCAAATTTTAACTTTTTAATTAAACAAAATAGTACATGCGGAAATAAATATAAACCATTCACACAACTGAATAAAAATCAACTGAATAATTAATTACACAACTTGCCGAATAAACCATCGGCCACCAAAGTGAAATAATCCAATACAAATATTCAACACAAGAATAAACTAATCTGAAACTGAAATGAAAGTCTGGGCGACATGCCCTAAATAAAACTGAAACTGATACAAGATTCCTACTCTAGGAATGAATAAATGATGCGTCTAATCCAAACTCATGCGAGCATCCACATATGCCTCATCTCCATGTCCCTGGAATAGAATATCAATCCTGGCGTCCCTGTGGCTGGACACCTAAAAGTTTTGAAAGTAGTTTTATAGCAAGGGTTAGAACCCAAAAAATTTTGAAAATATTTAGCAAGTGAATTAACTGCAGTAACTTAAAATGCATGAATGCGCTTCATATTTAAGTTAGTGTCGCACTCCCTTGGTGACATTCTCACCCCTCCACTATTGTGCACACCTACCGGTTACCTTAACCCCACCTAGTTATACTACCCCGTCCAACTAGTCCTGGTATAACCTTCCCTTGCCATAGTAATCTAACCCGAGTATAATGATTCTTAAATTATATGTTATCTCACAATTAACTTAATTAATTCCTCTTAAATAGTAGCACATAACCGTGTCACAAGTTATATAAAGTAAATACATCACACATTGTATTATTACCCATATATAATATTTACTACCATTATATACGTACCTTTACCACAATATCCACACATATAACATACGTATATCCATCCCTTCGAGTATACCCTCGCCGGATGATTCCCTCTAATATGCTATCTCACTAGGTGGTCTCACAAAACCTAGTTCCCCAAGTTGGGATTGCTCACCAACTTGGCCCAAAATATAAACGTAGTGGAGGCGGTCATATTCCTTCCCTGAAAGTGAGATAAGTCCCTCACCCATATATACCGGACGCTATGACCTGGGTATATACTCGCCCTACTCCTCAAGCTAGGGGATTCACCCACACCACACAACCCCCCTTGATAGCACTAGACTATATAAATTAAATAAATATATAGTCACTGATAGTTAATATCACACACAATATATACATGTATATATATATATATTATCACTACACCGTATATATACATTATAAACCCCGGCTTTATCGTGTACTCAAAATCCCGTACACTAGCATGTAATTTTCCTGAGTCTATGGCCCGAATCAACTTAATTAATTTTCTCACTTAATAATTTATCATCTTCCCGAGTCTGTGGTCCGACTCTGAATAATAATACTCTACATAATAATTTATATGAAACTTGCCCGAGTCTATGATTCGACTCCTGTTTAATTGATTTACTCATTAATTAATTTTACACCAATCCGAGTCTGTAGTCCGACCCTCATTTAATTAATTTACACATTAATTAATTAACACAAATCTGAATCTGTGGTTCGACTCTAATATAATTAATTCACACCTCAATTAATATACTATTTTCCCAGAGTCTATGGTCCGACTTTAATTAAATTAATTAACACTCCCATTAATTTAATACCTCCCTGAGTCTATCGTCTGACTCTAATTAAATTAATTAATGCACATATTAATTTAATACCTCCCCTAGTCTATCGTCCGACTCTAATTGAATTAATTAACACACATATTAATTAACGCCAATTCTGCGGGCTTAAGTTGAGAGGACCAATTCTGCGGGTTGAAGCCAATTCTGCGGGCTTAAGTTGAGGTGACCAATTCTGCGGGTCGAAGCCAATTCTTCGGGCTTAAGTTGAGGTGACCAATTCTGCGGGCTTAAGTTGAGATGACCAATTCTGTGGGCTTAAGTAGAGATGACCAATTCTGCGGGTCAAAGACGATTCTGCGAGCTTAAGGTGAGTCGATCAATTCGGCGGGTCGAAGCCAATTCTGTGGGCTTAAGTAGAGATGACCAATTCTGCGGGTCGAAGCCAATTCTGCGGTCTTAAGTGGAGGTGACCAATTCTGCGGGTCGAATCCAATTCTACGAGCTTAAGTTGAGATGACCAATTATGCGGGCTTAAGTTAAGAAGACCAATTCTGTGGGTCGAAGCCAATTCTGCGGGCTTAAGTTGAGGTGACCAATTCTGTGGGTCGAAGCCAATTCTGCGGGATTAAGTTGAGATGACCAATTCTGCGGGTCGAAGCCAATTCTGCGAGCTTAAGGGTGACGACCGAGGATCGAGGTCAATTATGACCTAAGAGAGGTGATGATCGAAGACCGAGGTCAATTCTAACCTAACTATGATGACGATCCAAGACTGAGGTCAATTCTGACCTAAGAGAGGTGAAGACCAAGGACCGAGGTCAATTCAAACCTAACTAGGGTGACGATCCAAAACCGAGGTCAATTATGACCTAAGAGAGGTGATGACCGAGGACTGAGGTTAGTTCTGACCTAACTATGGTGAAGATCCAGGACCGAGGTCAATTCTGACCTAAGAGAGGTGATGACCAAAGATCGAAGTTAATTATGACCTAAATAAGGTGAAGATCTAGAACTGAGGTCAATTCTGACCTAAGAGAGGTGACAACCGAGGACCGAGGTTAATTCTGACCAAACTAAGGTGACGATCTAAGAGCAAGGTCAATTCTGACCTAAGATAGGTGACGACCGAGGATCGAGGTCAATTCTGACCTAACTAAGGTGACGATCCAAGACCGAGGTCAATTCTGACCTAAGAGAGGTAACGATCAAGGACCGAGGTCAATTATAACCTAACTACGGTGACGATCCAAGGCCGAGGTCAATTCTGACCTAAGAGAGGTGATGACTGAGGATTGAGGTCAATTCTGACCTAACTAAGGTGACGATCCAAGACCGAGGTCAATTCTGACCAAAAGAGGTGACGACCGAGGACAATTCTGACCTAACTAAGGTGACGATCCAAGACCGAGATCAATTCTGACCTAAGAGAGGTGACGACCGGGGAACGAGGTCAATTCTGACCTAATTAAGGTGACTATCCAAGACTGAGGTCAATCCTAACCTAAGAGAGGTGAGGACCGAGGATCGAGGAGCGAGGTCAATTCTGACCTAACTAAGGTGACGATCCAATATCGAGATCAATTTTGACCTAAGAGGGGTGACGACCGAGGACTGAGGTCAATTCTGACCTAACTAAGGTGACGATCCAAGATTGAGGTCAATTCTGACCTAAGAGAGGTGACAACCGAGGACCAAGGTCAATTCTGACCTAACTAAGGTGACGATCCAAGATCGAGGTCAATTATGACCTAAAAGAGGTGACGATCGAGGACCGAGGTCAATTCTGACCTAACTAAGGTGACGATCAAAGACTGAGGTCAATTTTGACCTAAGAGAGAATAATGATTGGATTTTGGGTTCTGCTGGGGAATGAGCTGGGGAAAACGTAGTGTCCTTAGGAGACTTTGAAAAAGACTTTTTGGAGTTCCGCTGGGGATTTTACCTCGTGACATTGTTTTGAGCCGGGGAGTTGATTGTTGGGGAAGTGTTTGTGATCTGCGGAGGAGAGGCGAGTTTGAAGTCGTAAACTTAACTAGGGAAGTGATTAGGTGGTCCAGGTATTGGACGTATTGCTTGAGGAGGTTTGAGACCTTTAGAGATCCTCCAGGTACGTCTCCGGGAGGAGTTTTACTTGTTTTTTTGAGAGTTTCGCTGGGGAAATGGGGGTTTCTCTTGAGGAGTGCGAAATTTTCTTGGTGAAAATGTTCTAAATCCCTCCTGGGATTTTTAGGAGCTTTCCAAGGATTTTTCAAGAGTTTCTGGTATTTTCTGGGAATTTCTGTACGAAAATTCAAGAGGGCGCCGGTTGGCATGGTGCAGGGGGTTCCATTCGGCAGTGGCGCAGACTTTTGGACTGCCTCGGGAGGGTAAGGAGACAGTGCCCATCGGTGGGTGGGGGGGGCGATGCTGATCGACATGATGCTTAGCATCCTATATAAAGGGGCCGAATTCCTTTAATTTTTCACAACCGTTTTCTTTCTTTCTCTCTGCGATTTTCCTCTGTAAATCGCTATAGCATTCTGATCTCTAAGAAATGGTGGGCTTTATGAGCACTACATCACATAGGGAATGGTTGACTGCCGATGACTGGGTGAACATGGAGTGGAGGGACAGGGCACCTCTTGCTTTGGGGAGTGAGAACTCCTTTGATGCATTCGAGATGGTTGTGGATGAGCGGACGTTGTTACGGGAGCCGTCGCGTCATCGGTCTTCTAAGGTGGTGAGCCCTGGCGGTTATGTAAGTAACCTGACTTCTGGCATTCATCTCTTTTTGGTGATTTTTTCTTTCTTCCTTGAATTTTGAGAAGGTTTCTTCTTTTAATAGTCTGATATCTCCTTGAAGAACATGCGTGCCCGTGGGATGACGGGGCATAAGAATGTCTGGGAGCATCTACCACCCGTGGTGCATTGGGTGGTATCATCAACAGGTTTTGGGAGGTTTGCGTCTGCGTTGGATGAGACGTCTCGATCGACAACGGACTTGTGCGCTTTGGGGGAGAGATGGTGGGATACTACCCACACCTTCCATTTTGGCTTTGGGAAGATGATCGTGACTCCCATAGACGTGCAGCAGCTACTGGGGATGGATTGTGATGGGGAGCAGATAGAGATCGATTGCTCCCTGAGGGTGAGGCCGGAGGCAGTGCGTGCGGCACTTGGTGACGTAGGGAGGATAATCTCTGGGGATTCCATCCGGCTATCCTTGCTAAAGGATGTTCTGCTGAGTAGGGTGGTCGATGTGGAGGACGGACTGCAGGTGAGGCAGATGACCCGATTATTCATTTTGCTAGTGTTGGGAGGCTTCATAGTGGCGTCGAGTGGCGACGTCGTCTATTTGTGGTTCTTACCGTACTTGAGGATATTTTCGAACATCCCTCTCTATGATTGGGGGAGCCTTACTTTGGCGACCCTCTATATTTTTTTGGATGCATTCAATCGGTCATGTCGGCAAACTTTTACTCGAGCCATGTATCTCCTTGAGGTATTCTTTAATTTTGTGCATTTTCCTTTCATGCATTCGCATTTTACTTATGCGTCTCTTTTTTATTGTGAATTCATGTCTTTGGCAGACGTGGTTCTATGAGGTGATTAGGTGCAATACCCAGCTAATCGTTCTGAAGGACGAGAGTGTTGGGGACTTCTGCCGATTATATCGATGGTGGAAGGACAATCGGCAATCGAAGGGATCTCTCTCTCTGGAGGCAGTGCGTCAGGTCTTGAATGGCCTGACCAGTGGTAGGGTAAGACTCTTTCCATTTCAGTCTTACTTTTGGCATGTTCTGATTCTGTATTGACTTATGCTTGCTCAAGGATTTTCAGGTGACCTTTTACCCTTAGAGGACAGCCATTCAGGATACGGGGGTGACCGGGGTGAACGCGCAGATGCGGCGCTTACTGGCTCATGAGTTCGGCCATTCTTGGTATCTGGGGGAGTGAGTGGTTTAACATATTGCTGAGGAGGAGGTGGTGGTGCCAACTGCGCAGCCTTCTATGTCTATGACGCGGGAGCGGCTGATGCCGAAGGATGCGAGGATCGCAGCGATGATCGGTGAGTCCTACCTGTTGTATACTGATACGGCAGCGCCGTATGACTATATGGACTTTATGACGATCGGGTTGATGGAACCCAACATATATGATGCCTTTCTTTTCCCTCCTGTGGGTTCGAGTCGGGCGGTGGGGTCCTCCTACAACGACGGTGGTCCGACGACGGCGGAGGCGACTGCTTCAGAGGTTCCTTTCGTGCGATTGCACACTCCTTAGTACAAAATTCGGCGAGTAGATGGAGGGATGGTGCCTATGTTACACCGTCCTCATGTGATGGATCCTAAGGAGTTGGGTTTGACCGAGGAGATTCTTCGTCCTGTGGTATACCTTCTTGCTCTTTTTGGTTCTTTTTTTGTTTTGATTCCTCTTTGATACTGATTTTGCCTTTTTCTCTGCAGTAAGTTTGGGTGTCGACCACTTGGCTGAGGGACATCTAGATATCTTTGGTGACTGCCCACATTTGGGATGTGGTCCCGGTTCCTTCTTGCTTGGTGCCGTCTTCTTTGTCCGGGAAGGACTCTGGCTCGGTTAGCGGTGGTGCGTCGTCTCGCCGTAGGGTAAAGAGAGCACGTCGCAGGGGTGGAAGCTCCTAGAGACAGGGGTGAAGGGTAGGTGAGAGAGAGAGGATGTGGGTTTGGGCTGAGTCCCATTGTTTTTTTGCTTTTCTTTTATTTCCTGCAAAATTTGATGTAACACAGAAGAATATATATATGCAATGCCATGGAGTTTTTTTTATTATCTTTTGTTAATGATGAATGAGTGAATGCATGCACATGCGCTTTTTACTTTGCTGCTGAGACCGTAAAAAGAGATATTTTTGGGATTTTGAAAGAATTTTTTATTAAGGTAAAAAGGGGATTTTTGAAATTCTATTGAGAATATCAATTTATTTTAAGTTTTCAGAATTTTGACAAAAGAGGAAAAAGGAAAATTTCCAAGAGTAGGGGGTTACCGATCGGCAAGCACCTTGTCCTGCCTATCAGCAGTATAGTCCGGTCCCATCAATTCAAAGATTTGATTAGTGCCCTCTTTAGCCTTTGGTACTTTTGTGGGGCAGGATTCCCTCCGATTTTTGTAGGGATTATGTCTCTTGTGAGGGTTCTCAAGTATAAAAAAGGGGGAAGGGTGGAGTGTTTCTATCACACCTTCACATTCTTACTTGCTTGCCTACTATCTCTTAGTCTTGCAAGATGGCTCTCCCTGGTAGCATTGAGTTTGTAAATTACCTCGAAGCCTTGGAAGCGATTTTCTCTTATAACGTCGACTATGATGCTTTCAACATGCATCGAGTTTCTTTATGGCGCAATCGGCCCATTGAGTGGAACATTTTGATGGCGGCGGTACAATTTTAGTACCCCGAAGACCATGTATTCCGCTTTGGGTTGGATGAAGTTTGTCCTACCTACGAGGAATTTTCTGCCATGCTTGGGATGAATCCCAGTGTTGCTGCGGCTTTACCCGAATTTTCCCGTTCTCCTAGGAATTTGCTGGCTGGGCTTCTTCGCATTTCGCCTTCGACGTCTAGATCACTGGTTACTAGAGGAATGATTTCACTCCCAGCGGTGTTACAGTCCGTGCATTTGTAGGAAGCTGGATAGGCTGGAGCCGTTGCTTTAGTCTTGGTTTCAAAATTGCTGCTGGTGACTGGGGAGCTGCTGGTGGATTTGCAACTTGCAGACATTACTTTATGGATGTCATACCGTTGCAATCCTATGACGGTGATACTGGAGGAGACCCTGAATGGTCTGGATGCCTGGCGAGAAGGTCGTTCTGATTTCCTGTGGGTTAGCCCCGTGATGCTATTCATGTGGTTGTCTGAAAGACTTCGCTTGGTGACTCTTTCAGAATATCCTTTATTGATTGTACCCAACTTCTTTTCGCGTCACTTCTTCAGCGTTGGCCTGGATATTGAGAGTTGGGAGAATTGTCTTGTAGAGCACGGGGCTCGGAATCTGAACTGGTCAGTGCCTTGGTGGGGACAATTGCTTCCTGTTCTGGAGCTAGGAGAAAACCCGTATGTGCGGCTGGTTGGTCTCACACAAACCTCTTTTTATTTCCCTTAGCGGCTTCTGCGCTAATTTGGCTGGGCACAGGTCGTGCCACCTCGGACACTAAATTTCTTTTAGGTAGAAGATTTGACTGATCATCTGCGAATGCGGCTTGGCTCTATGTGGCTCTCTGTGGGAGCGTCTGTGCATGTGGGAGCGCTCGGTGGCCTCCTGATTGAGTCTCGGGGGAAATGGGTCGTTCGTCCGCAGGGTAAGTCAAAATCGCGCCCGGGACAGATCGTTGGAAAGGGGTTTCAGTGCCCTTTGAAGATTCATTCATCCTCGGTCGAGATAAAGAGTTTGACTTTTGGTCAAATGGAGCCTTGGAGTACCCGATGGCTTCTAGGTCAGTACTCGGGGTATGACCTGGGTTTGTAGTGATGTAGGGAGGTGCTAGGGACCTAAGGAGAGTTTAGAGGGTAACAGGATGGGGTGTCTACAAGTTGATAAGCAGATAAAATAAAAAAACCATCCACAACACGCCAATGATACTGTTTTGCAAATCACAAACAATAGACTTAGTCAACGAATCGTGTCCCTTGCAAGCATTGACGCTCTTCTATCTTTAACCACTCCTCTGTAATACCCCATAATTTTGACAAATATTTATGAATATTCTATGAGATTTTAGTTAGGATATTTTATTGTAAATGAATTTTTTTATACTACAATTAAATAAAATTATTTTAGTTTGAAATCGAATCAAATATTTAAATTCAAATTTAAATGGCTTTTGGACATTTTGTTATGTAAAGTATGCAATTTTAAATTAAAGGGCAATTTAGTAATATGCATCAGCTTAGGCTCCAAGATATGGTTTGAGAGAGATAGTATATAAGGAATATTATGGGTGATTGTAAGGAAAGGAAGATGTAAAACAAAGGACAAAAACAAAATCAAAAGAGTAAAAAGGAGTGGAATGAGAAGAGCCAGTTTGGAGTGTTTAGATCTTCTTTTTGAATGCCTTCGGATGAGATTTGAGAAAAATTTAAAACATATACCTGACCTATTTTTTCATGTAGAACCCAAATCTAACGTCGGATTGACAGTTTGAATAATGTCAGAAGTGAGTTTTCTGGGTTTTCAAAAGAGGGCTATAATTGTGGATTTTGACTCTCTTGAGGTAGTTTCGTTTTTCCATGGTTAATTTAGTATTCTACACTTATTCAACCTTAATTGCATAGTTATATCCATGCTATGTGTTGAATTTATATGTATTGTATGATCTCATATTATATTTTTTCTTGCACCTATTTTTTATGTGTTATTTTCAGGCATTGTATTTTAGGGTAACGAAACTAGTTGATTTTACGAGCATGTTCGGTTATAGAAATTGGGTAGCAAACATGTACACTTGATTTATGGAAATTGAATATGAAATTTATTTTAATTGAGAGAATGATATGATGATGATGATTATTGGAGAATTTATAGGCATTCCTTAGCCAAACCGCCCACTGGAAAGGGTGTGCTCTCAGCTACGATTTTGTTTATTATCCAAAGACTAGGCCATGGACCCGGTTGGCGAGTATGCCAAGTTTTATTATGGCAATGATGGTTAAATTTTATGGTCGTGATGCCAAGATTTTATGGTGGTGATGATAGGTTATGATGGGTCGTGTGCCTGAGTTATGCAATTTATTTTTGGGGGCCATTGGATTGTTCTGTGGATAATTGACAGGATATTGCACATATTCCATACTGTACTGTGGATAATGCGATAGGAATTTTGATATGGGGCATTGGGTTATGTAGTGCCGTAGTGAGATCATAGATGATGATTATATTTTTAGGATTTTAGTTTGAGTGTTCATATTGCATACACTCTTGTATATGATGGATGCATACACTAGTATGTGTAGTTACACTTTAGAGCATTTTTACAAGCTACTGAGTTTCTCGCTTATTCCCCCATAGTTTGTTGTGTTTCAGGTTTGGTGAGAGATGATATTTATGGTATCATTGGCATTGGAACCGTCATTCGAGGCTCCGTATATTTATTTTCAAAACTTAAATGTACCGCACTGTTTATTGTAAATTGTTTTGTAAAAGGACATTTGAGATTTAATAAAATTGAGAAATTTTATTCACTCGATTTATTATTTGTACTTCTGCAAATTTATTCTCAGTGTAAATGGAACTGTTTTATAAAAACAATTCTCTAATTTATATATATTTTTCACTAGCACCACCCGAGGTATTACAAAGTGGTATCAGAGAAAAGGTTATTCATCTTCTCGGCCTTGGGGCACTACACCAAATCTGCACTATTGTCAAGGTCATTGACCCTGACAAATCCAACTTGTCAAGGTCAATGACCGTGACATTTCGAGGCGAGATAAATTTTTTTGTCACAGTCGTGTCACGGTCATTGACCTTGACACAAAACTCGCGTTTTGTGTCACGGTCGTGTTGCGGCCAATGACCGTGACACGTTTGTCACGGTTATAAACAGTGACAAATCCGTGACCCTTTTAAAAAAAATTATCGCGGTCAATGACTGTGACACGTCCGTGACAACTTTTTGTCAAGGACTTGTCACGGTCCATGACCGTGACAATTCTGGGCAGAATTTTAAAAAAATATGCTGGGTAGTATGGCCAGTGCCACTGCCCAGCAGTATATTTGTACCTGTTATAGCAACGTTGTATGACACCCTGTCTAATTAAATACCGGGCGATCACTCCTTTATTAAATTAAATCAAGGTGAACAGTTTGGTTCATTCTTAGCATCACTGTCGTAAAAATAAAGTTTCCAATTTAACACCCTAAATAATTAAGCTAAGTGTCAAAACCGTATTTAAACATTACTTTCCAAATTTTTATTTAAAGAAAATGATTTATTTATTTATTAACAACATTTCAACAATTAAGAATCACACCACAATAAACCTGGAACACAATCCAATTAATTTAAAACATTCGTCAATCGAATGTCAACATGCGAAATATAAAGTAACACAATTCAAACTAAATAAATCCCATAGTGACAATACTAGAAATAACTGAAATACAAATGTCCCAATAACAATGAAATAATGGAAAGGGCGACACACGCCCAATAAATGAGAATGCTAGAAGTGGAATCAATAAAGGAAGCCGTCTACGCAAGTGACCTGCAACTCCCACCTAAGCTGCAACACGTTCCTTTCAAGGGATCCTAAGCAAGACTCCCCTGTGGCTGGGCACCTGAAATATATACATATATATACAAGAGAGAGGGAGAAAAAGAAACGGGTCAGAGCCCGATAGTGTGTATGATTTAAAATTTGTTTAGCAAGTATTTAAATTGATACAGGCCAATGCAACAACATATTAGAGCGACACTCTCTTGAGAAATTCTCACCTCTCTTCTAATGTGCACGCCTATCATACTAACCTTCCAAACGGTTTATCTTATCATTTTATCATACTAACCTTCCCAATAATTTAGCTTATCTTAACATACTCATAAGATTTCAAAACCGAACAATATCATTGTATAAAAAGGATACTTCCAATTAGTAGCACAACTCTCGTTTTAGCTTTATTAATTTATAAAGTTTCCCAGTGTCATATTATACTTTCACAAAACAAGTATTTACTATTTGAGTCATCAACCATGTCCTACTTATCAAATTACAGTAGGCAGTTTGAAATTTCCTAATCTCATATATATATTAACTACTCGTATAATATATATAAAATAACAGCACCCCAAATAAAACTATGGTGCGTGCATACTTCTACTATCCAAACCCCATACCACTCATATCAAGGGGAATAAAATTCGGAATCACTCTCGAACTGTATTAACACATACACAAACAATATCGAGGCGAAGCATAGATTCCAAGTCTCTAAGAGGATGGCACATACTCGCGTCTCTTAGGACCGTTTGAACTATCAATTCGATATCCTGTACCAAGGATATCTATCTTCTAGGGTACAAGTCAATATCCCCCATAAAGGTCCCATCGAGATAAGACTGTCCCAGCACGGTAACCTCAAGGATAGCAAGTAGCGCGGTATGTTTTTCACATGTATATAATATATGCACCCACAATCATATAAATATACCACTTTTATCAAATTAATATAGGTTCCTCTCGTCACCCATAATTACACCATTTATCCTTAATTTCACATTATTAGTATTACGTATAAGGTTTCATCTCTAACCTTAACTCGAAGGGTTTTCTCACTTATTACGTGACACTCGTGGACTCTATCCTTCCAAGTAGAAAATTCAGTAGGTATACCACTATTCACTATCGTAGCTATTCGCCGTAATCTCTCACTTGAAATACGTAGTTTCATCGTTCATTATATAATTATTCCAAAAGCAAAATTCTCGTCTTATGATAATGTTCCCAACACTTATTCATATGTCCTACTGGTCTTTCCTATCTCCCAAAACATTTTATTAAGAATACCCAAGAATTATTTCACGATGAATTTAATTTAACTAATTAAACAAGGGAAATAGGAGTCTGCCAGGAGGGGTCGATCGATCGAGGTCTGGGACTCGATCGATCGAACCTTCGATCGATCGAAGCTCTATGCTCGATCGATCGATCAAGTAGGTATTTTGATTTCTGCAGAATTGCAGTTACGGGTTCTACCATCTATCTTCATCCAAATCCATATTTTTCAACACCAAACGTCCCAAAAATTCTACTACTAACATTATAACATTATACCAGATGTTTTTAACGTAAAACATGTGTATTCCTATCATTAAACATGGATAATCAACCCAAAATCTTATCTAATCATCAAGAACCCTAGAGTTTTTCTTAATCATGGTTCTAATCTGTTTTTACCAGAATTTCCTTCTAATACATCATTAAAATTTCGTGGGTGATTCGTCTACATCACAAAAGATTTCCAGAATAAGGTTTAAGCCTTTACTACATGCAAATTCCTATCAAAATTTGGGTTTTCTTCCATATATTTCATCCCTAATCATTCCTAAACTAATATGGAAATTGCACCAACGAAAATAGCAAGATAAACACTTGCCTGGGATTTTCAGAAGTCTGGTTTACGGCTGATATTGGTGTGGTTGCGTTCCTCGTCTCGCGATCTACGCGTTGGCGGTGACGGCGGTGCTAACGGGTGGATTTTTGGCCTTGAATTGCCTTGAGAGCTCTCTCCTCTCTTCTCCAATGGCCGTTCTAGGGTTCTGAATATTCTAACCCTAAGTGACAACCTCAATATCAGATATAGTCCCTCTAATTTTCGTGGGTTTAATTACCCATAAATGTAAAATGACTAAAATGCCCTCCCGGGTTACTAATTAGGCCTAAAAACGCCCTGAGACCCAAACTACACCCCCGGGTACACTTTTCTGACTATCTCGACCCTTCCGGACGCGTTGCCGCACTCAAAACGACCATACGGGCAACTTATAAAATATTCATTTTTTTATTTATCAAAATTTAGTCCCGACGCGACACGAGCACGTTCCGACTTAAATTTCCGAAATTGTCATTTAACTCACTCATGACATTCAATATAACCAATATAATATATTACTTTGCTCATTAGTAATATTCAACAAGTTTCCCATAATTACTAACTCTCGTCACGTTAATAATTATAACATAATTAATTTTCGGATTTTTATTAACTAATTCATTCACATTAACTTTAATAAATCCCCAAATTAATATAGCATAAAAATATGGGGTATTACACATTGTACCTGTTCCAAACATCATATATCCAAACAAACTAAAGATAATGCAAATATATATTCAAATAGAGACAATAGGCATCACGATATAATTCAAATGTAACAACTTAAAACAATTCAATTCAAACTTATAACAATTCAATTCAAACTTATAACAATGTCACTACATGTCTGGTGTATTATTAAAACTGAGGAGGTGAGTAGGCCACACGACATATGAATTGACGCACCCACTAATATACGTCGTGGCGCATTGTTCGCGCAACCACAATAGGGAGTTCTCCTTCCCGGGTATGACATGCGTGACGAGCACCCTGGACTCCATCTCTTGAAGCGCACGTCCATGAACTATTCCACCCTGGACGATATTCGGGTCCCTCAACCCCCGCCCTATTCGTTGGCCATCAAATACGTCCAATATGAACACACTCGGCCAACCAAGTGTCGACATATGTCTGTTGAAGGGCGCCAAATAGGGAGGTGGATCATCGAAGTACGAACGTGTCGGTGATGAAGCAGCGAGGTCCACATCCTCGTCATCCTGCGCCTCGTCCTCCCGTACCTCCTCCTCCACCGCCTTCTCCTTCCCTTTCCCTTTCCCTTTACGGTCTCCGCCCAACGTATGCTTCATGAATGCGTACATATCTTGGACCGTCGCCTCCAAACGGGACAGCTTCACGTCGTGTGAATCCACCGTTCGAGCCAACCCGGTGTCGCTCATCTCCAATCCGATGATCCTAGATTTGGCCACCCGCGAGCTTACCCCCCTTGTCCTCCCCTTGCGATCAGAGCCAAGCACTTGGCTGAGTGCATCTGTGGACAAAGATGCCTTGTCGGCATCAGACTGCGACTCATGCACTTCCTTAAGCTTTGCCTGAAACGACAAAAAAGCACATGATTAGTAAAATAAGTAAACTAAAAAATTATAACGTAATTAACAAAAATTAAACTGTCGGATTACCTACAATCGTGGTCGCGACGCTCAGGGACACCTCCTTGTCCTTCCCCTTCTTCGTTCGAAGAGCCACATAAGTATCGAGCCTATGTGGTTTACCCCCTGGCCCACTCCCTACCCCCTGAAATAAAATAAAGTAAAGTAAAATTAGTATCGGCCCCGCAAAGTAAAATAATGAAGAATAATATATTTCTGTAGTTATAGAAAAATTAAATCTTACCTGCATCCTATGCTCCACCTCGGCAAAAGAGGTCCGAACGTAGTAGTGCACGTCCATCTTTTTTCCCCGATTTTCCCTCCCCGATTGGCGAGATGCCAATTGTCGATCCTCGATCTCATTGTCAATGAACTTCTGCCATTGTGCCAATGAGATCGGCTCCTTGGGGGGGACGGGTTCACGCCATTGGATAATCGACTCTCGTGTTTTCCCAAAGTACCGTGCCCGCATATTTTTTTTCCACGACTTGAGTTGCTCCCTAATCTGCTCCAACACGGGATCGCGTAGCTTTGGATCCAAGTTGAATTGTTCCTGTCCAACAAATACAATGTTAGTTGTGAATAAATATAAATATAAATATGAAATCGAAATTGAAATTGAAATTGAAATTGAAATTGAAATTGAAATTGAAATTGAAATTGAAATATTCATATAAATATAAATATAAATATATTACCTGTAGTGCCGCCCAAACAACTAACTTGAGCTCATATGGCACCTCCTTCCAACTCATAAACCCCGGGCCGATAACCGTCTTTAGCAACTCGAGGGATCTCGCTAATAGCTCCAACTTGTTCTCGATGGTAATCCCAAATTTTCCATTTTTGGGGAGCCTAGGGGCCGAGGAGCCCTCGTCACCTCTGCTACCACCGAGCCCAAATGACATCATCATAACCAGCATCATCATCCTCACCTTAATACCTGAAGTAGACATTTTCTGTAAAAAAAATATTATTAGTACAGATAAAAAAATTAGAAGAAGACGTGAAAATATGTACAATTGCTACAAATAAAAATGAGCATTAATTATTAATTTACTTTCATACACCCCCTACCCCACCACACACACGCACACGTACACGTACACACACCACACACAGTAGTGACTGTCTATTTAAAATAATCTCAATGTTAATTTCAGGTATTGAATTTCTACTATTGTTTTGTGCTTTTTATAAATCATACCCCACCCCCACCCCCACCCCAACATGTTTACGAGCTTTTATCACCCGTCATAAATTTTTCGGTCCGTGACTTACTGGCCAGTTGTCTTGGGTCTTTTAGTCCCTTAACATTACTTTAAGAATTTTACCCAATCTAAATACCACATTTTCTTTCTTGTTATACACTTGAACACGTTTTGTTATTTAGTCCTTATTAATTTATCTTTGATGTATTACCAGCATCTTTACTTTTATAAACTTTATTTAATTTTCAATTTTAAGGACTATTTTCATCACTTAGTGTTCATCTAAGTTCTAGTATAACAAGTTCCCATAAAAATCTTTAATAAAGTATTATCACAAATATAAACTAAGAGTGATAAAATAACTTTGAGGCATATAAATTAATTGTGACAAAGTAAGATTATGGAAACCTCACTTTTCTTTCTATAACTTCTATTTTATTAAACTTTAAATATATGGTTTTTTTCTCCATTAGTATAAGTATATGGCGATTATTTCACACTTAAATCACATATTAAGCTGACCTTCATTTTTTTATGAAATATGAAGAAAATTACTTATTTATTTTGAATGAAAATAAATTGTTATCCAATATTTTTGGATATTATTTACATTTACATTTTTGGATATTATTTACATTTACATTTTTGGATATTATTTTTGGAAATTTATAGAAAATTACTTATTTATTTACATTTTTAACCCCCTACCCCCACCCTGCCCCACCCCCTACCCCCCACCCTACCCCCACCCTGCCCCACCCCCTACCCCCACCCTGCCCCCAACCTACCCCACCCTGCCCCACCCCCCACACACGCACATATATACACACATACACACATATATATACACACAAACATATATATAAATGGAAGAGAGAGAGAGAGAGAGAGAGAGAGAGAATTAAACCTGAAAGTAGAGAGAGATAGAGAGCAGCGTCAAGAGAAAGAGAGAGGGAGGGAAAAATGAAGGGGGAAAGGGTTTTTGCTGCAAACATTGTCACGGTCGTGTCACGGTCATTGACCTTGACAATTATTTAAAGAATTGTCACGGTCAATGACCGTGACAAGTCCGTGACAAGTAAATTTGTCACGGCCTTGTCACGGTCATTGACCGTGATAATTCCTTGTCACGGTCGTGTCAAGGTCAATGACCGTGACATAAAACGCGTATTTTTTGTCACGTTCAATGACCTTGACAAGGGTGGCCGGCTGAAAGGTGACATTTTGGCCATTTTGGTGTAGTGGGGTTATTGGTTCATTACGTTATCCATATAAAGAGGTTTATTTTATGTTCAATCTTATTTGGGTGATGTAGAACTTTCTGTTTGAATTTAAAGTAAGAAAATTTTGGGTTAATTTCGAGGATGAAATTCCTTTTGTAGAGAGGAAGAATGTAAAAATCCCGTAATTTTGAGAGCATATTTATGAATCTTCTATAAGATTTTAGTCGGAATATTTTATTTTAAATGAATTTTTTTTATATTACATTTAAGAATAATTTATTTTAGTTTGAAATTGAATCAAATATTTAAATTCAAATTTAAATGGCTTGTGGACATTTTGTGATGAGTTAAATATGTAAAGTAGGCAATTTTAAATTGAATGGCAATACAGTAATATGCATTATCTTAGGCTCCAAGGTAGGGTTTGAGAGATATGTTATATTAGTAATATTATGGGTTATTATACGGAAAGGGAGATGAAAAACAAAGGATAAAAATGAAATCAAAAGAGCAAAAAATGAGTGGAATGAGAAGAGCCACTTTGGAGTGTTTAGATCTTCTTTTTGAGTGCCTTCGGATGAGATTTGAGAAAAACTAAACATACACCTGACCTAATTTTTCATGTAGAATCCAAATCTAAAGTCAGATTGGCAGTTTGAATAATGTTCAGAGCTGATTTTTCTGGGTTTTTAAAATAAGCCTACAATTGTCGATTTTGATTCTCTTGAGGTAGTTTTGTTCTTTCATGGTTACTTTAGTGTTCTACACTTATTCAACCTTGATTGTATATTTATATCCATTTTATGTGTGGAATTTATATGTATTGTATTATCACGTATTATATTCATTCTTACACCCATTTTGTATGTAATATTTTCATGGCGTGTAGTTTGGGGTAACGAAACTGGTTGATTTTACGAGCATGTTGGGTTATAGAAATTGGGCAGAAAATATATACACTTGATTTATGGGAATTGAATATGATATTTATTTTAATTGAGAGAATGATATGATGATGATTATTATTGGAGAATGTATAGGCATTCCTTAGCCAAACCACCCGCTGGACGGGGTGTGCTCTCGGCTACAATTTTATTTATTCTCCAAAGACTAGGCCATAGACCCCGGTTGGCGAGTATGCCAAATTTTATTATGGAGGTGATGCCAAGATTTTATGGTACTGATCACAAGTAATGGTGGGTCGTGTACCCTAGATATGCAACTTATTTTGGGGGGCCATTAGATTGTTCTATGGATAATTTACAGGATAGTGGATGATAGTCCATACTGTACTGTGGGAAATGCAACGGGAATTTTGATATGGGACATTAGGTTGTGTAGTGCCATGGTGAGATCATAGTGTGACACCCCGACTAAGTAAATACCGGGTAGCTATTCAAATTAATTCAAAATGTCAAGTTTGTTCAGTTCATAGCATCACTGTCGAAAAATATTTTAACAATTACTAACCACCTAATATTTAAAAAGTGAGTTGTCAATTTTAATTAAATCCGATTAACATACAATAAGTATTCAATTATGAAATAATGATAACACAACCACATTACAGTCACATTACAATGATAAAGGAATAAATGAATTTTAAATAACACTCCTCGGAACTAATCCGAAATACTGAATACAAAGTCTGAATCATAAATTAATTACATCCAACACTGAAATGAAACTGAATAAATAAGATGTATCTAAAAGAAATGGGGCGACATGCCCTACAGATGAGTAAATCTGAAATAGAGTCAAGATAGAAAGTGGAGGCGTCTACTGTCGAGGTCCTGTAACTTCCACAACAGCTACAGCACGTCACTGGAATGGAACTCCTACGCTCGGTGTCCTTGTGGCAGGGCACCTAAAAGGTTTTTACAAGAAAGTTGATTTGAAAGCAAATGGGTCAGAGCCCGATTGTGTAAACAGTTTAAAATACAACAAGTGTCTAATACCATTAAACAGTGAATATAAAATACATGATAGTGCGTTCACTCACATGAGTTCCTCACCTCTCAACTAATTATGCACTCCTATCGTACCCGTTATAGTTATTCCCATACCTAACTAGTCCAATACACAATCTAACATTACTATACGATTTCCAATCCAATTCCCGACATCTTAATTTAAACAGAGTTTTACTTTTCTACTTAGTTCTCAAAATTATTAATACTAATCACTGGGGATTTTCCATTTTTAACTTTACAAAAATGTTGCTATTATTCACACTTAAATTTATACATGACAGTTCATTTCAATTAATAGTATATTTTTCTCATCATAAATATACAATACTGGCACCCCGAGACTAAGCTGCGGTGCACACATACTCTGTTATCGAATCCCGGTACATCACGTACAATAGGATCACGTATTCTGAATCTCTCAGGAATCGTTTCGACAAGTAACAAACACACATAATGGAGGCGAACATAGTTCACATCACATGGGTCACGCATATACCTACGCTCCCATGATCAGCAGACTTATTAACTTCTCAATAAGTCCTTCTCGGACCTATGTCCTCGAGGTACCAAACTAAATCCCCCCGTAGGCACACAAAGATTAGATGGCCCTGATCGAACGTCGACCTCCCGTGATAGCAAGTATGGTAGGTATGTTATACATAGATAATCACATATACTAAGCATTCGCACATCTTAGATATATCTCATAATATTAGTGGAAGTATGTCTTACATTCTTATACCGTCATTAGATGTTGCACGTTTACAAATCCCCGAATAATATACATTAAAAGTTGTCAACCCTTCTCACGTCGTAATTTTAGGTACTTATTTCCTAACCCATAAATGTCATCCGGTTTATTACAAAATTCTAAGTTTTACTCCTCAATGTACTTAACTCTCACAACTATACCCACTGGTCAACAAGGGAAGGTTATCACTCAGTTAAATAAGTCTACTGGAAGTTTGAAATAAAAACAGGCCTAAAAGGACATTCTGTCAACTCGTTAGAAATATCGTTCGAACGAGGTTGTTCTAACGAGGGTCGTTCGAACGAAGTCTTCAAACAAACTCGTTAGAAGGGATACTGTCATCTCGTTAGAAGCTCGTTCGAACGACCTGGGCAGGTTTTCTAACGAGATGGCAGAATACGCCCAGAAATTTCCCAACTCGTTTTTCTTCAATTCCTCTTTTCAAAAATCCATTCTAAGATCATCCCAATTAAGTTTTATTGTTAGTAAACTAATCTAAGTCCTCCTAGGTCGGTTCTTAACATATTATTGGGGTTAAATTTTCCTAATCAACATGCAATTAACATAAATTCCCAATTTTCACCCCAAACCCTATGAACATGAACCCAAAATTTAAATGTATTTAAAGACTCCTTATTACTCCGTTTTCAGATCATCAAAAGTGATGTTTTGTGTATTGAATTCATCCATAAGCATTCTAAATGTAATTTCTATCTCAAAATCATAAGTTTCACCATAATTCCATTAGTTTTCCTCAAGACTTTATAGGCAATTAAAGTTTCTACACTAAACATGGAGGAAATATTCAATGAAATTAATAACATTAAATCACTTGCCTTAGATTTTTTCTTCAGATTTGTTGCCGGTGTTTCAAGGTTGATTCTTCCCTCTTTATGGTCACAGTTTCTTCCAAAAAATGATGGTGGAAAGATGGTTTTGTTTGGAAACCCTTTACCCTCTTTCTAACTTCTCTCAAAAACCTCCGTAGCCCACTCTTTCCCTTTTTGGCTGATAATGGCCTTAGTGGCCCTTTTAATAATATCTAAATTACCTCTAAAATTCGTGTGTTTTAATTCCCTAATTTTTAAAATTACCAAAATACCCTTCTAGGTTGCCGGTTTGGCCTAAAATGCCCCGAGACCCAAACTAAACTCCCGGCTAGTGTTTTCTGACTATTTCGACCCTTCCGGACACATTGGCGTACTCAAAATGACCATTAGGTTGATAAAAATAATTAAATTCATTCCTGACGCGACTAAAACGTGCGTCCCAACTTAGTTTTCCAAATTGTCATATTTCTGCCTCGCGACAACTTTAATATTTTCAATACTCATATATTACCATATATACTCGGAAACATTCAATTTTAACATCATAATCAAATACTAACTCACATCTCGCTAGTATTTATATTCGGATTAATTCCCAATTAATTTTTTATTTAATTCAATTAATCCCTTAAATAAAAATCAATAAAATTACGGGGTATTACACATAGGTGATGATTATATTATTCGAATTTTAGTTTGAGTGTTCATATTTCATACACTCTTGTATATGATGGGCGCACACATGAGTATGTGTAGATACACTTAGAGCATTTATATGAGCTACTGAGTTTCCTGCTTATTCCCCCGTAGTTTGTTGTGTTTCAGGTTTGGTGCGAGGTGATATTTATGATATTGTTGGGATTGGGACCGTCACTAGAGGCTCTGTATATTTATTTTCAAAATTTAAATGCACTACACTGTTTATTGTAAATTGTTTTGTAAAAGGACATTTGAGATTTAAAAAAATTGAGAAATTTTATTCGGTCGATTTATTATTTGTACTTGTGTAAATTTATCCTCAATCTAAATGGTATTTTTTTATAAAAACAAATCTCTAATATATCAATTTTTTTTAGTAGAACCTCACGGGATGTTACATCCTCCATATTGTAATGTAGGAGTCCACCTACGTAAGCTGCCATAATGCTCGAGTCCACGCTTGCCTCGGTATCCACCGATGAGGCTCAACAATAGTAACCAAGTACTGGCTCCACCGTATGAAATCGGTTCTCAATCTAAGATGATGAAAAATAATTTTTTTTGCCCCAAACAGAAAGATCTCAAAGCATAAGAAAGATGAAACTTGGATCTTTAAACACAATGGTTGAAACTAGAGTTTTGGAACTTTAGTAAAGAGATAGGAAAATTTTTTTTGCCAAAAGTTTTTGAAAAATCTAAGTCCAACACACCATAAATAGTAAAAATAAAAATTTTGAGGTGGCGAACTCATTCGAACGAAAACATTAAGGTCCTTCAAAAGATATTATCTTTTTGTTCTAATAAAACTACAGTTCGTTCGAACGACGAAGCTTTCTCATTCGATCGCCCTTTTAACGAGAGTGGCATTATTAAATACAGAGGCGTCCTTAGATATAGGTTAGATGATTGTTCCAACGAGATTTTAAGGGATTATCTTTTTGTTCTAACAAACTATAGTTCATTCGAACGAAGAATCTCTTTCGTTCCATCATCATTCTAATGAGAGTGGCACTATTAAATAGAGAGGCCTCGTTCGATATAGGATAGATGATCGTTCCAACGAGATTTCAATGTCATTCTAACGAGACCAACTTTGATCGAACAAAAACTTAATCCCATTCTAACGAGGTACAAATCTTGTTCTAATGATATTAGAAAAAAATATTTTCCATTTGAAAAATAATTCCAAAAGATTTTGTTCAAAGAGAAACACCAATAAAAATTATCAGAGGATCATATTCAAATGCATTCATACCTTCAAGATCCTCGATAAACCTATAGACAAACATGTAACTACAAACATGACACAACTTATATCCACTTTGAAGCTTGGCCGCTATGTCTTCTTCAAACATGTCATAAGCTTATGAGATCGACAAAATAAAGCTTAACCAATGACTCAAATATTTTGTCCGAAATCATGGCAATTACAAATAAATTGACTAAATTCAAATTTTTTCCTTCCAAATCTCCCCCCGTGGCTATTTCAGGACAAAACCAAAACAAAAACCCTATGGGACATCAATCTCTCTATATAGACTCAATCCCAAACTCCAAAAGAGAAAAAGTATATATGCTCGATAAACACATATATTGAGTAGTTTTGCTTGCTTGAAAACTTTACCGTGTGTTATAATCCTGTACACTTAAAGAAATCTTCAAATGCAAAGAGAATATAACAAGTATAAATCCCCAATAAGAATAAAATTCTAACTATGTCGTAAAAAATCAACTTAGGTAAGACTTCTCCTCCTAAGATAAAGATATCCTAATCATCCAAGTAAATATGCCATTTATCCTCCTTCTTGTTAAAGATTAGACGAAGTAAGAAAAGTAGGAAACTATTTCTCCCACATAAACAAAATTTTTGGCTAAATATGTGAACATATGATACTAATAGGAATAGAAGAAGGAATAATATCGTACAACAGTGTAAAGTAGAACAAACACACAACATGATAAGTTAAGCACAAAATATCCAAACTATGATCAAATAATATCAAAATCGATGCAAAAAGATATGAATATAAATAATCAATGTTGTATGATATCAGTTTTGAAATTCCCAATTTGAGATATGAAATTTTAATGCACACAATGAGAGATACCAATATGATCATATATCATGCCAAATAGAATCCTACGATAAAGCATATGGCTAACATGGATTAAATGCAAACCATAAAGACTTCAAACGAAAATAATACATTATATATCAATATGAAAAACATTCTCAAAAGATCACATGGGCACACTTATATATATTGTTTAAATGACCACAAAAACTCGACACAAAACATATAAGAGTGACATACTAGCATATTATAGATGTGTCTAAACATGCGGGGTGGAATGAATGGACCTGAACTAGATATAAATGAATTATGACCCAAGCACTCAAATATGTTCAATAAGTTTTAATTGACCATAAAATTTTATTAAACTAACATTTAGCCTCAAGTGACAAGATAAAGTGAACCTTATGAACAAACAAGTACAATGCACAAAAGCCTGGAATATTGATGATTCTAAAAATAGATATCATCATGACATGATAAGCACAACTAGGATTTATTGTAAAAACCCATTGATCTTCAACTAAATACCCTCAAAATATAAACATATATCACATTTCTTAATTCTTTTAAAGCTATCACTTTTGAAAATGAAACAAACTAAATTATGTTGGTCTTAGAATTTTTATTTTATTTTTATTGCCTTTAATATCTTCATTAGGCTCTTGCCAACAATGGCTTTCCCGAAAAGGATATTTGTTCCTTTCGTAGCCCTTTCCTGTGCACCTTCATATCTTCATTAGGGGAAATGGTTTTTACATGCAAATATGTGGATGACATGATTGATCGGAGAACATCTCACATAACTCAAATATACATATGAAGTTAAAATTCAAAGATTTTTTTCATGTGTGTGCGGAGGCATATATAAAGAGAATCCATTAAGAGAATCAAGTTCCAAAGAACTCCATGCCAACAAGATTTACAACAGTCTAAGTATTAACAATCGTAACCAAACGTCCTAGTCACATTAGAAGCATGGAATGCATTGGATTCAAACACAACAATTTTCCACACAATCTCTGTAAGACTAAAATACACAAAAACCAAAAATCTTTGTGAGTTTTTCTAAATTTTAAATAAAAATGCCAATTTGAAAACAAACTAACTCAAAAAACAAACAAAATCTTTTTGTATTTTTCAATATGACTCAATAAATTGAAAATCAAAATACAAAAGACTCAAACAAACATACAACTAGAAGGTGTATATATCATTTAGCACAAACTAGTGTATGTAAACAAGCTAACACAATTAATCATTAGATATAGCATTGAATGTATCATGTGCAAGCAAACTTGAATCAAGATGTCTATTATGCAAAGCCTCCAAAGCGGATCTCCTAACCCACATAGGTGTAACGTGATACTCTCAAGTTTTGGTGACCTTGGTGACTCTAGAGTTAGACTTACTAGGACTAAATCTAAGATCAAAATAAAACCTCATATGGTGACCTTTTCTCCTGCAACTAGTGCAAGTGTAAACACGACGATGGGGTGGTACCTACCGGTTGACATTTACTAACATTCCTAGTAGACTTTATCAAATGCACGATCTTGACTTAGGTAACATAAGCATTTTTATCATCGAATCCAATTCCACACTATGCATCTTTGATTTGTAGAGTGCCTAACAGTTTATCCAACTTTTTCGACCTAGACTTCAAATGAAATTTAATACGACTTGACTCCTCTAGCTCAACTATCCCCGACTCGAATAAATTCCTAGACTCCCAAAATTTAATAATATCTTTCTTCATAACCTCCATCGAACCATGAAGGTTATCGCTCTCACCCTCATCGTACTCTAGTAACTCTCTAAGTGTCCTCTCACGTTCCCTAAGACCCTCAATTAAGACACTCTCATTATTCTCTAGAACACGTTCTTTCAACCTACCTTCCAAATTTAAGTTACCCTTCTTCACTTTTAGTGTTTTCCCATAAAAATCACATAAGGAACTTGGAGTTCACTATCCCCCTCCTACTTTTCTTCATCATCACTATCATCTCAACTGTATTGAACACCACTCACTTTGGATCCACAAATAAAGACCTTGTAAGTGTCAGGTAATGAAATATCTTCCTGTGAATATTTATCATCAAGGCTCACATGACTATCCATGAATGCGACAAAGTTGCGGTTAATGGGGAATCAGTTACCTCTTTCGGATCACTATCACTAAGGGTGGAATTATATGCTATAGATTTTTTGCCCCCTTCCATAGTTTAGCGGGGCACTTAGATACCTTATGCCCATAACCCTCACAAACATAACATCTTTCTGACTCATCCCTCTTAAAGTTCTCATTCCAGTTCTTAGGGAAGAGATTGGCCTTGTTGTGCATATTTTTATCAAACCTTTTTACTTATTTTGGTTTCTTTTGGAATTTGATAAATTTTTTGAATTTCTTTTCCAACATGGCCATATTCTCGGATTCAATGTCAGACTCATCATTCGAAATAGGTGTTTCCTCCTTTTGAGATTTGAAATGACTACCCTTATCTTGCTTCTTCTCAGTATTCGAGGTAAGCATGTCAAGCTCATAAGTTTGTAAGTCACCTACAAGCTCTTCATGTTTCATAAAATCTAGAGTACGTAATGAATTTTAAACAATCACTTTTGCATTAAATATATTTGGCAACTATGCTAAGATTTTCCTGATTACCTAGTTGTCGAGTATATTCTCTCCCAAGTTAAAAGACGATTTAACTATATTGAACAATCTAACACAAAAATCATCAGATGGCTCACTCTCCAACATCCTAATGATTTCCATCAAATTATTGAGGATTTGTAATTTGGAAGTCTTAAAAACACTTGTTCCTTCGTAGGAGAGTTAATGTATGTCCCAAGCCTCTTTTTACGTCTTGCAAGTCATAATACGACTAAACTCCTCTTAAGAGACAGAATAAAACAGAACATTTAAACTTCAAGAGTTATAATTTGCTAACCTATGCTCTGCCTCGCTCCACGATTCTATTGCTTTTAAACGAATTGCTTTACCTTCTCTAGTGAGAGGCGGAGACCACCTTTAACTACAACTAGTAAAACCCGCTCATCTATATCTTCAAGTGTTGACTCCATACGCATTTTCCAGTATGAGTAGTTTGACCGATAAAACATAGGGGTTCTAATTCCATCAAAATAACCAAAATTCATGCCTAATAACTATAATACCAGCGCTTAATATTTTATTATTTTACTCATGTGAATTGTAATAATATGAAACTCTTGGGATTGAGATCATTATATATGTTTTTTATCTATATTCGATTATTATTTTGCCTTATGGTAATTATCAGGAAGAACTCAAGTTTGTAGGAAATGTTTGAGATTTAAACGATATTAAAGATCATTCGAACAAATTTCCAATCTTGTCCGAATGAGGATCAAGTAGGTTCAAACGAAAATCTAATGTCGTTTGAAGTTGGGCTCTAACGAGGATCTAACGAAATGTCCATATATAAGGTTTGTTTGCCTCATTAGAAGGTCGTTTGATGGGAGATTGAACGATATCTTAATCTCATTTGAATGAGGTCCCATTCTCGTTTGAATGACCTACCCATAAATATTTTAGATCAGCTTCACCTGTGTGCTGTCACATTTTTAACCCTCGAATATATGAGGTGTCGAGATCTGAAGGCTCCAGATGATCAAAATAGGTTAAGGGTGATGCTTCCATCATTGTCATACCATTATTTACCTCTCTCTCTCTCTCTCTCTCTCTCTCTCTCTCTCTCTCTCTCTCTCATTTTAAGAATGTATCATTTTCCCCAATCCCCTTCTACCATTGATACACCATGCCACTACCATCCCTCCACATTGTGACACCATATTTCACAAGTATTCCACCACATATGAACCTTATACACCCATTTCCTCCATGGTTGAACAAAGCTAGGAATTAATGGAGTTGTTGTTGGGGGTTTTGATGAAGAAGAAGTAGTAGAACATTATGGAGTTTTGAAGGGTTTTTTTATTAAAACTTTCATGGAGCATGATTATGGAGCTAGGCAACTTATTTAAGGGCACCTTAGGAGGTGGGAGGTTTCTATCCTCTTTCTACCTTCATCCTACTATTTTTTGAGCTTCTATTGAGGTGGGAAAAACTCTACTCTTAAGTTTAAGAATCCATGTTATTAGTATTTGATCTTGCATATAGACTTTAAGAGTAAGATGCATGTATGATTCAAGAAAGATATTTCTTATGATTTATGAAATTGGATTTACAAACGGGTTTCAAAAGTTTTGAACAAAATGATATATTTCAAGAAAAATTTGGTGCTTAAACATTTTTATGGAATAAAAATGTTGGAAGAATGTTTATTTTTTTGGGAATATTTAATGAATATATGTTTTAAAGCCTTCTTGTAAAAAAATGGGATTTTTTGTAAATGGAAATTTTATTCAAGTTTTAAAGAAACCAAAATGTCTTTTTCCTTGAGAAGTATATTTCTGCAAACATTATGAATTTTTTTGAATAAATTATATATTAGACCCTTTAATATGATTTTTGGACTTAAAATCCATCTTCTCATCCATATAAACTATTATTATTTTGATGATTAATATATGAATAAGTTTGATGAATGTTTATTGGGTTTAAACATGAAATAAAGAAGGTAGAAATTTCAACCTTTAATGTGTGTGAAAAAGGTGTTGATAATGTGATAAGTGTATAGTTGCAAGACTATACTTATTAATGAATAGAATGGTGTTTTATTATAAAGTAGTCTTTAAATGTTCAATGATTTCGTAGAGGAAGAAAATAATGAAATAAAGAGGTTTCAATCTTGAGAAGTATGTTACTCCAAAGTGTTAATGAGTTAAAAACACTTAAGAAGTTAGTGTGGGTAA
Organism: Sambucus nigra; assembly: GCA_949130495.1. NCBI lineage: Eukaryota > Viridiplantae > Streptophyta > Magnoliopsida > Dipsacales > Adoxaceae > Sambucus > Sambucus nigra. Next base: position 163,335,921 of record OX422223.1, on the reverse strand, counting down.
TTTAACGATACTTTGGAAAATAACACTAGTGAAATAGTGGAAAAGACAAGTTGGAAACAAATGGGTAAAATGGTAATTTTACATAAAGTGGAATATTTTATGAAATAAAAATGTTCAAAAAGGGTGTTACACAAAATGGTCCTAAATTAACATGATTTTTGGAATAAAATCAATGCTAGAGTAAAAAGGACATTAAATGATGGTTTTAAAGGGTGACACGAGTTGGGGTGAAACTCCGTGTGTTGGCTTTGGCTGGTAATGGAAAAGTGGAATAACGTGGATATTTATAATATATTAAAACACATTAAGGTGGACTCATATGACAACGGTATAATTAAGGAGGGCCCTAAGACCTATGGTGAAAGATTCAAAATCAATGGCCAGATCATATGGTAAAATAGCTGATGGTGTGGAGCCCGTTAAAGTATGAGGATATTGGAAGTTTTCGATAAAAGAAGAATTAACATGGAATATGTCAAGAAATGGATTTTATAGTGAATGTATGGAAAGGCAACCTAACTTGAATTAAATAATAAATGTTCCCATAAAGGATAAGTGGCAAGACATGTGAACTAATTGATAAATATCCATAAAATTAAGAAATGGTAAAGTGAAGTGATTAAATGGGCAGTGAAACAACCTAAAGAGTTTAAACCTATAATTAACACAAGATAGTGTTTGTGAAAGGTTTTCAAAAGAAAAATAATTATTTTTTAACCCGATACTTGTAGGTGTTGAAAGGTGATTTTCTATGAAAATACTAACGTGGATTGACATGAACAAAGGGGAAATTTTGATAAAAGATATAGTTTTCCTTAAACAAAGGGTATTGGTTTAAAATATTTAACTTGGTGTGTTAAATTAAGAAATAAAATGTCAGGTAATGTAAAGTGAAAATTCTTTACAAGATTAAGGTGAATAATTCAGGATAAGTAACGTTTTTGGAATAAAAAAACGGTTTCATATAATAAAGTATATATCTGCATATATATATATGGTAGTTGCATGTGCATGTAGATATAACGTTTTAGATTCTCCTTTCTTCTGTTCGATTCTATACTGTATTATTGTATTTTCCCACTAGGCATTCAACTCATTCCATCGTCTTTGTTATGGTAGGTTGGGTGCGGTTTCATATTTGGAGAGCATTGTACATGTAAGCATTCTAATTATTTTACGTTAGTAGATCTGTATGCTTGGATTTCGGGGACGTTTCCCATGTGTCCCTCACGCAACTTGATTTTAATGCAAATTGCCTGATAAAAAACTAAAATGCTAATTAAATAAAACTGGCCTAGCCACATTATGTAAGTTATTTAATTGAACTTCACACCTAATGCTCGGATTAGATCGGGTTGACTAGAGGTAAAACACAAATCTTGTCCGAGGTGTTACAAATGGTATAATAACTCTAGGTTCAAGGTTCCTTTCAGGAGTGATGTGGTGAGGTCGGTAGTGGATCTTTAGACATCAGTGTTGGTTTTGGGTCGATCACACTAGATTGGTGATGGTCTTAGTTCATGTTCTCGACAATGGAGTCAATGCCATTCGCACAACAAGTAATTCATTGCCAAGTGGCATACGACTAAGTTAGTTTTCATTAATCGCTTTTGCATTTCTGATTTAGAGATTTTAGTAATTTTCCAATACCTATGCGAGCCAATAATGGTGAAACCGCGATTTTTAGTGTGAGGTGATGGTGCATCAACCTTTGAAGATATGAGAGGTCTGTTAAGATGTTGACATGGCTTAATGGAATCCATTTAATTAAAGACATGAATTGTGTAAAGTGAACTGTGGAGGTTAGGTGACTAGAGCGCCATGACTAAACAATATTGATTTGTGATAAGGATGCATTAAGTTCAGTGGTGCAGTGCCTTAGGATAGTTAATAATGATGATATAATTAGGTAAATTTTATTCTTGGGGTAGTATCATGTTGTAACACAATTTATGATTCGATAAACATGAGGAACCGCGTTGGTCAATAATTGGGGATGTGTACTCGGTCAGAGTCGATAAGATACTATTATTTTAAGTAAATGTCTTGATGGTTGTTGATTAAAAGTTATACCTCACAACGTATGCTTAGAGTTATGGGAAAATCGAGATAGGTATGTCACGTATGCAATAATGATGGTTACAAAGACTTAGGAGTGAACTCTAGATAGTTATCCATGTCGTGGTTTTAAGAGATAATGCACGGGATATGTACTATCATTCGAATTGGCATAAATGGGTAATGTAAGCTTTTAAGAGATATTGGGAGCTCGTGTCATAAGTTGGCATGCTATTCGGATGCAATGGGATGACTAGAGTAGGTCGTGTAACACTTGATTTCAAGGAGTACATGGAATACATTCAGGCTTTAGATCGATGATGTCATGTTAGAGACTTGAAAATGGCATCCAAGAGGGATATCAAAGCACGATTAGGGTGTTGGCATGTGTTGACAACATAAGTTAAAATAGTCCTAGCAAGGAAGGGACTAGTTCTTGGCACGCCTTGCCAAACTGGTAAAGCTTAGGAGATGTATCTATGTCCCCTTAGAATGCTAATGACGATATGTGTGGACGTCATGTAAATTCAATGGCCAATCCATGGGTATACCATGAAGTTACAAAGGTTGTACCTATGAACCAACCCCCAGAGCTAAATAGGCGTAATGAAAGAGCAATAAACTGGACCAGCCTACTAAAATTAGACATTCCCTCCATAACTAGACATCCATAATATCATATAAATCATTTTTGTCTTTGGTAAATTTACCAAGGTCTTTAGTCATGGTACTACTCCTACTCAACTACTTCTATCATTTTTGAACACCTCATAGAATTTTCGAGGCGTCCACAGATTTGATCATTTTTGTATGATTTGATTTCTTACGCACTCCCCCTTCCAATGGGTTTCGAAGATAAAAATCCGTTATTGGCTAATAAAATGGCCTAGATAAATTTATGAACTGAATTTGATTATTTCTTCTTATTCTTAATAAGCATTCTTATTCTTACTAAGCATCTGAACCATGAATTGGCTTCTTATGACTCATCAATTGGATATATAGATTCATTTTTTGAAATAATTATTCATGGAAAAATTAATCCCCTCACTTGCTACCAATTGATTCTCACTTCCACCCCCTCTTATTCCATAAAATAAATTTATTCTTCGATCTTGTTCCTTAGATTGAAAAACAATCCATAACTATATTTATTTTTATTTTAGATAGTCTTCTCATTTCTATGTATACTAAACGCCTACCGTATCAAGAATTTTTTAGTTTACCTTTTCATTTTTTTTAGTGTCTTCTTTGTTATATCTCCGTTTCCTTCAGATAAATTTAAAACTCCAGAGTATATGTTGCCAAGGGTCAAAGTGAGAACAACACTTTGAATATTTTTCTTTTTCTTTTTATCGTTTGAAAATAGATAATTTTGTGTTTTAAAAAAAAATACTCCATACAATATGAAAAAAATAAGTAATAAAAAAAGGGATAATGGAAATGAAAGTTTTTTTCTAGCATCCATTCTCTATCACATTATCGAAACATCAATCTCAGATGCAGCGATATGGATATATTTGGTACATAAAGCCATTATATGATGAATATACATCTAAATATAGAAATCTTATCTAGACAAAACTTCATATCGATGTGTAATCAGAGAATTAGAGTGAAAATGGCTCTTATGTTATGACTTGGAATAAACGTATCTCTGTGGAGGAATGGAATAAATATTTATTCATATGGAATATATAGTAACAAGAAGATTGAAGTGTAAATATAGACAAATTCTTGCGGAGTCCAAAGAAAACAAAGGTCAACTTATGCCAATTTAATCTCAATCGAATTTTAATATTAGAATAGTGGATATAATCCTAATTCAATGGGTCAGGCCCACTTATTTTTTCTTTTGCGGATTTCAAATCTTTACAATGGATTTTATTGGCATAATGGAAGATATGGATCTTTGGTGATTCAAGAGACGACTTATCCATATAATTATAATTATAATTTTATGAACAATTGTTCAACTTTCTATCTATAACTACTATATTATAACTCAGTAGGATGATACCATAGTATTATACTCTATAGTTGGTTACTTTTTTATTACTATTCAAAATATCTATATTCTCCCTTCAAATAGGAATACTACGACTGTAGTTTTATGTAAAAAGATAATGCCCCAATTGGATTTGAATTGATGACTTGCATCTTAACATGGGGTTACTCTAGCAATGAGTTAAAGGGGGCTGTTTAATTAAATGTTTGAATAAGTCACTTTGTGGATAAAATATATCTATGTACAGATATTATATACATAAGTACATTCACTATACTCATAGTGGCTAACGACTTATTCTTGAATAAGAAAATTCATTTAGCTAGCAAGTTGAGGGTAAAATGCAATGAATTGTTTCAAAACCGATCCTAAATGCTTTTCTTTTATTGAATTGATCCCCATCAGAATGAAATTCACTTGATTGATACTTGTACACCTACCAATTAAACATATATTCAAGATATTTCATCGAATCATGTGATGAAGAGATTCCATTTATTTCTGAACGAAATTCTTCTAGAAATTTATTTTTTGATAACTTCTTGATCCATTTTCCCCGATTTATCATCTGTTAATTGCGTAGCTTAATGTGAGATATCCCTAACTCATCTTAATAATGAATCAAAGCGTAATAATTAGAATTTCAACCCCTTTTATTTTTCTTTTCTAACGGATCAATCATTAAGAGCTCGGAGATAGGCACGGTGATGACCTAAGATAGTCCGAGGTTATAATAAAGTGAATGCGTCGCTTAATTGGGAATTATCTAAAAAGACTTTTGGGATACAATCATGGTGTGATAATGTCGACAATGACCTAGGTGTGCCCTATTGGTTATATCATCATGATGACTAGGAGTGAGGACGAGGTCGACATTGACAGAGACGTCGAGCATTCGTTGATCGGAGTGGTCCGCATCAATCAAGAATGTAAAGAGTAAGTCTTATCACTTAGGAGGGAAGTCCAGTATTTTACTTTCCTAGGAGTAATATATTCGTAAGTTACTTTCATCTTATGGGATTGGATAGTTTGTTATCTGATTTATCAAGGTTGTTAACTCGAGCCAAGTTGTGTGGCTAGGTTAGTGCCAAGTGAGAACGTCTAGGGGAAGTCGTGGAGTTTGAAACATGTGGCGTGGGTTCTCCCTTCACAGACCATAGTCCGTTGTGTGACAATAGGATTTTCTCGGGATGATTATTCATTCTTTATGATTCCTTGTGTAGTTTCTAGTTTTGATGATCGAGGATTGCATTCTCACGATTGTGGTAGCCCAAATTTGTACCATTTTATGGTATGACATGATTTGTCCCCGTAGAGAGCAGTTGGACCTGATATGGTCAATACATCTCTATAATTGGGAGCGCCCTTGTCTAAGGTATCCTTGCTATTGCACAAAGTATAGTGTAATGACCCCACTTTTATATGCTCATATATATATAGTTCATTTTTATGCTCATGTGTTACTTATTATCTTATAAATATTGTATTATTAAATATGTGGTATTATTGGATATCAATATAACAAACCCCATTTTTTTAATATGAAGAATCAACTGTAAATTGGATCAAATCGAAGTCTTATGACATATCTTAAGGTAAATAATAAGTTTTGGGGTAGAAAATATATTTTATGAAACTTTAGGAACTAAAATAAAAATATAAAAAGGGCCATTTTGTAAATAAAATATTTTCAAGGACCTTTAAGAAATATTGAAAATATATAATGTGAAATCACCAAAATACCATCCATGTGTAAAATGACCCTTATACCCTTATCACATTTCCATAACATACTGGTCACCTCCACCTTACACATGTCATCTTCAGAGCGAAAGCCAAAACACTTGTCATCATTTGGTGATCTTAAGACTGCAAGACCACTCTGGAATGCGACACCCAAACAATGACTTGCCACCCCCCGTAATACTTTTGGAAACCTATAAATAGGGCCTTTGGGATCATTTATAACTCACACCAATTCCTTGAGAATTATAGTAACAAAGAGTGATAGAAAGCTTGGGAAATATCTTAAGAAGGAGTTCTATAATTTCTAAGAAAGAATTCTTTTCGTAGGTATGATTTTATTTAAATGTTACAATGCATTCTTATAGTTTTAATTTTGTATTTTATAGCTTTACTTAGTAGTTATGCTGGTAAAATACACTAAAGACTTCAGTAATCAAAGCTTAAAATTTGAAAACAATCTAAATTGATTTTATTTTCAAAATATGTCAACTTGTTTGAAAAATATTTATACACTTTTTAAAATGATTTTTGTAAGCAATTGCTCGTCATTATGGAATCTCATTTAAGTAATTCCAAAGTCAGTCCCGGTGAAATTCTATCTAGTTGAGGTGGTATTTAAGTGGTGCCCCTGTGACCCTCCATCTCTACTGGGAATAAATCCGAAAATGTTCTGTCTAGATGAGATGGTATTTAAGTAGTGCCCCTGTGACCCTCCATCTCTACTGGGAACTGACTGATTAGGAAGAACTATGAATTGAATTCTTTAAATACGATGAATGAATATTAAAAATTGAGAAAATGGTTTTAGTAACTTTTTTTAGCAAGTTATTTTAGGATTAAAACACAATATTTAAAATTGGGCTTTATTTAGAATACGTAATTAAAACTTTATTGTATTTATTAGATTAACGCGTGATCCAAGACTCAATATCTGTATTTTCGAGCCTCTATTTTTGGTGAGTACTCTATGTCATTTCTTGAACATTTCAATTATATGATATTATGCAAATTATGTATTTTGTGAAATTATTTTATTCTCAAAATGCCCCTAATACCGATGATTGATTCATTGTGATATGTTTATATTTGTGCGTATAGACATACCGATTAAAATGACTATTGAAAATGATATTGAATACTGGAAATAAGATTCGGCCTAAGGGACCTCTTAACTGACTGACCTTCCCAGCTGGGTTATCGCTGTTGTGCCCTAAATAAGGCGTTGTGACGAACTGGTTCGATTGACCCTCAACTACTGGGGTATAATACGGTTGAGAACATGGTATTATAGTGTACTTGGACATTAAAATGATATGATTGAAAGAAAAATATATCACATTTGATTTGTTGCATTCTTCTTATTCTAAGCTATCCAATTGTGATATCTATACTTTCATTTCACAGTATATATCTATTTACTACAAGTTCCTATCCATATATGTATATGTCTTCTCTTATGACTTGAATAGGTATCTATTTTCTGTAAACCTTGGAATGTCGGGAAATTAAATCTTATTCAGATTTTAGCTGACGTTCTATAAATAACAATTTTTTAGGAAATAATTAGATTGGAGGACGGAGTATAGAGGACTATGTTGAAGATCTATCTTAAGGACCTCTTTTGTTTTACTTTTAAATATAACGTTTGTTTTTAGGAGATAGAGCATGTTTGGCTCTTTAATAAGAAGTTTTTAATTTTGGCATAAGTTGTAATCCGTTCATACTTAAATATATACGAAGTTCCATTTTAGAAAGCTCTGATGACGTAATTCCATTTTTTTCAATAGTTTACGATTCATGACCATGTGAATGTATTTCCGTTGCATTTATTTTAAGAAATATTATAAGGCCATAACATTGAATGCCTTGGTGGCATGTCAAGACACTCATTCCCTACTACTATTGGGTTGGGGTCGTGACATATAGTGTACAGGTGGATGCTCTTTGGACGCATAGTTTTCTTATAGTGTTTGTTTTCCTTAGAATTAGAAACCTTATGATTGGACAATATGGCAGTCAGTGGCTCTGGGTACAAAGAGCAAGATGATGATTCGAGGACATTCTATTTTATTAAAACTAGAGGAAACTTATCACACAGTGTTTTTCCCACAAGGAGTGGATTATCGTAATATTCAGGTGTGTGTTCCACAGTTAAGAGCCTAGAGTGATCCTAGGTTCATGGAAGGATCTTTTGGACGACATTAATCGGGAGCACGAATTGGGGTTTGGTTAGTGTGTCACTCCACGGAGTGAGTGACTTGAGATATGAGGTTAGGATCAATATTGAATAAGATTATGTGGTCATGTTTACCCTTGAATTTGAGGAAACTCAAGATGTTTAGTCCTAAGATTAAAGATGGTTCTTGGTGATGAATTGGTGTGAGTGTTAGTCGCAAGTCATTTTGCTTAGGGGTGAGTGTTGATTACTAGAGTGCGTTACCCAATAAGTAACTGGTATGCTTTGGGTATTAAAATGTTAGTCTTAGGACTTGATTGAGCATGATCATCAAGAGAGTGGAAACTCGAGGACGGTTATGTGATATCGATGGTTAGCATGATGGAAAGCGTTATAGCATGTTGCATGTTAAATCTTTGCTGACAACCCTGGTGAAAGAGCATATGATGTCATTTTATCTATTGAGAACTTGGATGACCCAATCTTAGAGGATTTCTCTGACTTAGAGGAACAGTCAGTAAACCCCATAGACTTGAGGAATTAGCAGATCGATAATTTCGAGGATGAAATTTCCTAAGGAGGGAAGAGTGTAATACCCACACCAAAATATTTTATTAGTTTTCCCGTGTGAATTGTATTAATATGAAACTCGTGGGATTTAAATCATTATATGTGAGCTTTTATCTCTATTCGATTATTCTTTGTCCTTGATGTTAATTATTGGAAGTTATTAGGAATAACTGGAGTTTATAGGAAATTTTTGAGATTCAAATGATATTGAAGATCATTCGGAGGAGTTGCCAATCTCATTCGAACAAGGATCAGGGGCGTACACATGAAAATAAAATGTCATTCGAAGTTGGGTTCTAACGCGGATCTAACGAGATGTCCCTGTACAAGTTTCCTTACCTCATTAGAAGGTCGTTCGATGAGAGATCGAACGAGATTTTAATCTCATTCGAGTGACATGCTCAGAAATCTTTTAAATGGGTTTTTCCTTATTTGCCGTCAAATTTTGGAACCTTGAATTGATGAGGTGCTACGTTTTGAGGGTTTGAGATGATCCAAACGTGTTTAAAGTGATGCCTTTGGTCTTTAAAATCATTTTTGGGACTATCTGGGGTGATGTGTGAGAGAGAAATGGTGGGTTCTCTCCACCATTTTCATACCACCATTTAACTCTTTCCCTCCTTCTCTGTCTCTAGTTTCTAAAATGTTTCATCTTCCCTAAGCCCCTCCCACCATTGCTACATAATGCCACCACCATCCCTTAACTTTCTGCCACCATATTTCAAAATTATACCAGCATATACGAACCTTATACACAAATTTCCTCCATGGTTATACAAATCTATGAATATGGAGTTGTTGTTGGGTGGTTTTGAAGAAGAATATGCAATACCCTACCATAATATTCCCTTTTAAATTCTATATAAAATGTAAGGAATTGAGGTTTGATGATAATTGTTGGAAATTTATGGGTAAGAATTGGAATTTTGAGAAAAGAATGATAAGGGTTTGTTTGAACGAAGGGGTGAGTCATTCGAACGTGGGGTTAGGTTCGTTCGAGGCAAAGTATCAAATGAGCTTCAAACGAGACATCACTGTGTAACTTTTAAGGTTCTTTTGAAGGTCCTTAGAAGCCATGGATTCAATGAGATGCTCATGTTGTTCGAACGAGGCTCAATGTCATTCGAACGATGCACTTCAAAAATTCTAGATCACACTTGCCTTATGCTCTATCACATTTCTGTCCCATAGATTGTTGAGTTATCAGGCTCTGGTGGACCCAGATTGGGAAAAATGGGATTTTTGGTGTTTTTATAAGGGTTGGCTTGGTTTATTTGGGTATTTTGAAGCTAGAAGGAGATGAGAGAGTGATATGGGGGGTCTTCCAATAGGTGAGCCTCTCTTCACCATGCCACCACCATTTCACTACCATAAACCACCACATTCTTAATGAATTTCACCATATTTAATCCTACAATGCTCGTTTTCACCGTTGTTGAAGTGGAGCTACGAATTTTGGAGTAAGGTTGGGAGATTTTGGAGAACATAGAGATTTGAAGCTTTCATGAAGTATGAAAATAGTTTGAAGGGGGTATTTCTTGGAAGCTCAAATAGGGCACATATGGAACATAAATGGAGGATGCATTTGGTAACCCCTTGAGGCCACCTTTGAAGGTTGGGTTTGATTCTACTACGCCAACTTTCTACCACCATTTAGAGTCTTTAGAGGTGGAAAAATATATCTTTAGTGTTTAAGACTCTATTTGCGTTACTAGTAGTCTTATTATTGAATTACATGAGTAGAATGCACATGAATAAATGACGGTTTCTAGTAGATCAATATTAAATATTTTTTATGGAATAAAAATGCTTGGTTGTGAGGAAATGAAGGATGAGTAAATATTTCAATGTTTTGAAATATTAAAATTGGCATTTTATGAAAATGGTGGATTTTTCTAGAAATTTACTGCTAAACATCTCATAAAATAATTTGTTTGAAAAAATAATGTCCATTTTGGTAAATGTTGTAAAATAAAGTTTCTTGAAAAAATGGAGATTTTAGAAAAATGGACATTTGTTGAGTTTGAAGAAATTAAGAATGTCTTTATTTCTTGAAAAGCATGATTTTGTAAGTATTGAGAAATTATGGAATAAAATGTATGTTTAACTTATTTGATAAGAGTTTAGGATTTAAAATCCATCTTCTCATGCATATAAACTTGTAGTATTTCGAAAATGGACATATAAATTAGTTTAAAAAAAGTCTTGTTAGGTTTAAACATGAAATAAGAAAAGTTGAAATTCTAGTCTTGAAAGTGTGTGTAAAAGGGATTACAATGGATAAGTGTAAGGTTGTAAGACTACATGTAATAAAAGAAAATGTTTTTTTTTCTTATAAAGTAGTCTTATATGCTAATGACTCCTATAAATAAAAGGGTTAAAATAAAGATGTTTCTAGTTGAGAAGAATATTAGTCCAAATGGTTAAAAAATTATTCAGGGGTTAAAAACCCCTTAGAAGTTAGTGTGGGAGACTTAATGGTGTTTGGAAAATTAACACTTGTGAAATGGTGTAAAAGGTAACAAAAGGGTAAAATGGAAATTTTACGTAAACTAGAACATTTGTATGAAATAAAGATGTTAGAAAGTGTGTTACACATGATCGTACTAATGAACATGATTTTAGGAATAAAAATCAAAGTTAAAGTGTAAAGGAAATGAAATGATGATTTTCAAAGTGTAACACAAGTTAGGGTGAAACCCCAAATTTTTTCTTCGATCAAGTAAAAGGAGAAGTGGAATAATTTGGACATTTGTAGAATGTTAAAACACATTAAAAAAGAACTCGAATAATATCGGGAAAATTAAGGAAAGCCCAGAGCCCTGGGAAGAAAGACACAAAATCACTGGTCAGAGCATATGGTGGCATCATCGGCGGTGTGGAGCACATTAGAGTACATGGTTATTGGAAGATTCTCAGGTAAAGATAAAGGAATAATGAACATGTCAAGAAATTGTTAGTGTGGTAAAAACGTGTTAAGACAACCTAACTTGAATGAATTAATAAATGTTCCAGTAAACGTGTAAATTGATTAATTTCCATAAGAAAAAGGAAATGTAAAGTAAATGGGCAAATGGGTGGTTAATTAACCTAAGTGGTTAAGACGATAAGTAGGACAAGGGTGTGTTGTGAAAGGTTTTCAAAGGCTAAATAAGTATTTTCTAACACAGTGTTTGCGTGTGTTAAAAGGGTGATTTTCAATGAAAATACTAATGTGGTTCGATTTAAATGAAAGGGTAATTTGTGTAAAGAAATGGTTTTCGATCAAACCAAGTGTAGTTATTTCAAGTATTCAACCATGTGTGTTAAATAAGGTGAGAAATTTCAAAAGGGAAGTCCTTTATAAGATTAAGGTGAATTGATCTAGATGAATAAGGTCTCTAGAAGAACAATGGTTTTATGCATTTAGTATATGTATATGTATATGTATATGTATATGTATATGTATATATATATGTATATGTATATGTATATGTATATGTATATGTATATGTATATGTATATGTATATGTATATGTATATGTATATGTATATGTATATGTATACAAGGTAGTAGCATGTGTACGTAGGCAGAACATGCTAGTGTCTTCTTTTTTTCGTTCGATTTTATATTGCATTTTATATATATTCCACTGAGGATTTGGCTCACTCCCTTATTTTGTTACGGGAGGTTAGGTGCAGTTTTGTATTTTGAGAGCGTTATATAGGTAAGTACTCTCTTTTATTTTACGTTAGTAGCTCTGTATGATTGGACTCAAGGATGCTCTCCATGGGTCCCTCGCGTAGCTTGATTTGAAATCGGAATTTCATGTTAAGTAAGTGAAACGTTGAATGAATAAAATTAGATTAACAACATTATATAAGTAGTTTCATTGCATTTCAAACCTAATGCTCGGGCCAGACCGGGTTGACTATGGGTAACTTATAAATTCGAGTCGGGGTGTCACAAATGATATCATAGCTATAGGTTCAAGGTTCCTTTTGGGAGTGACGTGGTGAGGTCGGTATTGGATCTTTCGATGTCGATGTTGGTTTGGGCCAAACATGGTTGTTTGGGTGGAAGTTTAGTTCGTGTCCTCAACGGTGAAGTTAAGAGGTTAGCACGACGGGTGAATTCATTGCCAAGTGACAATAACTAAGTTAGTTGTCATTAATCACTTTCGCACTTTGGAATTAGATATGCTAGTGAGTTGTGAGTGTCCGCACGAGCCAATACTTGCGACATCACATGTTTTTAGTGTGATGTCCTTGTGTGTCAATTCGTAGTGATATGATAAGCCAATTCAGGTGTAGAGAATGATAAATGGAATTTATTGAGTTAGAAATATGACTCGTGTAAGGTCAACCATAGAGATTAGGTATCTAGTGTGTCATACAAAAACAATGTTGATTGGCGATAGAAATGTGTTAAGTTCTTTGACATGGTACTTTCGGGTAGTTAGTACCGTTGATACGACCAGGTGAATTCGATCCTTTAGATATTATCCCGCCGTAAGGAAATAAATAATTTAATGGGCATGATGGACAATGGTGGTCAACACTTGGGATGTGTACTCAGTCTAAGTCGGTAAGATATTATCGTTACAAGTAAGTGTCCTGGTGATTCTTGGTTGAAGGTCGTACCATGAATGGTATGGAGAAAGTTAGGGTAAAATTATGACAAGTGTGTTAGGTATGAAACAATAATGGTTGAAAAGGTTTAGGAGTGAACACTAGGTAGTCTTCTATGTCAGATTTTTATAAAATATGATGTGATTTGAAGGAATATGATCTTTAGTGATGTCGGTGATGCAGACCTAGAGGTTTATATGTTGTAGGTGATGTCCTATATCTTTCCATAATCCCTAGTAGCATTAGTTGTAGTTTGTACGTGACATATGGTCACAACCATTTAAAAGAATGATAAGATTATTATCTAAGGGTGAAGGATCATTTTAGTTACTGAGGTGACGGCTATATGTGAGGTAATCAAAATAGGGGTACGGTTTAAGGGAATCTTAAAATGCCCATAGGATAAATTGTGAGTGGCGTGATTGGGAGTAGAAATTGATTTATTGTGACGTCTTAAGGTATTCGATAGTTAAAGTGCACCATATGTAGAATATCGTAGACTAGTGTCATTGTGAGCACCAAAATATCACGATATGTGTATTGAAGGGTTCAAAGAGTGCACCTACAATAATAACGGTATGGATGATAAAACCTCGTCGGGTCTTGGGGACTTTTACATGGAATGTTTTTGGTGTCCTTAGGAGACCAGTTAACTCTAGTATGATGAAGCATTAGCACCTTAGTAGTGATTGTGTTGAGGGTCACATGATGATCTCAAGTTCTTGGTCAAGGTTTAGAAGAGTCGTATAGCGTACGTGCCGAGTGAAGTTTCTCGAATAGACATAGATGGGTGGTGTATCCTCCAAGGAGGAATTAAAAGCTCATGTCATTTAGGGGGTGTAATGCTCGAGTTTAATGGAATGACTAGTAGTGGCGGTGTGATAATTAATTTTGAGTTATGCTAAGGGATGTATTGGAGACTTAGGTTGACGATTCCATGTGGAGACTTGAAAATGGCAACCAATGTGGGGTAAATTAGAAGCATAATTAGACTATTGGTGTGTGTTGCCGGTATATGCTAAGATAGTGTTATAAAGGTAAGGGCTGGTTCTTGGCACGTCCTACCAAGCCGGTAAAGATTAGAAGATGTAGCCCTGTGTGGTACCTACTACCTTTAGAATGCCAATGGTAGTCGGTGTGGTCATCAAGTAAATTCCGTTTGGGTAGAACCTAAAAGTAAGCCTAGTGACGACCTCGTATATTCAAAGGATACAATAAGTGGATGTCTCTCTTTAATAGAATACTGCCTAAGTTTATTTCAGGTTGCGATCACGATATGATAAGGCAGACAATAACCTAGGTTTAGTAGGTTGGTGATGTCGTCACTGGTAAACGGATATGGTTAGTGTAGGAAAGGGTGTTAGGCATTCGTTAATCCGAGTGGTTCATGTCTACTATGGATGTGTGGGGGAGGGCCTCACTCCCAAGGAGGGAAATTGTGCATTTGACTTTCCAAATAAGGATGGGTTTATATGTTTCTTTTGTCATTGAACGAAAAATTATTGTGACTCGATTCATCATAGTTGGTGACTCAAGACTGGGTATATGTCTAGGTTTGTACCCAGTAAAAATGTCTAGGATAAGTGATGAGACTTAGAGCATATAGTAGGGGTTCACTTTTGAAAATCAAAGGTTGATGCGTATGGGTAGGATTTTCTCAGAACAGTTGCTTGTTCCTTCTAACTCTTGTGTGTCCCTTTTGATTTCCGTAGCCGGGGATCAAAATTCTCAAGCATGTGGTAACTCGAATTTATATCATGTCATGTTACAATGCGATTAGGACTTGTAGAGCGCGATGGATTGGGTATGGTCAATGCAACTTGGTAACCGAGTACGCCCTATCTGAGGTATTCTTCTATTGCATAAAGTTTTGTATGTGAGTGGCTGCGGTGTCGACCACACGGTGTGCTCATAATATTATCCTATTATACGAATAGCGATCTTTTTGACTGGACGATAAGGAAATTAGTGGATCTGGTTGTTAGTAGAGGAATGATGGCTTGAGGATATTGTATGATGTTGGAAATCAAGGTGAAATTAGAACGCAATGTTGCTTTGCGACGGGGAGTGGAGTAGTGTGAGGCTCAAGTGAGTGCACTAAGGTGACAAACCTAGCGCAGTACTAGGGTCATCAGAGTGATGCAATGCAAGGTGTCAGCCAAACACACAATGATGATTTGGTATGTGTATTACTTATTAGAGTAAGAAATTAGCATTTTATGATTAATGGCAAGTTCATGCAAGTTGTATAGTCGGGATAACCTAAAAATTTTAGGGACACGAGATGCATAGTCCTAAGATGGAATTAGTTTGATGATGTATATGATGACGGGTTGTATTACGATTCACTTTCGAGTGAGTGATGATCTCTAGAGAGGGTTTCCCATATAGGCGCCGGTATGCCTTGGGCATTAACATAGGTGGTATTAGAAATTATTTGAATAGAATCATCAAGTGAGTGAAGACTTGAAGTCGGTTGTGTGATGCTCATGGTTAGCGAAATGGTGAGCGTTAAGTATGAAACATGTTGATCATTTTGTGACAAACCCTGTGTAAATTCATTATGTCACTAAACATGGATTAATCATGCCATAATTCATTTAAACATTCAAGAACCCTAGAAATCTCTAAATCATGGTTCCAATATGTTTTTCCAGAAATTTCTTCTTATAAACATCATAATTTCGTGGGTAAATTCCTCTACATGGCAAGGGTTTCCATAATTATCATTTAAACCATAACTACATGCGATTCCTATCTCAAATCTTAGGTTTTCTTCCATAAAACTCATCCTAATCATTCCTACACTAATATGAAAGATGTATCAACGAAATAAGCAAGATAAACACTTGCCTGGGATTTTTTTTGTGTTCTGATTTGCAGATGATTTTGGTGTGGTTGCGTAGTCCGTTGCGCGATCTACACGTTGGTGGTGGTGGCGGTGCAAACAGATGGCTTTTGGGTCTTGAATTTGCCTTGAGAGCTCTCTCCTTCCTCTCCTATGGCCGTTCTTGTGTTTGTGATTTATAACCCTAGCTGACTAACCTAAATGGCCGATATAGATTACTGATTTTCATGGGTTTAATTACCCATAAATGTGAAATGACCAAAATGCCCTCCCGGGGTACTAATTAGGCCTAAATACGCCCCGAGACCCAAACTAAACCCCCGGGTACACTTTTCTGACTATCTCGACCCTTCTGGACGCATTAGCACACTCAAAATGACCATACGGACAACATATAAAATATTCACTTTTTATTTATCAAAATTTAGTCCCGACGCGACACGAGCACGTCCCGACTTAAATTTCCGAAATTGTCATTTAACTCACTCATGACATTCAATATAACCAATATAATATATTACTTTGCTCATTAGTAATATTCAACAAATTTCATATAATTACTAACTCTCATCACGTTAATAATTATAACATAATTAATTTTCGGATTTTTTTTTATTAAATAATTAACTCACATTAAATTTAATAAATCCCCAAATTAATATAGCCTAAAAATACGGGGTATTACATACTTCCCCCCTAATAACGGAATTTCGTCCCGAAATTTAGAAAACAAGGCATACCTGGTACGAACAAATCTGGATATCTCTCGCGCATATCGGCCTCGCGCTCCCAAGTGGATTCCTCCATATTATGATGCTCCCACTGGACTGGCACAAGTGGAACTATCTTCGACCTCAATCTCCTCTCACTATAGTCTAGGATAGCCACCGGTCTCTCCTCGTAAGAGCTGTCAGGCTGTAAGTCTATCTCATCTATCGCGATGTGAGTATGGGCCATATTATCCCGAAGATACCGTCTCAACTACGAGATGTGGAATACATCGTGAATGCGATGTAAATGCTCTGGTAGTCCCAATCTGTATGCTACCGGCCCAATCCTCTCGAAGATGGGAAATGGTCCCACGTACCTCGGGGCCAATTTCCCTTTCTTCCCGAACCTCATCACTCCTTTCATAGGAGATACACGCAGTAACACTTGGTCCCCCACATTAAACTCCCGAAAGAATCGTTTCGCATCGGCGTAGCTCTTCTGTCTGTCCTGGGCTACTCGAATGCGACTCCTGATCATCTCAATCCTCGTGGAGGTTTCCTGAATCACCTCCGGTCCTAGCAACTTGTTATCCCCCACCTCGAGCCAACAAGTGGGAGAACGACAAGGCCTGCCATACAAAGCCTCAAATGGATCCATGCCAATCGTGAACTGATACGAGTTATTATAAGCAAACTCTACCAGTGGAAGGTGTGGCTCCTAACCTCCTCCAAAATCAAGGACACACATGCGTAGCATATCCTCTAACATCTGATTAGTATGCTCTGTCTGTCCATCTGTCTGTGGGTGATAAGCTGAACTCAACCTCAACTCAGTACCCATAGCCTCCTGAAAGCTTTCCCACAAACGTGACACGAAAATCTTGTCTCTATCTGACACAATATTCAGGGGCACCCCATGTAATCTCACAACCTCAGCAATGAACAACTGAGCATACTGACCCGTGGTATAGTCTGTCCGCACTAGCAAAAAATTAGCCACCTTGGTCAAACGGTCTACAATCACCCAGATAGAATCGTGGCCCCGCTGTGATGTAGGCAACCCCGTAATAAAATCCATGGAAATACTCTCCCACTTCCACGCGGGTACTTTCAATGGCTGATGGTCCACCTTCACCAGCTGGCAGGTAGAACACTTGGACATGAACTCCGTAATGTCCTTCTTCATCCCACTCCACCAGTATTGCCTCCTCATATCCTGGTACATCTTGTCTCCTCCAGGAAGTACTGCAAATCGGGACCCGTGAGACTGGGTCATCACTGCATGACGTAATTCTACTCCTTCTGGAACCACCAATCTCCCATTAAACCTCAAACCCCCATCAAAACTAATAGAGTAGGACTCATCACCCTCAGTTAAAAGTCGTACAATCTGCTCCTGGAAAAACGGGTCTGTGGTTTGGGCCTGTATTACCCTCATAACAATCTCGGGTGTGACTGTCATAACAGATATGAAGGAACGGGCAACTGCGTCCTGGTGACCCAACTCCTTCCACTTCGCCTTCCAGACGTCCGCTACCTCATTTATCGATCTACGGCTCAACGCATCAACAACTACGTTGGCTTTCCCCGGATGATACTGTATGTCAAACTGATAGTCCTTCAAAAACTCTAACCATCTGCGCTGTCGCATATTCAGCTCTCGCTGAGTGAATAGGTACTGCAGTGACTTGTGGTCTGTGAACAAATGAAACTTCTCCCCCAATAAGTAGTGCCTCCATATCCTTAATGAAAAAATGACCGCTGCTAACTCCAGGTCGTGGGTGGGGTAATTCTTCTCATGCGGCTTAAGCTTGCGGGAGGCAAAAGCTATAGCTTTCTCCTCCTGCTGAAGTACTCCCCCAAGTCCCCGTAAAGAGGCATCGGTGTAAACCAGGTACTCTGCACCCGACTTCGGTAAAGCACGGACTAGCGCTGAAGTAAGCTTGTCTTTCAGCTCGTCGAAAGCCAACTGACAAGCGTCATCCCAAACATATGGTACCCCTTTGTGAGTCAGATTTGTCAGTGGACCCGCTATTTTGGAGAATCCTTGAATAAATCTCCTGTAGTAACCAGCTAACCCCAAGAAACTACGTACTTCCGTTGGTGTCGTGGGCTGTCCCCACTCCCTCACCGCTGACACTTTACTCGGGTCAACTGCTATCCCCTGTTCAGAAACAACATTCCCCAAGAATTGTACCTCTCGCAACCAGAATCCGCACTTCTCGTACTTAGCATAAAACTGATGCTCTCGTAGAGTCTGAAGAACTTGTCTCAAGTGCTCGGCATGCTCCTCCTCGGAGTGTGAATATATTAAGATGTCATCTATGAAAATGATGACAAACTGATCCAAGAACTCTCTGAATACTTGGTTCATCAAGTCCATGAAAATGGCTGGAGCATTTGTGAGTCCGAACGGCATCACCCTGAACTCATAGGACCCATATCTCATCAAGAAGGCAATCTTTGAAAAATCCTGCTCTCTAATACGCAACTGATGGTACCCCGACCTCAGATCTATCTTCGAAAAGAAAGTTACTCCCCTCAGCTGGTCGAACAGATCATCGATTCGAGGCAATGGATACTTATTCCGTATCGTGAGCTTGTTCAGCTTCTGATAGTCCACACACAATCTCAGTGAACCATATCTCTTCTTTACAAACAAGACTAGAGCGCCCCAAGGTGAGGTACTCCTGCGAATGAAGCCCTGACCTAACAGCTGCTCTATCTGATCTCGTAGCTCTCGCATCTCTATCGGAGCCATACGGTACGGTGCGCGTGCTATAGGTCTCGTATCTGGCAATAAATCTATGACAAAGTCTATCTCACGATTGGGGGGTAGGCCTGGTATCTCCTGAAACACATCGGAATACTCCCTGACAACTGGGATCGAATCCAAGGGAATCACAACCTCCTTAGAGGTATCCTCCTCTATGTAATACAAATGAGCGGTCGAACCTCCCTCTGGGCGAGGCATCGCCACTACAAACATCTCTTTCCCCAGAATAGCAAAAAAAATGCTCCCACCGAAGCAATCAATCATGGCTCTATAAGCTGCGAGCCAATCCATACCAATAATCACATCATGCTCGTGCATGTCTAAGACTAACATGTCTGCAGGTAACACCAAACTACCAATCTCTACCCCCACTCCCCGACATATAAAGAAAATAAGTGACCCACTCCCCAGTGGTGAGTCCACACACGTCACTGTGCTCTCTGATGTGGCTAACAACCCTAAGGCCTTCGTAAAATGCGTAGCTATAAAATAATGTGTTGCCCTCGTATCAAACAAAACTCGACCCATAGTACCATGGATAGGAAACATACCCTCAATCGCGGGTGGTGCCTGTGGAGCTGCTGCCTGGTGGACGTTATAGACACGTCCATACTGTAATTTCCCCTGTTGCACTAGAGCTGCTGGAACGGCTGGTAGGGCTGGCACCTGGGCTGGAGCTGGGAGGGCAGGTGGAAAAAGTGGTCTATGTGGCTCATTACGGGCACCCTACTGCTGTGGGGCCCTCTCTCCCTCTGAAAAATCCTGGCGCCTATGATCGTGCTTACCACACCCAAAACATCGACCTTTGAAGTTTCCCCCCTCTGTCCCTACTGACCACGACCCTGCTGGCCGTTACCTCCCCCCCACTGGCCCTGTTGGCCCTGATTAGCACGTTGCTGGCCCTGCTAGCCCTGCTGCTGTCCCTGATATCGGTGTTGGCCCTGCTGGCCTTGTTGATTAGGTTGGCCCTGCCTATAGCCCCCATATCCCTGCCTAGAATCACCTGAATGGAATCGCTTAGAAGGTTCCCCCTGATGGGAACTCTGCTCGTGCTGACGAGTCTGTCCATGAGATGGTCCCCCACTGGCACTATTACCCCCGGCCCTGCCCTGCTGGCTGGACTCTCCTGCTCTCTTGCTTCCCTGAAGATGGAGCCGGTGATCCTGGCAATGTAGTAACGCGGCATTGAGTACATAAGTGAAAATACTCAGGGATAAATTCCCAATAAGGTGCTGACGGATCTTCCAAGCTAACCCGTCGACAAACAGCATAATCTTCTTGCTCTCAGTAGGTGCCTCATCTGGCACAATTGTGAGAAGTCTCGTGAACTCCTCCTCATACTCCGCTATGGTAAGACTCTCCTGCTTCAGATTCAGTAATCTTCGCATCATCTTAGTCTGCACGGCGGGTGGAAAATCCTTGCGGTCAAACCGCTCCCAAAATGACTGAATAGGGATCGTGTCCCTCTCCTCCAAAGTGGTAGTGGACTCCCACCACTGCAAAGCGACTCTCACCAGCTTAAAGGAAGCCAATAATTGCTTCTGCACGTCGGTGCACTCATACATACGGAGATGCCGCTAGATGTCTTTCTTCCATTGGCTAACTGTGACAATATCGGAGCTACCAGAGAACTCAGGGGGATGCGCTTTCTGAAAAGCAACCCGAACCCTCTCCCATGCAGATGGAAGCTGTGCTGGTACTGGCGCCACTACCTGAACCTGGGGTAGAGCCTGGTGAACCACCGCTAGTGCGGCATTCACCACCTGAGCAACAATGGCGGCTACTTCATTTGCATTCATTGTGCCTTGTGCCGGAACTGCTGGCTGCTCGGCCTGGGCACGCCTATCCTTCGGAGCACGTCTCGGAGGCATCTGAAACATGAAAAAGTTTATTAGTCTACAGTTATTATCAAATCTCAAATAGCTGAAGACTTAAACGTAAAAGCAAGAGTACAACAATCCTAAAAATAGGGCTCTATAGCATAACGTTAAGCTGAAAGCGAAATAAGCCGTACAGATCCTATGGACACTAGAACCTGATGCTCTGATACCACCTGTGACACCCCGTCTAATTAAATACCGGGCGATCACTCCTTTATTAAATTAAATCAAGGTGAACAGTTGGTTCATTCTCAGCATCACTGTCGATAAAAATAATTTTTTCCAATTTAACACCCTAATTAATTAAGCTAAGTGTCAAAAACATTTTCATACATAACTTTCCAAATTTTATTTAAAGAAAGATTATTTATTTATTTTATTAACAACATTCAAAAAGTAATAATCACACCACATCAATTCAGCAACATAAACCAAATAATTTAAAACATTCGTCAATCGAATGTCAACATACGAAATCTAAAGTCACACATCCAAACTGAATAAATCCCATAGTAACAGTACTGGAAATAACTGAAATACAAATGTTCAATAACAACGGAATAATGGAAAGAGCTACACATGCCCAACTAAATGAAAGTACTAAGAGTGGATCCGAATGAACGAAGTCATCTAATCAAGAGACCTGCAACTCCCACCTAAGCTGCAGCGCGTTCCTTCCAAGGGATCCTAACCAAGACGCCCTTGTGGCTGGGCACCTGTGATACATACATATATATACAAGAGAGAGAGAGAAAAAGAAACGGGTCCGAGCCCGATAGTGTGTATGATTTAAAAAATTCGTTTAGCAAGTATTTAAATTGATACAGGCCAATGCAATAACATATTAGTGCGACACTCTCTTGAGAAATTCTCACCTCTCTTCTAATGTGCACACCTATCGCACTAACCTTCCCAGTGGTCTATCTCATCACATATCACGCTATCCTTTCCCAATGGTTTAATTTATCTTAGGTTATTCGCAGGATTCAAAATTTAACGATTCAATTGTTTGAAAAGAATATTTCAATTAGTAACCAAAGTTCTCATTTTAACTTTATAAATTAATAAAGTATTCCACTGTCATATTATACTTTCTCAAAACAAGTATTTACAATTTGAGTCATCAACCATGTCCTACATATCAAATCACAGTAATCAGTTCCAGATTTCAGGATTTCGTATATATATTAACTACTCGTAAGAATATATATATCATAACAGCACCCCAAAATAAAACAATGGTGCGAGCATACTCTACTATCCAAACCCCGTATCACTCGTATTAAGGGGAATACAAATTCGTAATCACTCTCGAATTGTATTAACACATACACAAACAATATTGAGGCGAAGCATAAATTCCAAGTCTCTAAGAGGATGGCACATATCCGCGTCTCTTAGGACCGTCTGAACTATTGATTCGATAGCCTGTACCAAGAATATCTAGCTTCTAGGGTACAAGTCAATATCCCCCATAAAGGTCCCATCGAGATAAGACTATCCCAGGGAGGTAACCTGAGGGATAGCAAGTAGCATTGGCATGTTTTCACACATAGATAGTATATGCATACACAATCATATAACTATACTAATATTACTATATCAATAATGGGTATATTCTCAAATCCCATAGTTACGACTTTTATTTATCATTATATAGTTATCACGTATAACCCTTCACATCTTACTTTAATTTTGAGGAACCTTTCCACTTACTACATAACGCTCAGGGATTCTATCACCGGACCGGTCCGCCTGCAGTAAAAGAACCGATCCGGCTAACCGGACCGGTCCGCCTCAGACCCGGACCGATCCGACTACTGAAGGCCAGTATACCCCGGACCGCAAGCGAACCGATGAAGCCTGGAAAAGAAGTGATCCGATCATCAACAGACCAATCCGCCTCAGAATAAAAGAACCGATCCGGTCAATCGGACCAATCCGCCTCAGACCCGGACCGGTCCGCCTGGGATAAACTTAAACGATTTCGCAGAATTACAGTTACGGGTTTCATCTTCTAACTTACACCAAATCCATATTTTACAATCCCAAACGTCTCAAAATTTGTACTACTAACATCCTAACATGATACCATACATTTCCTACGTAAAGCATGTCAATTTACGTCACTAAACATGGATTAATCATGCCATAATTCATTTAAATATTCAAGAACCCTAGAAATCTCTAAATCATGGTTCCAATATGTTTTTCCATAAATTTCTTCTTATAAACATCATAATTTCGTGGGTAAATTCGTCTACATGGCAAGGGTTTCCAGAATTATCATTTAAACCATAACTACATGCGATTCCTATCTCAAATCTTAGGTTTTCTTCCATAAAACTCATCCTAATCATTCCTACACTAATATGAAAGATGCATCAACGAAATAAGCAAGATAAACACTTGCCTGGGATTTTTTTGGTGTTCTAATTTGCAGATGATTTTGGTGTGGTTGCGTAGTCCGTTGCGCGATCTACACGTTGGTGGTGGTGGCGGTGCAAACGGATGGCTTTTGGGTCTTGAATTTGCCTTGAGAGCTCTCTCCTTCCTCTCCTATGGCCGTTCTTGTGTTTGTGATTTCTAACCCTAGCTGACTAACCTAAATGGTTGATATAGATTACTGATTTTCGTGGGTTTAATTACCCATAAATGTGAAATGACCAAAATGCCCTCCCGGGGTACTAATTAGGCCTAAAAACGCTTTGAGACCCAAACTAAACCCCCGGGTACACTTTTCTGACTATCTCGACCCTTCTGGACGCGTTGGCACACTCAAAACGGCCATACGGATAACTTATAAAATATTCACTTTTTATTTATCAAAATTTAGTCCCGACGCGACACGAGCACGTCCCGACTTAAATTTTCGAAATTGTCATTTAACTCACTCATGACATTCAATATAACCAATATAATATATTACTTTGCTCATTAGTAATATTCAACAAATTTCATATAATTACTAACTCTCGTCACGTTAATAATTATAACATAATTAATTTT
Source organism: Sambucus nigra (assembly GCA_949130495.1). NCBI lineage: Eukaryota > Viridiplantae > Streptophyta > Magnoliopsida > Dipsacales > Adoxaceae > Sambucus > Sambucus nigra. The sequence continues at coordinate 163,311,529 of OX422223.1, read as the reverse complement.
CGGATTTTTTTTTATTAAATAACTAACTCACATTAAATTTAATAAATCCCCAAATTAATATAGCCTGAAAATACGGGGTATTACATGGAGCTACAAATTTTGGAGTAAGGTTGGGGGATTTTGGAGAAGATGGAGATGGAAGCTTTCATGAGTTTTGAAGAGAGTTTGAAGGGGGGTTTGGCTTGGAAGCTCAAATGGAGCACATATGGACCATAAATGGAGGATGCATTTGGTTAACCATTAAGGCACCTTTGAAGGCGGGGGTTGATTCTACTACAACAAATTTCTACCACCATTTCGACTCTTTAGAGGTGGAAAAATATATCCTTAGTGTTTAAGACTCTATTTGTATTACTATGAGTCTTGTTGTTAGATTACATGAGTAGAATGCACATGCACAAATGATGGTTTCTAGTAAAACAATATTAAACATTTTTATGGAATAAAATTTTTGGTAAAATGTTATTTTGTTAGGAAATTAAGGATGAGTAAATATTTCAAAGTTTTGAAATATTAAAATTGGTATTTTATGAAAACGGTATATTTTCTAGAAATCTGATGCTAAACATTTCATGAAAAAGAATGTTTGAAAAAATGGTGTTAATTTTGGTAAATGTTGTGAAATAAAGGTTATTGCAAAAATGGAGATTTTAGGAAAATGGACATTTGTTGAGTTTGAAGAAATTAAGAATGTCTTTATGTTTTGGAAGCATAATTTTTAAATTATTGAGAATTTCTAGAATAAAATGTATGTTTAACACATTTGATAGGATTTAAGGATTTAAAATCCATCTTCTTATTCATATAAACTTTTAGTATTTCGAAAATGGGCATATGAATAAGTTTAAAGAAGGTTTCGTTGGGTTAAAACACGAAACAAGAAAAGTTGAAATTCTAGTCTTCAAAGTGTGTGAAAAAGGGATTATAGGTGATTAGCGTACGGTTGTAAGACTACATGTGTTAATAAAAGAAAATGATGTTCTTCTTATAAAGTAGTCTTATATGTTCAATGACTCTTGGAAATAAAAATGTTGAAGTATAGATGTTTCTAATTGAGAAGAAGATTACTCCAAAGGGTTAAAAATATGTTAAGGTGTTAAAAACACTTAAGAGGTTAGTGTGGGTAACATAATGGTGTTTGGAAAACTACTGCTTGTGAAATGGAGTAAAAATACATTTGGAAACAAAAGGGTATAATTTTATGTAAAGTGGAACATTTTTATGAAATAAATTATTGGAAAGGATATTACACATGATAGTCCTAATGAACATGATTTTTGGAATAAAAAGCATAATTAAAGTGTAAAGGACATGATGTGTTTGTCTCTTCTTTCTGTCGAAAGCAAAATGGCTTTCGGAAGAATGTTTATTTTGTTGTATAAAAATGTTGATTTTATGGAATAAAAATGTTGGAGGAACTTTTATTTTATTGGGAATATGTTATGAATAAATGTTTCAGAGTTTTCGTGTGAAAATTTGGATTTTATATTAATGGGCATTTTATTCAAGTTTTGAAGAAACAAAAATATTTTTTTCCTTGAAAAGTATGTTTCTGCAAACATTATGAAATTTCTAGTGTAAATTATATGTTATACCCTTTTAATAAGATTTTTGGACTTAAAATATATATTCTCATGCATATAAACTTGTTGTATTTTGATGATAAATATATGAACAAGTTTTATGAAGGTTTATTGGTTTTAAACATGAAATAAAGAAAATAGAAATTTCAGACCTTAAAGTGTGTGAAAAAGGTGTTCTAAATATGATAAGTGTACGGTTGTAAGACTACATATATTAATAAATAAAATGGTATTTTCTTATAAAGTAGTCTTTAAATGTTCAATGATTTCTTAAAGAAAGAAAATAATGAAATAAAGAGGTTTCAAACTTGAGAAGTATGGTACTACAAAGGATTAAATAAGTGTTAATGAGTTAAAAACACTTAAGAAGTTAGTGTGGGTAATTTATTGATGTTTTGAAAAATAACACTTATGAAAATGGAGGAAAAACAAGTTGGAAAAAATCGGTAAAATGATAATTTTACGTAAAGTGAAATATTTTTATGAAATAAAAATATTGAAAAAGGATGGCACACAAAATGTTCCAAAATGAACAAGATTTTTGGGAAAAAAATCAATGTTAGAGTAATAAGGACAAGAAATGATCATTTTAAAGTGTAACACATGTCGGGGTGAAACCCTGACTTTGGTTTCGACCGATAAAGGAAAATTGAAATAATGTGAACATTTGTAAATTATTAAAACACATTAATGTGGACTCGGATGACACCTGGTTAATTACGGAGGGACCGAAGTCATGGGGTGAAAAACTCAAAATCACTAGCCAAAGCATATGTTATCATAGCCGGTAGTGTGGAGCCCCTTGAAATATGCGCATATTAGAATATTCAGAGAAAAAGATAATGAAAATGGAACATGTCAAGAAATGGGTTATGTGGTGAATATGTGAAAAGACAACCTAACATGAATGTATTTATAAATGTCTTGATAAAGGATAAGTGGACAAGAAATATGAAAAAATTAATTAATGTCCATAAAGGAAAATAATGATAAAGTGAAATGATTAAATGGGCAGTGAAGCAACTAAAGAGGTTAAACCCTTAATTAACACAAGAGTGTATTTGTGAAAGGTTTTCAAAAGAAAATTAAGTATTTTCTAACATGATGCTTGCGGGTGTTGAACGGTGATTTTTGATGATAATACTGATGTGGATTGGTATGAATAAAGGGGTAATTTCTATAAAAGAAATGATTTTTCTTAAACAAAGGGTATTTATTTAAAGTATTTAATTGGGTGTTTAATTCAAAAAATAAATGCCAAGTCAAGTAAAAGTGAATTTCGTTTATAGATGAAGGTGAATTAATCGAGATAAGTAACCTTTTTTGAATAAAAAAATGGTTTCATACATTAAAGTATGTATTTGCATATATAAGGTAGTTGCATGTGCACGTAGATATAAAGTGTTTGAGTCTCCTTTCTGCCATTCGAATTTATACTGTATTATTGAGTTTTCCCATGAGCCATTTGGCCATTCCCTCGTCTTTGTTACGGAAGGTTGGGCGTGGTTTCATATTTTGAGGGCGTTGTATAGGTAAGTATTCTTTTTATTTTATGTTACTAGCTCTGTATGCTTGAGTTTTGAGGACGCTTCCCATGGGTCCCCGATGTAGCTTGATTTAAATGGAAATCGCATGATAAATAAGTGAAATGTTAATTAAATAAAACTTTACTAGCAACATTATGTAGGTTGTTTCATTGCACTTCACACCTAACTCTTTGGTCAAACCGGTTTGACCACGGGTAACCCATAAATCTGGTCCGGGGCCTTACAAATGGTATCAGATCTCTAGGTTCAAGGCTCCTTTCAGGAGTCACGTGGTGAGGTCAGTAGTGGTTCTTTTGACGTCGATGTTGGTTTTGGGTCAGTCACGTTAGATTAATGACGGTCTTAATTCGTGTTATCAATGGTATAGTCAAGGACATTAGCACGATAGGTAATTCATTGTATAGTGGAATACGACCAAGTTAGTTTTTATTAGTCTCTTATGCCCTTTTTATTTTGATATGTTAGTAATTTATGAGTGTATGTCCGAGCCAATATGGGCGACATCACGGTTTTTAGTTTGAGGTGTGAGTGCTTCAACCCTTAATGATATGAGAGGTTTGTTGAGATGTTGATGGGGCTTAATGATGTCCATTGATTTAGAGACATGAATTTTGTAAAGTAAAACGTGGAGATTAGGTGACTAGAGCGTCATGCCTAAGTTGTATTCGTTTTTGATAAGGATGCATTAAGTTTCGGGGTGCAGTAGTTTTGGATAGTTTATAATGATGATGTAATGAGGCAAATTCGATCCTTGGGGTAGTATCATGTCGTAAGATAATTGATGATTCAGTAAACATGAGGAATCGTGTTTGTTAAGACTTGAGGATATGTACTTTGTTAAAATTGGTAAGATATTATTATTGTAAGTAAGTGTCTTGGTGGCTATTGATTGAAAGTTGTACCGTACAAGGTATGATTAGAGTTACAAGCAAATTGCGGTAAGTATGTTTCATATGCAACAATAATGGTTACAAATACCTAGGAGTGAACTCTATATAGTCTTCCATGTCATAGTTTTAAGAGATATGGTGCAATTTTTAAGAATAGGATCCCTAGTGCTATCGGTGATATAAACTTGAGGCTTACAGGTACTATACAATGTCCCATATACTGCCTGAATCCTTATTAATGTCAGTCTAAGATTTGGTACATGACTTATGGCCACAACGATTTAGAAGGCAGATATTATTATTATCTAAGTGTAAGTACCATTTTTAGTGGCCTATGTAATGGTTATATGCGAGTCAATTCCAGTGTGAGTATGGTTTAAGGGAATTTTGGAGTGTCCGTAGGACTAATTGTGTATGTCATCATTGGTAAAAGAAATTGAATTGTTATAACATCTTAAGGTATTCAATGGTTAAGGTTCACCATATATAAATGCTCGTAGACTATTATATTTATGGGCACCTTGTAATCACGATGTGGGTACTGAGAAATTTGTAGAGCACACCTATGATGGTAGAGTCATATAGGTGAAGAAATCTTGTCAGGATTTGAGGAATTTTTCGTGGAGTATGCTTAACATCCTTAGGGAAATAATCACATTCAGTATCATTGAGTATTAACATTCCAATGATAGTGCTATTAAGAGTCATGTGATGATCTTAGGATATTGGTCAAATTTAGAGGAACCGAATAATGCACGAGTCGGGTACTGTTATTCAAATTGCCACAAAAGGCTGATGTAACCTCTTAAGAGAGATTAGGAGCTCGGGTTGTGAATTGGCATGATGCTTGGGTGTCATGGGATGACTAGAGTAGGCAGTGCAATAATTGATTTTGAGGAATACTAGGAAATACATTTGGGACTTATATTGATGATGTCATGCTAGAGACATTAAAATGACATCCAAGAGGGACATCAAAAAAAGATTAGGGTGTTGGCATGTGTCGACAATAAGTTAAAATATCCCTAGCAAATATGGGACTAGTTCTTGGCACGTCTTGCCAAACCGGTACAACTTAGGAGATATGTGGCCATCCTCGGATATATCCTCTTACGACGCGACAGGAGAGGATCCCTCTAGTTAAAAGTGCTAAGATATGTGCAATAATACTAAATAAAAAGTATATTAGGATATGTGAGATGAGAGAATAAAAGTGCTAAGTAATAAAACAAGTTAATGCGAATTTATGATAATTTAAGGAGAGAGTTGGAAGAGTTGGACCTTCTTGGAGATCTTGAGCTAGATCTTGGATGTTGGAGAATAGACCTTTCACTTGGATGATAATGGATGGTACTTAATTCACCAATTTTGATGAAAAGGATGATGAAGAGCGAAGGTTGGAAAGGGATTTGGATGTGGAAATCACGCTAACTTCGAGAGAGGTTTTCTGGATTCTCTAAGAGTGAGGTATTTAAGATCTGGGCTCCTTTTGCAATGAGGTCAAGCCCACCTTTATGTAGGCCCAGGGTATTGCTTATTAGCATATCCCTAGTCCTGCGAGTCGGCAGGTGTGTTTAGGCACACTACCGAGAGGCAGGGTTTGGGACCTGCCGTTTGGCAGTCTCTTTCAGGCTCCTTCGGAAAATTGGTTGTAGAGCACAAACCATTGATCCGAATCGTGCATAGGGGTAAATCGTTGGAAAGGTAATTAAGAGACCTTCGAAAGTCCTTCGGATAACTCCCGGGTTCGGGAGTTGACTTTGGGTCAAATATGGCTCTGAAGCGCTCATCGGACCTTTGGACGGGGAAACTTCGAACGCAAATGGATTGTTCGTCCGTATGGTAAGTCAGAATCACACACGGGGAGGACCGTTTGAAATTTTAGGAGATGTACTTTGACATTCAAAAGAGTTTGACCCAGTTTGGGGAGTTGACTTTGGTCAACCGGGCCTTGAAAGCATTCGAAGACCTCTCAGAATAAAACGGATCGTTTGTCCGTATCGTAAGTCAGAATCGCACATGGGGTGGACAGTTGGAAAGAGCTTTTAGTTACCTTTGAAGATTCATTCACTTTTGATAGATCTGAAGAGTTGAATTTGGTCAAACGGACCCCGAGAGCGCCCGATGGCCTCCTGATCGTGTTTTGAGGGAAAACGAGTCATTCATCTGCACGGTAAGTCAGAATGACGCACGGGACGGGCAGTTGGAAAGGGGATTCAGTTCCATTCAAATATTCATTCAGTCTCAGTCAAGCGAAAGAGTTTGACTTTTTGGTAAAACGGATCCTGGGAGTGTCTATAAGGCCCCTCGACGGGTGAGTTTGGAACAAACGATAGCCATCGAATAAACACCACATGATGCCTTTGAAAAAGGATGACCGAAGGGTCGAGGTCAATTAATAGGACCTAAGGATGAGGATGACTGATGCTGCAAGTCGAAGCCAATTTTAAGGGCTTGAAGATGAGGGTGACCAATTATAGGGGTTGGAGCCCATTCTACGGGCTTGAAGGAACATGCTGGGGATGGTCTTAAAGGAAGTGATGACCAAATCAATGATGGGGGTGACCAATTATGCATGTCGAAGCCAATTCTAAGGGCTTAAGGTGAGATGACCAATTCTTCGGGTCGAAGCCAATTCTGTGGGCTTAAAATGACGATCCAAGACTGAGGTCAATTATGACCTAAGAGAAGTGACGACCGAGGACCGAGGTCAATTATGACCTAAAGAGAGGTGATGACTGAGGACCGAGGTCAATTCTAACGTAACTAAGGTAATGATCCAAGACCGAGTTCAATTCTGACCTAAAGAGAGGTGACGACTGAGGAATGAGGTCAATTCTGACCTAACTAAGGTGACAATCCAAGATCGAGGTCAATTTTGACCTGAGAGAGGTGATGACCGAGGACCGAAGTCAATTCTGACCAAACTAAGGTCACGATCCAAGACCGAGGTCAATTTTAACCTAAGAGAGGTGATGATCAAGGTCCGAGGTCAATTCTGACCTAACTAAGGTGACAATCCAAGATCGAGGTCAATTCTGACCTAAATGAGGCGACGATCGAGGACCGAGGATAATTCTTACCTAAATAAAGGTGACGATACAAGACCGAGGTCAATTCTGACCTAACTAAAGTGACGATCCAAGACCGAGGTCAATTCTGATTTAAAGAGAGGTGACGACCGAGGATCGAGGTCAATTCTGACCTAACTAAGGTGACGATCCAAGAACGAGGTTAATTCTGACCTAATAGAGGTGTCGACCGGGTACCAAGGTCAATTCTGACCTAACTAAGGTGACGATCGAAGACCGATGTCAATTCTGACCTAAAAGAGGTGTACATTTCCTTCGGGAAAATCAGGGATTTTGCTGGGGATAAAGATTGGATTTTAGGTTCCGCTGGGGAATAGCGAATGAGCTTGGGAAAATTTAGAGCGTCCTTTGGAGACATTGATGTGGAGAATGATTCTATGGAATTCTATTGGGGAAATTACCTCGTGATTTTTTTTAAGCTGGGGAGCCGATTGGTTCTGAAATCCTTGTGTCTTTTGATGCTGTAAACTCCACTGGGGAAATGATTAGGTGGTCTATGTATTGGACGTATTGCTCGGGGAGGTTTGAGACCTTTGGGGTACAGGATGAGATCCGAGGATAAGATTCACTTGGCTTTTGAGAGTTTCGCTGGGGAAATAGGGGTTTCGCTTGAGGGAGTGCGAAATTTCCTTGGTGAAGATTTTTTAAATCTTTCCTAGGGTTCTTAGGAATTTTTTGAGAATTTTTCAGGGTTTTCTGATATTTTTGGGGAATTTTTGTACGAAATTTTAAGGGGGTGCCGGTCGGCATGGTATAGAGGTTGCCATTCGACAGTGGCACAAACTTTTGTACTGCCTCGAGAAGATAAAGGGGCAGTTCCGATCGGTAGGTGGGGGGTCAGTGCCGATCGTCATGACCCTTGGCATTCTATATAAAGGGGACGAATTCCCTTCATTTTTCACAGCTTCTTGCCTTCTCTCTTTCTATGATTTTCCTCCGCGAATCGTTCTAGCATTCCGTAATCTAAAAAATGGTCGCTTTTGTGAGCACTGATGTACATAGGGAGTGGTCGACTGTTGATGACTGGGCGAATGTGGAATGTAGGGCCAGGGCGCCTCTTGCTTTGGGGAGCGATAACTCCTTTGATGCATTCGAGCCGGTTGCATATGAACGGACCCTGTTGCGGGAGCCGTCACGTGATCGCTTCTCGAGGGTGGTGAGCCCTGGTGGTTATGTAAGTAAATATGACCTTTGGCATTTCTTTTTTGTGTTTTCCTCTTTTCTTGGATTTTGACAAGGTTTTTCTCTTTTGGCAGTTTGATGTTTCTTTAAAAAACGTGCGTGCCCGCGGGATGATGGGGCTTAAGGATGTATGGGAGCATCTTCGCCATTGTTGCATTGGGTGGTATCATCAGCGGGTTTTGGGAGGTTGGCGTCTGCGCTGGATGAGACACCTCGTTCGACAGCGGTCTTGTGTTCTCTGGGGGAGAGATGGTGGGACACTTCCCACATTTTCCATTTTGGCTTTGGGGAGATGACTGTTATTCCCATTGATGTGCAGCAGCTGCTGGGGCGAGATTGCGATGGGGAGCAGGTAGAGGTGGATTGCTCCCTACAGGTGAGACCAGAGGCGGTGCGGGCGGCGATCGGTGACGTGGGGAGGATAGTATCTGGGGATTCCATTCGGCTGTCCCTATTGAAGGATGTTTTGTTGGGTAGGGTGGTTGACGTCGAGGACAGGCTGTAGGTGAGGCAGATGGCCCGATTATTTATCTTGCTAGTGCTGGGGGCTTTATGGTGGCGTCATGTGGCGACGTCGTCAACTTGTGGTTCTTGTCGTACTTGAGGGTGTTTTCAAACATCCCTTTCTATGATTGGGGGAGCTTGACTTTGGCGACCTCTATTTTTCTCTGAATGCATTCAGCCGGTGCTGTCGGCAGACTTTTACTAGAGCCATGTATCTTCTTGAGGTATTCTTTAATTTGCGCATTTTCCTTTCATGCATTCGCACGTTCCTTATGCGTCTCATTTTTTTGATTGTAAGTTTTTAGCTTTGGCAGACATGGTTCTATGAGGTGATTGGGTGTAATACCCAGTGAATCACTCTGAAGGATGAGACTGTTGGGGACTTATGCCAGTTGTATCAATGGCGCAAGGACAATTGACAGCCGAGTGGATCTCTTTCTCTGGAGGCAGTGCGTTAGGTCTTGAATGGCCTGACTAGTGAGAGGGTAAGACTTTTCCTTCCTTAGTTCTATTCTTTGTATGCTCTGATTTTTTATTGACTTATAATTGCTTGGGATTTTCAGGTGACCTTTTACCCTTGGGGGATCACTATTCAGGACACGGGGTTGACTGGGGTGAACGCACAACTTCATCACTTACTGGCGCATGAGTTTGTCCATTCTTGGTAGCTCGGGGAGAGGGTGGTTCGAAAGATCGCTGAGGAGGAGGTGGGGGTGCCACATGCGCGGCCTCCTATGTCTATAAGGTGGGAGCGGCTGCTGCCAGAGGATGTGAGGATCGCGATGATGATCGGTGAGTCCTACCTGTTGTACACTGATACGGCTGCGCCGTATGATTACTTGGACTTTGTGACGAGATGGATGATGGTGCCCAACATATATGATGCCTTTCCTTTCCCTCCTGCTGGTTCGAGTCGGCCGGTGGGGTCCTCCCACAGTAGTGGTGGTCCATCGACGTCTGCGGCGGCGACCATTTTGGAGGTTCCGATTGTGCCGTTGCATACCCCTTCGTACAACATTCTGCGGTTTGATGGAGGGATGGTGCCTATGCTGCATTGTCCTCATGCGATAGATCCGGAGGAGTTGGGCTTGATAGAGGAGGTCCTTCGTCCTGAGGTATAGCTTTTTGTTCCTCTTTTTCTTTCGTTTTGATTTCTTTTCTTCTTTGATACCAATTCTGCCTTTTCTTACAGTAAGTCCGGGTGTCGACCACTTGGTTGAGGGATATCAGAGAGTGGATATCTTCGACGACTGCCCATATTCGTGATGTGGTCGCGGTTCCTTCTTGCTTGGTGTCGTCTGCTTCGTCTGGGGAGGAGTCTGGCTCGGGTAGTGATGGTATGTCATCTCGTCACAGGGGGAAGAGAGAGCGTAGTTGGGGTGAAGCTTAGGTTAGAGGGAGAGAGAAAAAGTGTGGGTTTGGGTCGTGTCCTGTTGTTTTTGCTTTTCTTTATTTCCTGAAAAATTTAATGTAACACAGAAAAACATATATATGCAATGCAATGGTTTTTTTGTTATCTTTTGTTAATGATGAATGAATTCATGCACAAATGCTTTTTACTTTGCTGATGATATCGTAAAAAGAGATATTTTTGGGATTTTGAAGGAAAGTTTTGAAGGTGAGAAATTATATAAGATGAAAATGGGATTTTTTAAATTCTGTTGAGAATATCATTTTTTTCCCGATTTTGACAAAAAAAGAAAATTTCCAAAAGTAAGGGGTTGCCGAGCGACAAGCCCCTTGTCCTGCCTATCGGCATTCAAGTCCAGTCCCATCAATTCAAAACCTTGATTAGTACCCTCTTCAGCCTTTGGTACCTTGTGGGGCAGGATTCCCTCCAATTTCTGCAGGGGTTATGTCTTTTGTGAGGGTTTGCAAGTATAAAAAAAGGGTAAGGGTGGAGTATTTCCATCACACCTTCACACTTTTATTTTCCCACATTCTCACTTGCTTACTATTTCTTAATCTTGCAAGATGGATCTCCCTGGTAGCATTGAGTTTGCTAACTACCTCGAAGACCTGGAATCAATGTACTCTTATAATGTCGACTATGATGCTTTCAACATGCATCGAGTCTCTTTGTAGCGCAATTGGTCCATTGAGTGGAACATGCTGATGGTGGCTATTGATGTAAAAAAATAGATTCGTTCCAATTAATTAATTACAGATAAAAAGGATAAAAAGAAAATAAGACAATAGATTTTTAAAGTGGTTCAGTCTAATGATAAATGTACTACATCCACTGTTCTTGTATTGCCGATGTTTGCCTTAATCTCGATGATGATTACAAGAGATCAATTTCCCCTTGTGAAGAGTGTTACAATGTATTTATATCCTTGGGGCCACCAGTATGAGTAGACAATATGCCACTGTTTAATAGGACATTACATCTGTATAATAATAATGTTCACTAAATACACTATTCATTGAGTGTGCAATTGTCGCTTGATCTTCCCAGCCAGGTGTTCTGCCCGCTGAGAAGGTCGGTACGCTGTGTAGCTCGGTGAGCATAAGTATTAGACATGTAAGATGCCACGTGTCTTTATATAATTGGTCCACGTCAACTGCCTAATTTTCGTATCAACAGAAGCCCCCAATGTTACACAATTGAGTTTTGATATGAGAATGTGGAATATTTTACTCGAAAGTTTCTCGAGTACCTTTGTACGTCTTGATTACTTACAGATCTCCAACACTTAGGATTTTTACCTCTAGTCTCGTCATTAGAGCGCGAAATGGCAAATTTGTAAATATTTTGAATCTGTGTCAGTCGCTTAGGTATTTGTGTCTTTTTCATCATTTAACCGCCGAAAACGCAATCTTCTTTTCTAGTAATCATTTCTTTTCCTACTTTCCAATGCAAGACATTTAAAAGCGATAGGAAAAGAATTGTCATTTACTTTTTCCTTCCAGATTTATAAACCCTGTGTTGTCTCACTCTGTTTTTATACCATCGTTCTCTCCATCGTCCACTTTAGTATATTTCTCAATTTTCTATAAGAATTTCTTCCTTCTTCTTTCTTTGCTTCAGTCATCATGGTTTATCTTGTCAAATCTCTGGATAAATTTCGAGCTGATTTTGCAATTCCCTCTTGGGTTATTCTAGAAGAACCTCCTTCTCCATCTGATTTATTTTCTCTGGCTGAGGGACACTGGTTTCCCTCACTTTTCATAGCTGAATGTGACTTTTCTTTTCTGCCTAATCCCTTGTGTTTGGAGTTTTGCCAATATTTCGATATTGTTCCTGTAATGGTAGCTCCAAATACATTGAGGGTAGTCAATGGCGTACATAGGTTAAACCAAAAGCATGGGACTCACTTAGGGATCCCTGAAATTATGTTTTGTTATAAATGGGTTACCAATGATACCACATTTTATTTAAAAACTAGGTTTTCCAATAGAGCTTTAGTGGTCAATCTTCCCGATGCCAATAGGGACTATTTTAACCATGGGGTCGTGCTGAAAAATGGCAACACCCCCCACTAAATGGAAATGATCTGTATCAAGGTCCCAGATGTCCACTTTATGGCAATGGGATAGGTTATTTTTACTTTTCCCAATTTAGCTTTCTTCATATTTGATGAAATGCGTTACTGATATTGATTTCACTTTTTGCAGTTGATAACAAAAGAAAACCCCCAAAAGAGAGCAACATCAATATATAGGATTTGAAACTTATCTGGAATTTGCACCAATCAATTTATGGGGAGCACATCAGAGCTTCTTCTTATTTCTTAAGATACAAAAACACCACCTCTTCCTTTATTGCTCGTCTTCTTTCCTCTCCTGTTGTAATTGATCTTGACCAAGTACTCACACCTCGAGCAAACACAAAAGAATCTTCCTGTGATTTGGGTACATCTATTACTGATTTGATGATGAAGAAGAAAAGAATGCCTGCATTCTTTGCCAAGGATGTTCTTGGCACTGATGGGGCAACGAAGAGCAAAGGGGATGTCCTAGTTGAAGGGACAAAGAAAATGGATGGTAGTTCTTCCAAAGGAACAATTTCTCCTGTCAAGGAAGTCGGCAAGAATCCTCCTACTGTCCCAAAAGAGGTAGCACCTTTGATTGAAGGTGTTGCTATTGCACACGAAGAGGCAACATCTTTGATTGAAGATGCTCCTTTAAGGAGATTGAGGAGAGGTCTTGCAAAAAGACCTATAGAAACTGCTGCTCGACCTTCTGATATTGGGGGTCCTTCCTCGGGATCTAGCGCTCCAACTTTTATCACCCCGAGTTTGGCCAGGGGTTTAGTAAACTTGGACCATTTCGGAGTATCGAGCTACAGGGGGGCCCCTTTCTCGTGAGTAAGTATCATCATCCCTACCACTTCATTGCCAACTATTGTATTCATATTCTGATTTGAACTTATTTTCTTTTTTCAGTTTATGATGTGCATTAATGATATTCTGGAGAAGGATGAGGCTATCAAGGCTTCAACCTCGTCCAGCGAGATTGAAGAAGTTGTTGTTGGGTTATCTCAATCCTTGAAGAACTCCCTGAAGAGATACGAGGAAGATAAAGATGCTTGGGAGAAGAAACTTCTATCTGTCGAGTCAGCTCGTGACCAAGCCATAACTGCCTCCAAGGAGTTGGAGGAAAAATTGAAGGTCATCATTTCCAGCAAGAAAGAGGCTGATGGCAAGCTTAAAGAGGCTAAACGACATAAGAAAGACATCGAGGAGAAGGTGAGGCTTGCTCAAGAACGTGCTTCTATTGAGAAGACAAAGAGAAAAATTGCGATGAAAAAATCATTGAGCTCTGGTTGGGACAAGGGATGGAGAAGAGCCTTAACATCTATTACTTACCAGATGGACTATGCATGTTTGAAGTACTTCAGGGACAGAAGGGTCACAGCATTAAAAGAGTTGAGTGTTGCGGATGATTCTGAGTTATTTTAAAAACACAACCATAGCCCTCCTCCTACTATCGACGAAGAAAAAGAGGATGAAGCTGCATCTGATGAGTCTTCCATGATGATAATAGAGAAAGTCCCTAATACTATTGCTCCTCGACTCTCTGAGCAAGTTCAGCAAGAATCAACTTCTACTGAGCAACGCCAAATGCCTTCCGAGCAACCAACTCCTTTGTCCAAACCTATTGATGGTGTTATAGGAAATAAGGAGAAGGTGTAGCGTTTCTCGGCTCTTTATTTATATTGTTCTTCTACTTTTTCTTTCTTTCTTGTAATTTTAGTTGTAACCTCTCCCTTTATGATCAATAAAATGGGTTGTTGTCATCTAATTTGAATTACTCTTTGACTTTCTCTTGTCTGTATCATTATTGATGTCGTTTGTTGCCAGGATGGAACTCTTATCAGCTCATGACACTGAGTTGATGAAAAAATGTAGTGATTACTTCAAAGAAGGTCATGCAAATTTTACTGAGGCCCAAATAATTGATATCCTTGGACCCGATGCTTCCGAGTAAGTAATTGACGCATACCAATACTTGAAGTGTTTACTTGATCGTGCTGTAGCCAATAATGTGTCTTATTACGAAATGATTGAAGTCCTTCAAGGGATGATCGAGGAACTCCAACTTCAACACAAAGAAATCACTGCACTCTTACACGAAGGTTATGAGAAAAGGTACCAATAATTGAGTGTTGGCAAGGGTTATGACAAGTACATCTCGGCCCATGAAAAAAAGAAAGTGTGCTGAAACTTAAGATCGAAGAGCACATGAATATTGCCAAGCTGCTGGAGCAAGAGATTATTGTGTTGCAAGAGGAAGTGAAGCAACTCAAATCCGCTACCTCCTCTTCTTCGGGAGCCTTGATCCCAGTTAATGATGAAGATTTTTCCTTTTTAGAAACTAAAATTTTTGTCTTAAGGGAAGAGTTGAAGACTTTGAAACGAACCGAACCTACCACGTCTGCTTGTAGCAGAGCAAGGCCTTATTCCCGTGGGTGAGCAAGGGTTGGTCGGGTGAATATTGAGGAGATGAGGACCAATTGGCCCTAGAAGATAAAGCCGTTCAATTGAGGGAAAAGAATCAAGCATTGGTAGAAATGTCTAAAAAAATTCAGAGTCTTACCTACCAACTCTCCAATCAGAGCTCTACACTGGAAAGTAAAGAGATTTTTGTGAAGAAACTCCACGAGCAGCTTGAGAGATTGACTTATTAATTTCACAAACAGCCTAGAGAATTCTGGATGGCAGGATACAATGAAGATTTATGCCATCTCGATGCTCGCTTGCAACAATCCAATAATGAGGGATACAAACAGGGATGGTTGATGCCTTATATGTGATGAAAGTTGATGGACGACTATCCTTGTGGGATTGGTGTGAGCCTGGATTACTTGATTTTCCTGTTCCTCCCTTCAAACTCGATGTCAGTTGGATTTCGGCTCGTTCCATTCCTCGGTGTTTGATCTCCAGGTATTTTGGTGATTACCAGCTTCATTCAGATTTTGAGATAGCTCGTCCTCAACATTTACTTGATCGTCCATGTGCGAGCAACATCAGAATGCTGCATTAGGATTTTATTTACTTGATCGTCCATTTACTTGAATTTTATTAATTCCCCCTATGCATTAGATGATCCTCCAGCCGGAATGGAACCTATATCAAAATCAGAAGGAAAGAAACCCATAGAATAGGCAATTTGTACTTAATGAACCAGAAATTCACATTTATGTAATATGCTTGTATTTAATGAATACAAATTGGTCTTTGTGCAAGGTTTATTTCCATGGAAATATTTTGTGGGATGGTTCATTTTTTTCTTGTTATTTGCTAATGAATGTATATATATAGAGAGAGAGAGGGACAATTAGTCTTGTTTTTCCAAGACAATGGATCTTTCCCCATTTGCTGCCTAGTTGTAGTGACTTATCACCTTGCCTAAGCAATGGGGTGACTTTCATCCCATGTTCCTGCTTAGTTGTAGTAATCGTGTTGGGATTACATTGGTTCCTAGACAGTGTATTCCCCGTGAGGTCACCCATCTTTTTTCCTAGTTTGGTATATCTCTTGAGATCATCCGTGATCAAATAGGCTTTGCCTTGTATGATTGTTATGCCAACTTTTTTGGTCAAATTTATTGGTGCCGACCAACCGGAGTTTGTGGCTGTTGAATGCCGACTAACTTTAGTTGGTGGTTGTTGATGTTGATCAATCGGAATTGATATAGTGTGTAGCACTAGTACTCCAACAAAAATTAAGCAAAAAGGAAAAAAATAACAACACTTTTATTCATGTAAAGATAAATGTGTACATGTAGGTCTGTATTACTGGTAATACTTGCGCAAATGCTCTACATTCCATGCATTTTTAAATTCTTCCCCCTCTAAGGTTTCTATTCTGTAAGTCCCCGTGCGAACAACTGTAGTTACTCGGTAAGGCCCATGCCAGTTAGCTTCTAGCTTGTTATGCTTCTGTATCACCTTCTTGAGCACATAGTCCCCCTCTTTGAGTTCACATTTCTTTACTCTTTTGTTGTAGAATATGGTTGTTTTCTGTTGGTAGGCTGCCTTCCTGATTGTCGCATCTTCTCGAACTTCCTCGAGCATGTCCAGGTCTAAGCGTCGCATCAAATATCTTATAGGAGAGTTGAAATTGAGTACCCTATATGTAGGTAGGCCCAATTCAACTAGAATATCTGTTTCGCTTCCAAATGCTAACATGTAGGATGATTCTGCAGTAGCTATTTGGGGTGTTGTGCGGTATGCACATAGCACGGAATGTAGCTCGTTAATCCAGTTTCCTTTTACATCATCTAATCATTTCTTCAAGTCATTCAGCAGAGTCATGTTCGTCACTTCAGTTTTCCCATTGCTCTGGGGGTGGCCTGGTGCAGAATGGATCTTCTAGACATTGGATTAGTGACAATATGCACCGAATTCTTCATTGTCAAATTGGGTATCGTGGTTGGTAATGAAAGCATGTAGTAAACCATACCTACAGATAATGTTCTTCCAAATGAACTGGTCGACCTTCTCATATGACATATCAATGAGAGGTTCATCCTCAATCCACTTGGTGAAATAGTCAACAGCTATTACCAGATACTTGAAGCTTCCTTTGGTGGTCGGCAGAGGCCCGACCAAGTCTATACCCTGCATAGAAAATCGACAGGGGGACGTAATGGGTGTTAATAATGCCTGGGGGGGTTTTTTGGATAAAAGAGAATCGCTGGCACTTATCGCATCTCTTCGCATAGTCTGTGCAAGCTCTCATCGTCGACCAATAATATCCTTGCATCGTTAACCTCTGTAGGAGAGTCTGTCCTTCCACATGAGCGCCACAAGATCCTTCATGAACTTCCTCAATTAAGTCCTTAACTTCTAAGGGATGTACACATCTCTGTAGGCCTGCGATGATACCCCTTCTATACAAAATGCCATTATTCAGTACATATCGAGCAGCTTTAAACTTCAACCTCTTGGTTTCGAGTTGGTTGATTGGCACAATCCCTTCCTCGATGTATGCCCTGATGGGGTCCATCCAAGATGGATGCATATCCAAGGTGATGAATTTCACCATTAAAACTTCATCTGTGCTCCGTTCTGCCAATATCTTAATAGGAATCGTTCTTCGTAGCTCGGTGCGAGTGGCTGAGGCTAACCGAGCTAGTGCATCAGCCCTTGTATTCTCCAATCTTGGTATTCTGACCAACCGAATTGCAGTAAAGGTGGACACAATCTCCATAGCTCTATCATAGTATCTTGACATCAGGTCTCCCTTCGCTGCGTACAACCCCATAATTTAATATACAATTAATTGTGAATCACTAAACACGGTGACTTGCTCTGCGTGCATTATTTTTGCTAAACTGAGGCCCACGATCATAGCTTCATATTCGGCCTCGTTATTGGATGCTTTAATTTAAAGCGCAGAGCGTCTTTGACATCTAGTCCATCAGGACTATTAAGTATTATCCCGGCTCCACTTCCTGTTGCACATGAGGAGCCATCTATATAAAAATTCCACACAGGTATATCATTATCAAACTCTTGATCGGATAAGGTTCCGTGACGGAATATTTGGTTCTTCCTCTTATCATATTTCATTGCTGGGCTGGTATTCGATGATGTTGGTTGCTCGTTGTTCATCCCTTTTGGTAGATCTAATATGGGGAGTTGATCGGGGATTATTCCTGATGATCTTATAACATCCTTGGGTTATTCTGCGTTAGACTCCTGTTGGTCAGGTGTGTCTGGGTAAGTGAACTTCGCAATGAAATCGGCCACTGCTTGCCCTTTGAGTGAGGACCTTGGCTCATAAACAATATCATACTCGCCCAGCTTGATCACCCAGTACATCAATCTTCCAGATAATTCTGGCTTGTGTAGGGCCTGTCTGAGTGGCATATCAGTGTACACCACTATGGAATGGGCCTGGAAATAAGGTTTCATCCTCCTATTCGCCTCTATTAGGGCTAATGATAGTTTTTCTAGTCTTGGATATCTAATTTCTGCTCCTCGAAATGCTTTGCTGGTGTAGTACACAGTTTTTTCACTCCATCCTCCATTCTTATCCATGTTGAACTGACCGCGCTCTTCGAGATAGCCAGATACAAGTATAATCTTTCACCTATTATCGCCTGGATAATAGTGGGGGTGTCCCCAAATATTTTTTCAGTACTTGAAACGCCTTCTTGCACTCATCGTTCCACTCAAAAGTTGTTCTGAGGATCTTGAAGAAAGGGAGGCATCTATCCGTTACTCTCGATATAAACCTATTAAGATCTGCAACACAGCCTTTGAGGCTTTTCACTTCTTTTTTCGTAGCTAGAGATCGTAATTTCAGTAAAGGTTTAATCTTCTTTGGATTCGCCTCAATGCCTCGCTGATTCACAATATACCCAAGGAACATGCCCTCTCGCACACTGAATATGCATTTCATCGGGATCAACTTCATCTGATATTTGTCCAACTGATCAAAGGTTTAACTGAGGTCAGCTAGGTGGTCGATGGCTTCCTTGATCTTAGTTAGCATATCGTCGACGTAAACCTCCATGTTTTTGGCAATTTGGTCTTCGAAAACTTTATTCATCAACCTCTGGTACGTAGCACCTACATTTTTAAGTTCGAAAGGCATAACATTATAGAAGTATGTTCCCCTTGGGGTAATAAATGAAGTACTCTCCCTATCTTCTGGCTTTAGCTTAACCTGGTTGTAGCCGGAGTAAGCATCCATGAAGCTCAATAATTCATACCCCGAGGTAGCATCCACCAACTGATTAATCTGGGGCAAGGGAAAATGATCTTTTGGGAAAGATTTATTATTATCTGTGAAATCTACGCACATCCCCCACTTGTTATTCTTCTTTTTCACCATCACAAAATTGGCTATCCAATCAGGGTACTTGACATCTTCAATAAAAGAGGCCTTTTGTAGCATCTCGACTTCTTCCTGGATTGCCTGGTTCTTTTATGGGCTAAATACCCTTCTTCGCTGCTTTACTGGCTTGACCTCCTTATTAACATTGATCTCATGGCATAGGAAGGCCGGGTCTATCCCTGGCATGCCTTCATGACTCCACGCAAAAGCTTGCTTTTTTTGCCGTAAAAATTCCACTAGCTCCTGTTTTATGGACGGATCCAGGGAAGGGATGATTTGAGTTATTCGTTCTGGTCGCTCATTGTCTAGAATAATGTTCTCTATAGCTTTGATGACCTGGCCCTTCACAAGTTGGGACTCATCCTAGGGTCCAAAGTTGCGATGTTTGCATCTTTAGACTCGTCCACCTGGTAGGTGGTGGTTTTCTTCCTGGCCTCCTCCAGTTCTTCCTATTCGGCAGATGAATAGTAGCATTCTCGAGCTACTTTCCGGTCATCTTTAACAATTCCAACCCCGAAATTGGTCAGGAACTTTAAGCACTGGTGTACCGTCGATGGTGCAGCCTCAAACTTCTTCAGACCTACTCTCCCCATGAATATATTATAGGCTGATTGGACATTCTTGTCCATTACAAAAAAGCATATTTTCTCTGTTCTGCAAGTAGGCCAGGGGCCTATAAGCATGTCCAACTTGATCATCCCAAGTGGAAAGACTTTCTCGCCAGTGAAACCAAGGAGGGGTCTGCGATAAGGCTACAATTGGGCTAACTTCAAACTCAAGCTGTCAAAGCACGGTTACAACATGATGTCTACTGAGCTACCATTATCTACCAATACTCGCGAGATTACCACATCATTCATCCTCATCTTGACGACTAAGGGGTCATCATTAGGATATAAAACACATTCCAAGTCAGTTTTAGAAAAAGCAATGACCAGTTTATCCTTGTTCATCTTCCTCGGGCGATCTTCTTCAGTCAAATTTATGCGTTGTATATAAGAACAAGCTTGGGCCTCATTGAGGTAAGCTTTCCTTTCAGTAGTGTGATCCCCTCCCCCTGCATCTCCACCTGTAATCACATTACATTCAAATGATCTGAAATGGATTGAAAATACCTCATGTTCGGATTGCCTTGGTTTTTTAGGGAGGTCGGGGTCATCCTATGGGTTATCTTCATGGTCCCTTTTTTTGTCATCTCTTGGTCAGCGAGGAGATTTGGACCTTTGTCTTCCTGTTTCGTTAGTCTTCCCATCGTTCTGGCGATTAATGAACTTACTCAGTTTTCCTCGCCGAATGAGCGCTTCGATCTCATTTTGGAGAGCTATGCAGCGTTTGGTAGTGTGATCGTGATCTCTATGGAACTCATAATATTTGGACTTATCCCTCTTATTGGGGTCTGTCCACATTTTCTCTGGACACATTAGCTCCTCGCTGTTCTTAATCTCTTCCAGAATATGGTTTATGTCCACATTTAAAGGAGTGTAATTCCTATACCCCTTCAATTGCTCGAACGCCTCCTTGCCTTTTGGCTGCTTGCCGTTCCCATTTTTCTTTTGATCCTTCTTCTCCTTTGTACCTTCATCCTTGGTCTTTGCTTTAGTGTCATTCTTCGTAGTCATGTCCTCTTCGGCGTTTATGAATTTAGCTGCTTTTGCCATCAGTTCTGTCATGGATTTAGGGGCATCTTTGGATAATGTATAATATAACTTGTCAGGTAATAGACCACTCATCGATGTTATTTTTATTTTCTCCTCGTTGTCAATCACCTCTAGTTTCTCGTTATTACAACGAGTGATGTAATCCCTGGTACTTTCTCCTACTTCTGCCTCACACTCAGTAGGTGTGCTACTCTCTTAATTGGCTTTGCTCCAAAGCAGAAGTTCCATATGAATAGCTCTGGTAGTTGATGGAAGGTAAAAATCTTCCCCCGAGGAAGGTTGTTGTACCATATCTAGGCTGACCCAGTGATGGTTCCTGAGAATGCCCTGCTCCTCATCTCATAGGGAACTATGTAGATATCCGCAGCAGCCTGATACTTCTTTATGTGGAGGATGGGATCATTTTTTTCCATCATACTTGGGCGTCACTACCGGAGCTTTAAACTTTGATGGTGCGGGAAAATCCACTATTGTTTGCACAAAAGGTGATCCTTGGACAAAATTCTTTGGAGAGGATTCTTGGCCTTGGCCATTTCCCCTAATCGATCCTCCAATCTTTGAATGGAGCCCTTCCACGTGTCATTTCAAGCCTCAAGCCTATTTGCCCGAGCAACAGAGCGTGCTGAAGTCTCCTCTTGGGATCTTTCCTTACTGATTACTGGATGTGATTGGGCAGAACCTTCCCTTAGATCGGTTGGTTATTGAGAATTCCTCGACGTAGTCGTAGGGAGATTTTGATTCCTCCTAGGGCCCAAACGGTCAAAGGGGGAGACTCTGCTCAACCTTTCCAAAGCGCTTGTTCGCTCAGGGGTTATAGTAACATTTTCTCTATAATTTGTAGCTCTTATAGATGACATCCGCCTAGGTTGATATGAAGGATTATTGGACCTCTCAGTGTGATGAGAGTCACTGCGCCTGGGCTGAGAAACATCCGGGAATAGTGTACGTTTGGTTCTTGAAGGTGGAAGATAGGTATTTCTCTGAATTCTTCATTGACCGGACTGGGCAAGTGACCCGTTACGAACAGTTTGAATGAGTTGTTGCATAGTTTCTTATATAGTCGTTTGCCCTTGGGCTAAGTTGGCTACTATTCCTGTAAGTTGATTAATAGTTGGGGGAGCAAAGGGATTTGGAGGGCCCCCGGTATTGTTTCGGGTGCTGGATTCTGGGATCTCAGCCATTAGTAATAAACTTTTGGTGAAAAACACTACATATAGTCGTTTTCCACAGACGGCGCCAATCTATTCATGTAAAAAACTAGATTCGATCTAAATAATTAATCACACATAAAAAGGATTAAAGAAAATAAGACAATATATTTTTAAAGTGGTTCAGCCCAATGATAAATGGCATATGTCCACTGTTCGTGTATTTTCGATGTTTGCCTTAATCTCGATGATGATTACAAGAGATCAATTTCCCCTTGTAAAGGGTGTTACAATGTATTTATAGCCTTGTGGCCATCAGTATGAATAGACGATGTGTCGCTGTTTAATAGGCACATACATCTGTACAATAATAATGTTCACTAAGTTCGATATTCATTGAATGTGCAATCGTCGCTTGATCTTCCCAGCCAGGGGTTCTGCATGCTGAGAAGGTCGGTATGCTGTGTAGCTCGACACGCTGTGTAGCTCGGTGAGCATAAGTATTAGATATGTAAGATGCCACGTGTCTTTATATAATTGGTCCACGTCAGCTACATAATTTTCATATCAACAATGGCCGTACAATTTTGGTACCCCAAAGATCATGTATTCCGCTTTGGGTTGGATGAGGTTTGTCCTACCTACGAATAGTTTTTTACCATGCTGGGGATAAATCCTAGCATTGCTGCGGCTTTACCTAAATTTTCCCGTTCCCCCAGGGATTTGTTGATTGAGCTTCTTCGTATTTCGCTTTTGACGGCTAGGCCACTGGTCGTTGGAGGAATGATCTCCCTTTCGATGGTGTAACAATCACTGAATTTGCAGGAGGTTGGTGATGCTGGATACGCCAGAGTCGTTGTTCTGGGCTTGGTTTCAAAATTAATGTTTGTGACTAGTGAACTGTTGGTGGACCCACAACTTGCAGCCGTTACTTCATGGATGTCATACCGTCGCAATCCTGTGGCGATGATACTGACGGAGACTTTAAATGGCTTGGATGCCTGGCGAGAAGGTCGTTCTGGCTTTCTGAGGGGTAGCCCTGTGATGTTTTTCATGTGGTTGTCTGAAAGACTTCGCCTGGTGACTCCTCTAGAATATCCTTTATCGGCTGTACCCAACTTCTTCTCGCATCATTTCATCAGCGTTGGATTAGATATTGAGAGCTGGGAGAACTGGTTTTTGGATCATGGGGATCTAAATCTATACTGGTCAGTGCCTCGGTAGGGACAGCTATTGCCTATTCTGGAGCTGGGAGAATATCTGTACGTTTGGTTGGTTGGTCTCAGATAGACCTCTTTCTATTTCTCTTGGCATCTTCTATGCCAATTTGGCTGGGAGAAGGTCGTTCCACCTCGGACACTAGATTTCTTTCCGGTAGAAGATTTAACTGAGCGTCTGCGCATGAGGCTTGGCTCTTTGTGGGAGAGTCGACGTTCGTCGACCCGTCCCTCTCAATATGTTAGGAGAGTTTCGCACATCCCTGGGGATTATATGAAGTGGTTGTGGAGGAGAGTAGTTAGCAATATGTTGGATGTGGATACTGGACAAAGATGGTTTGCCTTATTTAATACCATGGAAGGCGGTGTTGTGGTTTTTCTGAAGTTGGTTCGAGGTTATTGGTCCATGGAGCGTCTGCGGCACTCTATTCAGGCAGGTGAAGCTTGGGGACCCCAGGATGTAGATGATGATGACGGAGCAGTATCTTCTGCTAGATGTGGATAGGACTCTTGGAGAGTTTATTTTGTACCGGGAAATAAGTTTGGGAATTTATTTGGCTTTGAAGGTAAGGGAGGGAATTATCAGTTCCTTTTCTTATGTAATTGTACCGTAATTTCTTTTTAGTGAAATAAACAAGTTTTTGATCATCCAGTTGTGCCTTTTTGATGAGTTTTGTATTTTTGAATTATCTATACCGATCACTAAGGCTTACATAATCCTTTTATTCAAGTATATGTTAGAATGAACTGCCGTTCTCGGAGATAAGAAAAGAAT
The DNA here is from genome assembly GCA_949130495.1 of Sambucus nigra. Taxonomy (NCBI): domain Eukaryota; kingdom Viridiplantae; phylum Streptophyta; class Magnoliopsida; order Dipsacales; family Adoxaceae; genus Sambucus; species Sambucus nigra. The sequence goes on along the minus strand of OX422223.1, from coordinate 163,287,638 downwards.
AGTTTTTTTGTGAAAAAGAAAGGGTCGTGCTCATGTAAAATGTGTGACATGCCTACGTACCTCTGGGGTTTTGAAAAAAAATTAATTCGCTTGAAAATGGTTTTTGTAGAGGATCAGGCCCACGTAAATGAAGATTTTTTTTTCTTTTTTTTAGAATAGAAGGGAGATGAGAAGAGTCGTAGCGCGCCGAGATTTCAGACTAGGGGTAGAATTTCTTGAGACGGTCCAGGTTGACTGGACGAGACATCTCTTCTCCATCTAGGTCGGTGAGCATGGCAGCACCGCCGGACAAGATCTTCTTGACAATGTATGGGTCGCTCCAATTGAGATTGAATTTCCCTCTGGGGTCTCTGATGGGTTCTATTATTTCTTTGAGGGCTAAATCCCCCTTTCGGATACCGCGGTCCTTAACTCTCTTATTGAATGATCGAGTTATTCGGTGATGGTACCCTTGTATGTGGTATAAATATTTTAATCTCCTTTCATCTAGGAGGTTCATCTCGTCAAGACGACTTTAGCACCAGTCTTCTTCGCTGACCTTGCTTTCAATCATGACACGCAATGAGGGTATTTCTATCTCCACGGGTAAGACTGCTTCCATTCCATAGATTAGAGAGTAAGGGGTAGCCCCAGTAGAGGTTAGGATTGAGGTTCGGTAGCCCCAAAGGGCGTAAGGGATTCATTCGGCCCAATATTGACAGCTTTCAGTTATCTTACTCATGATGGCTTTGAGGTTTTTATTGGCGGCTTCGACTGCACCATTGGTCTGAGGTCGGTAGGGAGAAGATTTGTATCTTTAAATCCCATACTCGCTGACCACTTCTGTAACTTCTGCCTCGAAATGCAACCCGTTGTCTGTACTAGCTTGTACGGGACCCCATATCGGCAGATGACGTTTTTTTTGATGAATTTGGCCACTTTCTTGGCGTTCATCACTACGTATAACTCAACGACCCATTTGGTGAAGTAATCAATGGAAACTAGGATAAACTCAAGCTCGTTGGAAGCCTTTGGTGTAACCTTCCCTATGATGTCGATACCCCATGTAGAGAATGACCAGGGGGAAGTCATGTTGTATAATTCACGCAGTGGCAAATGCTGAAGATTGAAGAACTGTTGGCATTTGAGGCATCTCCGAACATAGGCAGTGCAATCCTGGGTTATGGTGGTCCAGTAGTAGCCTTGTCAGATGATCTTCTTGGCAAGCATGTGACCGTTCGTGTGGGGCCCTTATTCCCCACTGTAGATTCTCTGCATTACCTCTTCAATGCCAACTCATGCGATGAAGTGTAGATGGGTTCCATCAAAGTTTCTCTTGAATAGTTCTTTATGACAGATGATGTATTGGGCGACCAATCTTCGGAGGGTTGCTCGCTTTTTCTTATTAGAACCCTCGGGATACCTACCATGTTTGAGGAGGTTCCAGATATCATAGTACAAGCAATTGGCTAGCTCGATATCTTCTGTGGTGACGATCTCAATCTGGTAGCAGTGGGTAGGTTTATCTTTCTTTTGAACTAGGAAGGGGGTCATTGTTATTCCTTTGGGCATGTTGACCTTTGAGTCCAAGGTAGAAAGGGCATCGCCTAGGTTATTCTTTGCTCGAGGTAGGTAATGGAAGGTGATATCTTGGAATTGGGAGGCTAGTTCTTCTAAGTGGGCATGGAAGGGTTGGAGTTTCTCATCCTTGACTCTCCACTTTTTGAGCACTTGACCGATGATGAGGGCGGAATCCCCGTAGACATTTAGGTATTGAATACCTTTCTTGAGAGCAACTTTGATTCCTACCGTGCATGCCTCGTATTTAGTCATATTGTTGGTGCAAGGGAAATCCAATTTGATGGCGATGGGAGTGTGGGAGTCATTTGGGGAAATTAGAAGTACCCCAATGCCATATCCCTTTTTGTTGGCAGCGCCATCAAAGAACATTTTCCACCGGAGATTATCCTAGGATGTGCAGAGGATGTTTTCATCTGGGAATTCAGAGATCCAAACATCATCTTCATCCATGGGGTAATCAACGAGGTAGTCAGAGATGGCTCTTCCTTTCATGGCTTTCTGCGTGAAGTACATGATATCAAACTTGGCTAGGAGCATCAACTACAGGGCCATTCGGTTGGATAAGGCGGGTTTCTCAAGAAGATATTTAATAGGGTCCTTTTGGGATACAAGTTTGATGGGCAAGGCGATCATGTAGGGCCTCAACTTTTGGGTGACCGAGACAAGCGCGACATATGCCTTTTCCAAAGCAATGTAGTTGACTTCGTATCAAACCAATTTGCGACTGGCGTAATAGATGGCTCTTTTTTAAGGGAATCTTCAAGGTATTGGGCTAACAAAGCCCCAACTGCAGTGTCAGTTTTGGTTAGGTATGGGAGCAAAGGGAGACTAGATTGTGGTGAGATGAGTGCCAGGGGTTGGTTCAGATATTACTTGATTAGATCAAAATCTTCTTGGCATGCCTCAATCCAAACCTTGGTTGAATCCTTTCGGAGTAGTTTGAAAATGGGTTCGCAGATCGAGGTTAACTGGTTGATGAACCGGCTGACGTATTGTAATTTCCCAAGGAAACCTCGAACCTCTTTATCCATTTGGGGAGGTGGCATCTCAAGTATGGCTTTCATCTTGGCCGGATCTTCTTCTATGCCTTTCTCACTGATTATAAATCCCAAGAGTTTTCCCTTTATAACCCCGAAGATGCATTTTTGTGGATTGAGTCTCATCTGATACCGTCTCAGTCATTCGAAGAACTTTCGGAGAATGGGGACATATGCTTCTCTAGTCTTGAATTTGATAATCATATCATCTACATAGACCTCAACTTCTTTGTGAATCAGATCGTGCAAGATGGTTGTGGCAGCCCTCTGGTAGGTTGCCCCATCGTTCTTGAGACCAAATGGCATGATAGTGTAGCAAAAGGTTCCCCGTGGGCTGACGAACGCGATCTTTTCTTGGTGGTCCGGGTGCATTTTGATTTGGTTGTATTCGGCAAACCCGTCGACGAATGACTTAAGAGCATGACTAGCTGTGTTTTCCATGATCATGTCGATATTAGGTAGCAGATAATCATCTTTTGGAGAGGCTTTGTTCAAGTCCCGGTAGTCTACACACATCCAAACCTTCCCTCCTAATTTCGGCACAGGCACTATGTTGGCCAGCCATGTGGGATTCGATCACACGAATGAAGCCTACGTTCAGTTGTTTGACCACCTCTTCTTTGACTCTGAGCAATCATTCGGTGCGGAGCTTTCTCAACCTTTGTTTAACTGGCTTGTAATTTGGAAGAGTGGGGATCTCATGTTGAGCTATTTCGGGGTCAATGTTGGGCATATCGTCGTAGGACCATGCAAATACATCCACAAATTCCTTTAGCAATTCTTTGAGTTATGCACGCTCATGCTCGTCGAGGGTAGCCCCTATCCTAATCTCGCATTGTTGGCTACTAGAACCGAGGTTAATAATAACAGTCTATTCTTCATTAACTTGAACGTAATTATATTATTTATTATTAACCTTATTTAGATCACTTAAGAATTGTTCATTCGCAAAATCATGATCATCAAAAGTTTGATTAGAATCTAAACAGTTAATGTAAGGCACAACAAGATACACAAAATCTTCGTTTATTTCATTGATAGGAAAAATAGCATTGAGAACCTCATCAAAGGAGGACTCGATTACATTTGAGCAAGTATAGACAACATAAGTACAAATAGGGTAAACATTGGGATTAGGGGGGATTTCAATAGGTAGAACTGGCGCAGCATGCCAGTTGAGGAGAGGTGTATCAGCAGCTTTAATTAGGTGGGATGGATCCAGTGATCTATTGCTTGAGTGAACCATGTAGAGTGTCAGCCCCAGTGTTTGTAAGTTGAATGATTCCTCGCAGTCACTTTCCTCAAAATCTTCAGTATCTTTGATTAGCGGTTGTACATGGTGTTGGGAACTTTTGGCCCATGGGTAGCTATCTTGGAAAAAGATCTCCATTCCGAGTTTCATCTTCTTATCTGTATGGTCATACCATGGTTTCGAAAAGCCACAAAAGGGTAATTCTTCACCCTCTTTGATGAATCATCCATTCAAGGAATCACCTGGGATGGTTTGGACGCAGTCTAATCTCCTCTTTGGTCAAGACTGGCGGATCATTTTGAGCTCTTGTTCTGATGGTTGATACCCGAAACCACAAGGAGGGAAATCTTTCTTTAGTTCAATGGGCTCAAGTATCCCTTGTTGTCTTTGTCCTAGCCCCAATCTGGGCATGAAGTGCATCTTTCTGAACATATGAATAACATTAACGTTTCCATGAGGGTCATATTATGGACAAACCCTTTCTTTGAAATTATCCCCTGCCGAGAGTAGGAGTGGCTCAACTCAGAATCCTGATAGGATCATATCATTTGACCCGTGTTGTATCTCAATGATTGGACTGCTGGTACTTGCACCCTCGGTATTATCATCGTTGCTCGAGATGGTGATGACCCGTCTATCGGTGAAGAACTTAAATTTATGATGGAGTGATGAAGACACTCCCTTGATATTATGGAGCCAAGGTCGTCCGAGTAACAGGTTAAAACAAGATGGGATATTAATAACTTGGAATTCAACGACCGGGTTTATAGGGCCAGTCCCTGTTACAAGTTTTATGGATCACATCACTCTCGGTGGGTATTATCATAGGCACGTACAACAGCGGAAGTTTGAGAGAGGTCATTTTCTTTCTGCCCTAAGCATTTAAAGGTTCTTAATTGGCAGATATTCAAGGCGGATCCATTATCGACAAGAGAGAATGGTACGACCCTCCTCATAAATTCGGCGGAGATGTTGAGTGCATGATTGTGGTTTGGCCCAATTCTCGGGATTTCTTCTTCAGAGAAGGATATCATTCAAGTAGAGGTCAAGGATCCGACCAAATTTATCGCCTCTTCTGGTGTGGTAGAAGGAGGAACTGTGGGTATAGTGAGCAACTTGATCAAGGAACTTCTGTGCGGATGAGAAGACATGAAAAGCCCCTATAGAGTGATGTTAGCTTGAGTTTTCTTTATTTGATCGAGGATCTTGATCTCCTCGAGGGTCATCTCTGGCATAGGGAGGTTTTCAATGCCCTTCCCTTTGTCACTGGCTGGTAGTGAGCTTGGAATATGGTAATGCCTCCCTGATTTGGTCATGTGATTTACTGAAGAAAGGAAAAACATGAATCTTATTTCCTTGTCGATCTCGGGTTGTTTTGTTACCTTGTTTATTTCTCCAAGGAGTTCTTCAAATGATATCATTCCACACATGTCGGCTACCGGGCCAGTTCTCTCATAAGCTTGCCCTTCATTCAAATCTCTGAATTCTTCCCCCCATTCGGTGGAAACAATTCTGTGTTTTCATGTAAAGTCGATGCATTCCACAACTTCAACGGCTTCTTCATACAGGTCATCCCATTCTGTGGGGACGTGTAAGGGTGAAGGGACAAGGCACCCCTGTAGCTTCAAAGCATCAAATAACTCGGTGATACTGTAAATGTTATTGGTCTGCCTGAATAATTTTACTATAGTATGGACAACATCATCCAAGCTGACTTCATCGGTCGGTACTACCCAACTATCTGACTCTCGGGCCCATTTTCGTGCTTCCAAGAACAACGTACTGAACCTTTAGCAATCAATGATCATCTGTGAGGGAAATTTAAGCCCGAACTCTAGGAGTTGTTTTAACACATCTGATAATTCCACACTTCCATTTTTGGAACGGGTACGGACGGCGATGCATGCTCTAGTAAGGAGTGAGAGTGCCTGATCAGCGAGGCTAGCAGGGTGTAGGAGGAAATATGGGCAAGTTTGGAGAGGTTTAGGAGAGTCTATGGGTGTGAATTGAGTTGAGGGGTCAAATTATGGATTCATTTCTAGGAAGATAATATTGGTATGATTTGGAAGTGGGTTGTGAGTAGTGTTTGGCTTAGGATTAGCTAGTGGGGCAATGGTACCCTGGTCATTTAGACCTTGGATTATATTTTAGAAGTGAAATCATTGGTTAGTGGTATGACCAGCGATTTGGTGAAAGGCGCAATGGGCATCTGCCTTGAAGTTTCTTGGAAGTGGATTTGGCAATGAATGGGGATCCGAGGGTTTGATAAGGTTTTGGCTTAACAGGGCTTGATAAAATTTGGAGAGGGGAGCATGGAGATCTGTGTATTCCTTTCGGACTGGGACAGTGTGAATTTCAAGTTCCCATGAAGTGGTTGGTTGAGAGATGTTGTTGATGGTTAAGACTGCAGTACTGGCAGGTTTATCATATTTTGTGGGAGTGAACTGTCCGGTCACTTTCTTTAGTTCAAACTCTATTTTAGCAAGACCTTCCTCGATTTCCACTCCTGCTTCTCTGAGAGCTTGGAAGTAGGGATAGTATTGTCTTCCCATCGTTGCTAGGACTTGGGGCAAGAAGTTCTTTTTCACTAGGCTGACTTGTTATTCCTCGGAAGGCCTATTGGTCATGGTAGCTACTTTTTCCCTCTATCGGGCTATGAAGTTACTGAATGATTCCCCAGAGTTCTATTTGAGCAGTTCTAAATCATGATGGGTGACCTCAAGATCTTCATTGTAACTGCGAAGATGGATGATCGGGGGTCCACTTCCTCCGAATTTCTCAATATTTGGCATCTTGAACTTCTCGGGTAACCTTGCTTTAGGATAAGGATACATGTGGGTGTAGTGCATGTAATTTACGGAGATTCGGACTTGGTCGAACTTCTTAGTTAGCATATTGAGATCTTCTTTGACTTTTTTCAATTCTTCCTATTTCGGATCAATAATCACAGGCAAGTTAGCCCCATGATGGGAAAGTTTCGACATCGAAATCAGGGCGGGCGGCGTTCCATTAGCCAGAGGGGCACATGGACCGTGCTGATATTCTTCAGAAATCCAGATAGGCTCGGGTGGACCAATAGCACGAGGGAATATGTACTCGGGCTCTTGAGCAATGGGAACCTGGTTTCGTTGCATCTCTCGAACCTCAGTCTAGAGGTTGTCAATCTTGGACACGAGCTGAGCTAGGACTGCCATCAGATCCGGATGCACAACAGGTTCTTGGTCTGTGTTCCCCATAGAAAGCGGATGGATAACGAACTTGGAAGAAGTAACAGGGGAACGAACAGAGCTCTGGGGTGATTTTACCGTAGACAGAAGCCAATAAGGAGTCAGGCCAAGGGCGTGCGATCGACCTGAGAAGGCATAAAATGCGATTTATTTTTTAGAAAAAGAATGAAAATAATTCTGACATTTTTTTCTTTTTGAGATTGAAAGACAAAATATTTTTGGATTTTTGATAAAGGAGGGACATAAGTTTTTGGATTTTTGATAAAGAAGGGATGAATGTTTTTTATTTTTGATAAAGGGGAGAAATGTTTTTTTTATTTTTTTGGGAGACGGTCTCAGCAGGATTATTATGATTATTATGTTCTCACTTGTATTAAATTCTCCTAAATGAAAAATGAAATGTCGGACGAGACCGAGCCTGGAAAAGTTGGGTTTATAACATATGCAAATCTATGGCTGGACTTGTAACCAGGCTCACGATCAGGGTCCCGTTTTCAAAATGCACAAAATTTTGGGCGACAGGACAAATCGAAATTTTGACAGAGTTTCGGGTTAAAATCGATAATCTTATATGTGTGTCCTAGACTTGACACCTATATGCGGGTATGTAGTTGGTTGGGTGAATAAAAAAGGGTTCCCCCCTTCGGCGGAACTTCCACAATATATGTCTCGCTCTTATGGGCAATCGGTATATGTGGACAAGCCATTTGATATACCTGAGTGTACGTGAATTGCCTCACCATATACCTCGCGGGGACGATATGTGTGAGAGAGAATTCGATATACTCGGCGTATATGAACGAGTTTCCTGTGATATACCTCCCGTCATGACTTCAGTCAAGAGGTACGATGCGGGGGAATCGTTCGATATACGTCGAAGGTACTTGGCCAATGAAAGGTGAGAGTCATATCGCTTATGACAACTGCGCCCTGCCGGACCAGAGCCCATTACGAAGTGTCCCTCCAGTTACTGGACAAAATTTGGTCAATCACAATGGTTTTTGGTGATATTGTGTGAATCATGCATGATTATCTTATTAGTATCTTATGATGAGAGTTTCTTTCTTAATCATGCCCAATAGGGAGCAAAGTACAAGTACCAATGGTACACCAAGTATGGATGGGTGATGCGTGCAACATATGGATATATGTGATCCTAGGTGCACGTGGTGTGAAGTGTACATGGAAAATTTTTCTACAAGTGTGTGAATAGAGGCAGAAGTATGGGGTATACATGAAAAAAGGGAACATCCAAAATGGGGGAAAATATAAACAAGCATAACATCCATGTTAATAGAGTCTAGCCCTAAAAATAAAGTCCCCAGTGGAGTCTCCACTGTGTCTATCCGCCGGATATATCCCCTCACGGCCTGGTGGGAGAGGATACCTCTAGGTCTCGCGCGTCCCTCTCAGGAGCGCTTCGGTCGGTGACACGACTCAGAATGTGTATCTAAAGTGTGTGCTCTCTAGGCTCAAGTGCAAGCCTATCGTTCAAGTAATAATTCCGACAAGTCGGGTATCGATCCTCAGGGAAAAAGGACAACGAAGTTGTGACGACGGGATAAGAGGGAGGAATCCTAACGATGACTCTAAAAAGAAAGGAAAAGATTTGATTTTTGTTTTTGGGATTGATTACACTAAATGTAATTATGAAACTATAATGAAAAATGAAATTAACTAAATTATCTAAATGGAGAATGAAGAATTAAACTGAAACTTTTAACTAAATGATGAGAAAACAGGATGGGAATACAATCCCCCAACCCTAGTGTAATGCAGTGACAACGTTGATCATAAATTTATCTGATTAATTCAAACCCGGAATTTAGTACTCCCAAGCATTATGTATACGAGGTTCAAGCCCGCGTCATACCTAATCTGAGGATGAGTAAATCGGTATCGCGGTAATTACACTCAAATTGTACTCTAAATCATCACGAGTACCCATGGGCAAACGAGATATAAAGATCTACAATTCTTATGAAATTACGCGATACGATTTAAATTAATCATTAAATTCAGCGGATCGACGTTATACGCATGCACTAAACACATCAGGTTGGGTTCATGCATCCCAACCTTGAAAAACCTAGCCGGACATGTTAATTTGACTAACGCATGAAATAATGACGTTGCATTAGTAAGAATTCATGATGAAACTAGCTATAAACATGTAACTACGTAGTGGAAATGCAAAAACAAGTTGAATCAATCAGGAAAACTAAGCATGCAAGAACAATAATGAGAAACAAGAACTTTGAATTAAAACTGGTAAAAACAAACCCGAAACAATGAATTCTTGAAGTAAATTGTGCCCTTGATGTTCCTAGATGTTTCTCCCCTTTTTCTCTATCAAAAACTCTCTCTAAATAACCCTAAAAGCTGCTCCTAAGTTAATGCCTCCGTTTTTTACAAGTTTGGAGTCTTTTAAACCTAATAGGAGACTTGGAGACCAATCCAAATGAAAGACAAAATTCGCGTGTCAGGTACAGCGAACCGGTTCGGGGGTACAGCGAACCGGTTCGCCCCCCCCCGAACCGGTTCGGGGTGGGGTTCGCATGTACCAGCCTGGACTTGCTCTCAACACTTAGATTTTTTTCTGGTTTTTCTCTCCTTTTCTTGGATTTTTCTTCAACTTCAACTGAGCATACCTTTTCAACCGTAGCTCGGATTTGGGTACCGTTTCTTCCAATGTGCTCATTGTTCCGAGCTCTTCAACTTCCCAGTTGACTTCTTCTTCCGGATCGGGCTGAAAAATTACCGACATGCCCTTGAACATGCCTTCTTAGCTTTTCTTGCACAGTCTTGTTTCCTCCTTTGCACTGCTTGCATAATTAACCTGTAAAACTAATAGGAGAAGCACGAAACACGCAATACTCGCCAAGAAGGTTAGAAGCATAAAAGTGAATCAAATCCATATATGTTACATCATTCGGGTTCACAAAAGTACTGAAATTAGGGGGATAAATATACAATATTTATACCCAATCAAACCCCCCTAACTTAGAACTTTGCGCGTCCCGAGCAATGTAAAAGAATGAAATTAAGAGTTAAGGACACTTCAAGGACTTTATTGGGATAGAATACCACTTTCGCGGGCAAGCGATTGCATTTAGCGCATGCAACAAGCCTTTAAACCTCTAGGTTACCCTAGTAGGACGAGTTGTGTCTCGTGAGGGTTTGCAGTGAATATACCCACAAAATTCGACTCAAAGAAAATTCAAAATAAGCAAAAATTATACAATTCAAATTTTTCCATAAAATAGTCATCATCAAGTCATATTTACAAGTCTCAAACCGTAGTGTGTGTGTGTGAAGCCGGAAATATAACCGCCAATTTCCATCGATTGATCATTACGTTACTTATCCGAAAATTCGTTTTGATTTCAATTTCTCACGGAATGCACTCACAAACGAATCTCTCGGATTATGGCTATTCTCTAGGCATGCGTGATATAAAGAGTAAATGTAATAGAAGCAAATACACGCATGCAATTAGAAAGACGGAAATTTTATGGTGAAGGGATCTCTTCAACGGATTACGGTTTTAAAAACGGGAACATCGCCTCTATTTCGCGCATTTAACCTCTTATATTATCTTTTGGTGTATTAACTCTCCACGCGGTACTCAATCTACGTAATTTGGACTCGGTTAGGACTTTTTTCGGGTTAAAGGTTGCATTGGGTAAAATAAAGGAGGTATGGTGTATTCCCGCCTGTCACGCGGGTGACCCGGGTTCGATCCCCGGCAACGGCGCCAAAAACTTGACACGACTCAGAATGTGTTTCTAAAGTGTGTGCTCTCTAGGCTCAAGTGCAAGCCTATCGTTCAAGTAATAATCCGACAAGTCGGGTATCGATCCTCAGGGAAAAAGGACAACGGAGTTGTGACGACGGGATAAGATTGAGAAATCCTACCAATGACTCTAAGAAGAAAAGAAAAAGATTGATTTGGCTTTTTGAGATGGATTAAACTAAATGCAATTGTGAAAATATAATGAAAAATGCAACTAACTAAATTATCTAGATTAAGAATGAAGGATTAATTTGAAACTTTTAACTAAATGATGAGAAAACAGGATGGGAATACAATCCCCCAACCCTAGTGTAATGCAGCGACAACTTCAATCATAAATTTATCCGATTAATTCAAACCCGGAATTTAGTACTCCCAAGCATTATGTATACGAGGTTCAAGCCCGCGTCATACCTAATCTGAGGATGAGTAAATCGGTATCGCGGTAATTACACTCAAATTGTATTCTAAATCATCACGAGTACCCATAGGCAAACGAGATATAAAGATCTACAACTCTTATGAAATTACACGATACGATCAAAATTAATCATTAAATTCAGCGGATCAACGTTATACACATGCACTAACACATCAGGTTGGGTTCATGCATCCCAACCTTGAAAAACCTAGCCGGACATGTTAAATTGCCTAATGCATGAAAGAATGATGTTGCATGTGTATGAATTCATGATAAAACTAAATCTAAACATGTAAATACGTATTATGAATGCGAAAACAAGTTGAATCTAATGGGAAAACAAAGCATGCAAGAGCAATAATAAGAAACAAGAATCTTGATTTAAAACTTGCAAAAACAAACCCGAAACAATGAATTCTTGAAGTAATTTATGCCCTTGATGTTCCTAGATGTTCCTCTCCTTTTTCTCTATCAAAAACTCTCTAAAAATAGCCCTAAAAGCTGCTCCTAGGTTAATGCCTTCGTTCCCCACAAGTTTGGAGTGTTTAAAACCTATTAGGAGACTTGGAGACCAATCCAAATGAAAGACAAAATTCGCGTGTCAGGTACAGCGAACCGGTTCGCAGGTACAGCGAACCGGTTCGCATGTACCAGCCTGGTCTTGCTCTCAACACTTAGATTTTTTTCTGGTTTTTCTCTTCTTTTCTTGGATTTTTCTTCAACTTCAACTGAGCATAACTTTTCAACCGTAGCTCGGATTTGGGTACCGTTTTTTCCAGTGTGCTCGTTGTTCCGAGATATTCAACTTTCCAGAAGGCCCCACCTCCAGAATCGGGCTGTAAAATTACGAAAATGCCCTTGAACTTGCCTTCCTAGCCTTTCTTCTATGATTTTTCCGCAACTTCAAGGGGTCATAACTCTTTCATCGTATCTCGGATTGAGGTGCCGTTTTTTATGGTGTTCTTGTAATTGAAAGATATTAAACTTTCTAGTTGGACCCACTTCCGGAATAAGGCTGAAAAATTACGAAAATGCCCTTGAACTTGCCTTCCTAGCTTTTCTTGCACTGTCTTGCTTCCTCCTTTGCACTGCTTGCATAATTAACCTGTAAAACCAATAGGAGAAGCACAAAACACGCAATACTCGCCAAGAAGGTTAGAAGCATAAAAGTGAATCAAATCCATATATGTTACATCATTCGGGTTCACAAAAGTACTGAAATTAGGGGGATAAATATACAATATTTATGCCCAATCAAACCCCCCTAACTTAGAACTTTGCGCGTCCCGAGCAATGTAAAAGAATGAAAGTAAGAGTTAAGGACACTTCAAGGACTTTATTGGGATATAATACCACTTTCGCGGGCAAGCGATTGCATTTAGCGTATGCAACAAGCCTTTAAACCTCTAGGTTACCCTAGTAGGACGAGTTGTGTCTCGTGAGGGTTTGCAGTGAATATACCCACAAAATTCGACTCAAAGAAAATTCAAAATACGCAAAAATTGTACAATTCAAACTTTACCATAAAATAGTCATCATCAAATCATATTTACAAGTCTCAAACCGTAGTGTGTGTGTGCGAAGCCGGAAATATAACCGCCAATTTTCATCGATTGATCATTACGTTACTTATCCGAAAATTCGTTTTGATTTCAATTTCTCACGGAATGCACTCACAAACGAATCTCTCGGATTATGGCTATTCTCTCGGCATGCGTGATATAAGGAGTAAATGTAATGGAAGCAAATACACGCATGCATTTAGAAAGACGGAAATTTTATGGTGAAGGGATCTCTTCAACGGATTACGGTTTTAAAAACGGGAACATCGCCTCTATTTCGCGCATTTAACCTCTTATATTATCTTTTGGTGTATTAACTCTCCACGCGGTACTCAATTTACGCAATTTGGACTCGGTTAGGACTTTTTCGGGCTATAGGGTGTATAGGGTAAAATGAAGGAGGTATGGAAGGTTGGAATTGGAAAAGTCATTCGTGATGTCCATTTGTGCATTTTCTGGGCTATTGCTCATTTTTTTCTTCTTTTTCTATTTTTTTTTCTTTTCTTTTTTTTTTCTTGCTATTTTTGTTGAGCATTCTTCTATTTTTTTTTCTTGCCCCCTTTTTGTTACACTTTTCAGACTTTATTTGATAAATGTTCGATTTTCACAATTCCGGGCTTTTTTTTTGGGTTTTGCGGGTTGTCAAACGAAAGGGAAAATTATTCGGCTCAATTTGGGTTACAAAAGGGATAATTTTTGGCTACTTTTTTCCTGGCCAATATTTTTGGGTGACAAACGAGGGCCTACTTCATTGTCCAAAATACCAATTGCGTTACCATATGCGTTTCGAGGTGAATTTAAGTTTAGAGACTAATTTCGCACGATTTTCAAGGCAACATTGCACACATTTTTCAAAACCGATCAAATGAAAAGATTGAGATCCTTGACAACTTATTTTAAATGCTGAAAAGAACTTTGAGTTAACATTTAACTCGGATTGATTTAAAAACTCGCAACAAGTGATAGGCTCGAATCTCACCGGGTTTGTTAATCTCTACACTTATTCGTTAAGTCGTCAATTTTCGCACAATTTCCATCTTTGGTCAATTTCGGCTTTGTGTATGTTGAATGTTTACAATTTGAGACTTTAAACCGACTTTTAATGATATTTTTGAAAATTTTGAATTCCAATTTTTATTTATTTTGAACAAAAATATTTTTGGCTTTTTCAAAATTTTATGATTTTTTTGGAAATTTTGGGCATTTTTGAAAATTTGTGAAGTTTTAGACCCCCCCTAACTTAGACTTTTGCATTGTCCTCAAGCAAAAAGGACGAAAATCTAACTCAAGGCGAATGAAAAGTGCGGAAAAATAAAACAAACAAATATGAAAAATGCAACAAGACACTATATGACACTCATGCATGACTCAAAAATACAACAAAAATCACCCCATACGCGTCGGGGGTGCGACGACCTCTCATCTCTCCATAAACTCACCCGACCCCACTTACGGGGTTCGATGCTCTCCTTGTCACTCCCGTCCTAGGATTATATTCCAACAATCGGAACAAGTTGGGACCTCGCCCATAGATAAAGGATAGACCGGGAGACTCGTCGTGACTAATTGGAAATGGATCCTCGTGATGCTGACTCAAAGCATGGTCAACGTGCACTGACTCGGAGGGGACACCTAGGTTTCTTTCAATTTTTAAGACGCATGGGTCGGGCTCTAAGTCGGATGAACCACAACTTTTCTCCTCACTCGTCTTCGGGACCTCTAGTGGTATGGGTGGATGGTCACAAAGAAGAAATTCATTGATTTTATCTTCCCATTCACTTTCTTCTAGGTGTCTAAATGAATCCATTAGAGTTTGGACTTGGTCGTTAAGGCTCTCATCTAGGCTCTCATCCACCGGACCGAATTCTTTTTCAAATTCTTCCATGCTCATGTCCCCTAGATCTCTCTCTCTCGCGGTGCCAACGTCCTCTCTAACTTGCTCGCTTTCTAACTCCACCATTTTTCTCTCTTCTAACCCCTCTCTCTCTCGCTCTATTGCGGTCACTACACACCTCTCTTCCACTTTTCTCTCCGCGTCACAACTACCACCGTTACTTGATGAAATAGGGCACACTCCTAATGGCTCTCTCTTGTGGGACCTCTCACTCTCATGGCTCGACACTAAGCAGGACCCTAGGGCCTTCCCACAATCATTCTCCTCGTTGTATTCCTCTATGATCTCATTTATAGAACTCACCGCGTGAAGATCATCTTCTTCTCCCGTATGTTGGGCGACATGGAAGATGTTGGTCTCTAAAGTCATGTTCCCAAAAGTGAGTTGCATTCGCCCATTCCTAGTGTTGATGATTGCGTTAGCCGTAGCTAAGAACGGGCGCCCAAGGATGATAGGAACATGGTTGCTTGAGGTGAAGGAGGGCTCCGTGTCCCAAATGACAAAATCTACCGGAAAGTAGAAGGTGTCAACTTGGACGATCACGTCCTCAATTATGCCTCGTGGAATCTTCACGGTTCGATCCGCTAGTTGGAGAGTGACCTTTGTGGGATTGAGGTCGCCCAAGTCAAGTTGCCTATAAATGGAGTAAGGAAGTATGTTTACACTTGCTCCCAAGTCAAGTAAGGCTTTCTCAATTTTATTATCTCCAATGATGCATGATATGGTGGGTGCACCGGGATCTTTGAATTTAGGCGGGAGATCATTTAGTAGAATGGAACTCACGTTCTGAGCTAGAAAGACATTATTTTTAACCTTCATCTTCCTTTTTACCGTCAACAAATCTTTGATAACTTTGCCGTAGGCTGGAATTTGCTTGATGGCATCAAGGAAGGGCAAGTTTAGCTTCACTTGCTTAAGTACTTCTAGCACTTCATCACGTGGGCATCCTTTCTGTGAAGGAATCAACCTTTGAGGAAATGGTGCCGCGTTGGGTGGTTTCACTACTACCTCGGCCTCACTAGTGTCGTCTTTATCACCTTCTTTCAAGGGGACATCTTCGGCCTCTTTCGTGCCGGGTGAAATCTCCTTGTCTTTGGGTATGTCTTGTGGAAGCGGTGACAAGTCAACAACTTTCCCACTACGTAAAGTGGTGATTGCGCTACATTGCTCAAGATGGTCCTGGGGTGTCGATCTAACACTAGTTTGACCTTGGAGAGGTCTTTGGCCCTGGGCAGGAAACTTTCCCTTCTCTTGAACACTCAACGAGGATTGTATCTTAGACAGATTTGCATTTAGGTCGCCAACGAGACGATCATACTTGGCATTGGTTGCGGCCTGGCTTGTGATGAATTGATTCACAGTATCCTCGAGAGTTCTCCGCTGTGGTGGGATATAATTTCCATGAGGTGGTGGTGCTTGCACATGACCTTGCATGTGTGGAGCTTGTTGAAATTGTTCTGGAGGAGGAGGGGCAACATGCGAAGGAGGGTTCATTGCGGCATGTTGTTGCCCGTAGCTAAAACCGGGATGGCTTTTCCACGAAGGGTTGTATGAATTCCCATGCGGGGCAGCGAAATTACCCTTGAAACCTCCTATACTACTAACTTGCTCTTGAAGCATTCCTTTGTAGGCGGGTATCGTCGGGCATTCCTCAGTTGAATGTCCCGCCTCACAAATTGCACACACTTTCTCGACGGGATTTTTGATAGATCCAACTACCTCACATAAATCTCGAAATCCTTTCTCAAGGGTGTCCAATCGACTGTCCGTCATAGAATGCTTATCTACGTGGAATAGGCCGGACGCCGATGGAGCAGTGGTGGGTTGTCGATTTTGATTTTGAGCGCTCGGGTCAGAGGTATCCCAAGATTGGGTAGTCTCGGCGACATACCTCATGTGAAGATCAGCATCATGGGCATCTAGATCGATAAACGGACCGCTTCCCATAGTTTCAACAAGTTGTTTGGAGTTAAGATTTAACCCATTATAGATAAAGGAGATGATTTGCGACGGATCAAATCCATGATGGGGGCATGAAGCCACTAACTCGTTGAAACGTTCATAACATCGATGGAATGGCTCATTTTCATGTTGTCTAAACGCTTGAATTTGAGCCTTGATAGAGATTGTTCGATGTGTTGGGAAGAATTTCTTGAGAAATTTAGATTGTAGCTCATTCCAGGATGGAATCGAGCTTGGAGGTAAAGACCATAGCCAAGCTTTGGCTTTATCTTTAAGCGAGAAGGGGAAGAGTTTGAGGCGGATTACCTCTTATGTGCAGGTTTGATCATTGAGAGTATCACACACGTCCTCAAATTCCCTTATGTGGAGGTATGGCTTTTCAGAATCCATACCGTGGTAATGTGGTAGCGTCTGGATCATCCCATTCTTGAAACGGAACTGCCCGGCATTATACGGGAGTATAATGCATCCCGGAGTGACAGTGCGCTCGGGATATAAAAATTCTCTCAACGGGCGGTACGGAGGCTCATCCTCACCGGTAGATGCATTACTGTGTTGCGACATCTCTCTCTCACTTGACGATTCAGCGTTCTCACTGGGTGTGCACGACGTGTGTCCTACGAAGGAGAAGGGAGTGTTGCTAGAGATTGAATGTGACGGTGTGGGAGGTGGGATCCAGAACTGTGAGGCTTGTGGAGTGTGGGGACTGTCAGGATTATACTCAACAAGCGGATTTTCGTGAATGCTGGTTGGAGTATTATGGGGTGTGGGAGTGGTTTCAGAATTTTGCATTAAGCTCAGGAGAGATGATGATTGTGAATCTTTTTGAAGTTTTATTTTTTTATTTTTTAATTTTTTTGGATTTTTTAGAATTTTTGGTCAAAGTTTTGGATTAACTCGATCTAATCCTAAGTCTACCTAATTCCCCGGCAACGGCGCCAAAAACTTGACACGACTCAGAATGTGTATCTAAAGTGTGTGCTCTCTAGGCTCAAGTGCAAGCCTATCGTTCAAGTAATAATTCCGACAAGTCGGGTATCGATCCTCAGGGAAAAAGGACAACGAAGTTGTGACGACGGGATAAGAGGGAGGAATCCTAACGATGACTCTAAAAAGAAAGGAAAAGATTTGATTTTTGTTTTTGGGATTGATTACACTAAATGTAATTATGAAACTATAATGAAAAATGCAATTAACTAAATTATCTAAATGGAGAATGAAGAATTAAACTGAAACTTTTAACTAAATGATGAGAAAACAGGATGGGAATACAATCCCCCAACCCTAGTGTAATGCAGTGACAACGTTGATCATAAATTTATCTGATTAATTCAAACCCGGAATTTAGTACTCCCAAGCATTATGTATACGAGGTTCAAGCCCGCGTCATACCTAATCTGAGGATGAGTAAATCGGTATCGCGGTAATTACACTCAAATTGTACTCTAAATCATCACGAGTACCCATGGGCAAACGAGATATAAAGATCTACAATTCTTATGAAATTACGCGATACGATTTAAATTAATCATTAAATTCAGCGGATCGACGTTATACGCATGCACTAAACACATCAGGTTGGGTTCATGCATCCCAACCTTGAAAAACCTAGCCGGACATGTTAATTTGACTAACGCATGAAATAATGACGTTGCATGAGTAAGAATTCATGATGAAACTAGCTATAAACATGTAACTACGTATTGGAAATGCAAAAACAAGTTGAATCAATCAGGAAAACTAAGCATGCAAGAACAATAATGAGAAACAAGAACTTTGAATTAAAACTGGTAAAAACAAACCCGAAACAATGAATTCTTGAAGTAAATTGTGCCCTTGATGTTCCTAGATGTTTCTCCCCTTTTTCTCTATCAAAAACTCTCTCTAAATAACCCTAAAAGCTGCTCCTAAGTTAATGCCTCCGTTTTTTACAAGTTTGGAGTCTTTTAAACCTAATAGGAGACTTGGAGACCAATCCAAATGAAAGACAAAATTCGCATATTTATACCCAATCAGTCGGCGTCGGTGAATGAGGTGAAAATGTGGAGAGATAGAGCCGCCAGTCTATTTTACTCAAAATAGATAAAAGAATCCCGAAGGACATCATCCAAAGACATACTGATATATACGAAACCAAAATGATTTAAAAAAGGGTCCGGAGCCTAAGTTACGAAATGGGAAGCTGTTAGGCACCCATTCCTCCCTTGCGGTCTGTCATGGGTTGTTGTTGTTTCCTTTATTTCCCCGTGATATGTGTGTATGTGTATACATAGTGGAGATAGGAATCATCGACTTGTATCATAGAAGAGATAAAGCGAGTCATCCATAGGAATGTTTCTAAAAGTAATATTAGAAAATATGATTTATGCGATTATCCTAGCATCGATCATTATAGGGGAATGATAATGCATGTGGAATGATACGCCATTGAGAACAAATATATATGTGTAAATACATAGAATTTGAGATAAATTAAGTCTAAAGAATATAGAAAAATAGGAAAATAGTAGAAAAAGGACTCGAGTCTCGGGTTTTACCCCGAGATGCCTACGTAGCCTATAGAGGCATCAAAGTCCACGTAGTTCATATGAAAAATGAGGGGTGGGATTTATCCCATAAATCCAACGGCGGACTTATCTTGTATGTGTGTGTGTGTGTAAAAAAGTGTTTCGGTTGTGAGAAAAGTGTGAGAATTCCCGTTTGGAATATGTGAGCAAATCTTCTTTTTTTTTTGAGTTTTTATTTATATGAAAATAAGATATGTGCAATAATACTAAATAAAAAGTATATTAAGATATGTGAGATGAGAGAATAAAAGTGCTAAGTAATAAAACAAGTTAATGCGAATTTATGAGAATTTAAGGAGAGAGTTTGAAGAGTTGGACCTTCTCGGAGATCTTGAGCTTGATCTTGGATGTTGGAGAACAACCCTTTCACTTGGATGATGATGGAGGGTACTTAATTCATCAATTTTGATGAAAAGGATGATGAAGAGTGAAGGTTGGAAAGGGATTTGGATGTGGAAATCACGCTAACTTCGAGAGAGGTTTTCTGGATTCGCTGAGAGTGATGTATTTAAGATCTGGGGTCCTTTTGCAATGAGGTCAAGCCCACTTTTATGCAGGCCCAGGGCATTGCTGATCAACATATCCCTAGTCCTGCGAATCGGCAGGTGTGTTTAGGCACACTACCGATAGGCAGGGTTTGGGACCTGCCGTTTGGCAGTCTCTTTCAGGCTCCTTCGGAAAATTAGTTGTAGAGCAAAAACCATTGATCCGAATCGTGTACGGGGGTAAAGAGTTGGAAAGGTAATTCAGAGACGTTCGAAAGTCCTTTGGACAACTCCCGGGTTCGAGAGTTGACTTTGGGTCAAATATGTCTCTGAAGTGCTCATCAGTCCTTTAGACAGGGAAACTTCGGACGCAAACGGATCGTTCATCCGTATGGTAAGTTAGAATCGTGAACGGGGTAGACTGTTGGAAATGTTAGGAGATGTACTTTGACATTCCAAAGAGTTTGACACAGTTTAGGGAGTTAACTTTGGTTAACCGGCCCCTGGAAGCATTCAATGAACTCTCGAAATAAAACGGATCATTCGTCCGAACCGTAAGTCAGAATCGCGCTCAAAGCTGACTGTTGGAAAGGGGTTTTAGTGCACTTTGAAGATTCATTCAGTCTCGATCGAGTTGAAGAGTTAACTTTAATCAAATGGAGCCCGGGAGTGCCCGATGGCTTCTTGGGCGGGTTTCAAGGGAAAACGGGTTGTTCGTCTACATGGTAAGTCAAAATCGCGCACGGGATAGACCGTTGGAAAGGGGATTCCGTGACCTTTGAAGATTCATTAAGTCTCGGTCGAGCTAAAGAGTTTTACTTTTTGGTCAAACGGATCCTAGGAGTGTCTGATGACCTCTGGGTTAGTACCTAGGGTATGACTTAGGTTTGCAATGATGAAGGGAGGTGCTAGGGACCTAAGGAGAGGTTAAAGGGGTATTAGAATGGGGTGTCTATAAGATATATCAATGTATAGTTCTACCACCTTTAGAATGCTAATGATGACTAGTGTGGTCATCACGTAAATTCAGTTAGCGTAGAGCCTGGAGATAGGCATGGTGACGACCTTCGATAGTTGGAGGTTATAACAATGTGAATGTTTTGCTAAATTGGGAATTTTATAAAGCGACATTTGGTATATGATCATGACACGATAGTGTCGATAATGACCTAGGTTTGATAGGTTGGTCAGGACGTCATGATGGCTAGGAGTGTGAACGAGGTCGACATTGACAGAGAAATTGGGCATTCATCAACCAAAGTGGTTCGCATCCATCAAGAACTTATCCCTAAGGAGGGAAGTCCAATATTTAACTTTCCAAAGAGTAATATATTCATAAGTTACATTCGTCTTGCGGGGTTGAGTAATTTGTGATCTGATTTGTCACAGTTGGTGACTCGAGCCAGGGTGTGTGGCTAGGTGAGTGCCTAATGAGAGCCTCTAGGGGAAGTCATGGACTACAAAGCATGTGGCGTGGATTCACCCTTCGTAGATCGTATTCCATTGTGTGCAGGTAGGATTTTCTGAGGATGGGTATTCATTTTTTTGGATTCCTTGTGTCCTTTTAGGTTCTGATGATCGAGGATTACATTCCCACAGTTATGGTAGCCCTTGAATTTGTACTATGTTATGGTTCTGCGCAGTTTGGCCCATTAGAGTGCGGTTGGACCTAACATGGTCAATGAATCTAGACAAATGGGAGCATCCTTGTCTAAGGTATCCTTTCTATTGCACAAAGTACTATGTACGGGTGGCTACACTTCAGCCCCCCCAGTTTGCTTATAGTGTCAGTTAGCCCTGTTGCGCTTCGGCCCTTCAGTTTTCTTATAGTGTCTGTTCACCTTATAATTAGCAAGCATATAATTATCTGATATGGCAGTCAGTGGCTCTGTGTACAAAGAGCAATATGATGACTTGAGGACATTGTAAAGTGTTAAAACTCAGGGAAACTTAGCACACAGTGTCTTTTACCACACTGAGTGGATTGGCATAATAGTCAGGTGTGTGTTCCACAGTTAGATGCCTTGAGTGATCCTAGGTTCATGGAAGGATATTGTGTAGGGTGTTAATTGGGCGCACAAATTGAGGCTTGGTTGGTGTGTAACTCCACGAAGTGTGTGACTCGAGATATGAGGTTATGATCAATATTGAATAAGATTATGTGGTCATGATGACCGGAGAATTTGAGGAGACTAAGGATGTGTAGTCTTAATATTAGTGACGGTTATTGGTGATAAATTGGACAAAATATTATTCGCACGTAATTTTTCTATGGAGTGAGTGTTGATAATTAGAGTGCGTTACCCAATAGGGCGTTGGTATGCTTAGGATATTAGTAAGGTAGTCTTAAGACTTGATTGAGCATGATCATCAAGCGAGTGGAGGCTCGAGGATGGTTATGTGACATTGATGGTTAGCAAGACATAGAATGTCAGGACATATTGCATGTTAAACCTTCGGTGTCTGCCCTGGTGAAATAACGTATGATGTTATCTTAGCTATTGAGAACTTCGATGACTCAATTTAATAGGATTTTTGTGATTTAGAGTAAGAGTCGGTAAACCCCACGGACTTGAGGAAATGGCACATCGATAATTTAGGGGAAGAGATTTCCTAAGGATGGAAGAATGAATTACTCGCGGAGAATATTATATTATTTTTCCCATATGAATTGTAATAACATAAAAATCATGGGATTTTTGTCATTATACACGGGATTTTATCTCTATTTGATTATTCTTTGGCCTTGATAGTAATTATTGGAAGTTAGTGGGAATAACTAGAGTTTGTAGAATTTTTTTATATTCAAACGATATTGAATATCGCTTGAACGAGTTGCCAATACCGTTCAAACAAGGATCAGGTTGGTACAAATGAAAATATAATGTTGTTCGAAGTTGGGTTCTAAGGAGGATCTAAGGAGATGTCCCCGTATAAGGTTTCCTAACCTCATTAGAAGGTTGTTCGATGGGAAATCGAATGAGATCTTAATCTCATTTGACTGAAGTCCTATTATCACTCGAACGACCCTCCCATAAATCTTTTAAATTTGTTTGCCCTTGTGTGTTGTCACATTTTGGACCCTTTAATTGATGAGGTGTCGATTTCTGAAGGCTTAGATGATTAAAACGGGTTAAATGTGATGCCCTTGGTCTTTAAAATTATTTTTAGGCCTATTTGGTGTAATGTGGGAGAGAGAAATGGTGGGTTATCTCCTCCATTTTCATACCATCATTTACCTCTCTCTCTCTCTCTCTCTCTCTATCTCTCTCTCTCTCTCTATCTATCTATCTATCTATCTATCTATCTATCTATCTATCTATCTATCTATCTATCTATCTATCTATCTATCTATCTATCTATCTATCTATCTATTTATCTCTCTCTCTCTCTCTCTCTCTCTCACTCACTCATTTCGAGAATGTTTCATCTTCCCCAAGCCCCTCCCACCAGTGCTACACCATGCCACCACCTTCCATTCACCTTGTGCCACCATATTTCATAATTATTCCACCATATATGAACCTTATACACCCATTGCCTCCATGGTTGAACAAAGCTACGAATTTATGGAGTTGTTGTTGGGGGGTTTTGAAGATAAAGAAGTATAAATTTGTGGAGTTTTGAAGGGGGTTTTTCATGGAGATTTCATGGAGCAGGCTTGTGGATCTAGGAAAATTCTTTAAGGCCTCCTTAGGAGGTGGGAGGTTTCCACACTCTTCTACCTTTATCCTACCATTTTCAAAGCATCTATTGAGGTGGTAAAAACCCTACTCTTAAGTTTAAGACTCTATGTTATTGTTATTTGATCTTTCATATAGAGTTTAAGAGTAAGTTGCATGTATGATTCAAAAATGACATTTCTTATGATTTGTGAAAATGTGTTTAGAAACGGGTTTCAATGGTTTTCAGCAAACTATATATTTCAAGAAAACTTGGTGTTTAAACATTTTTATAGAAAAAGATATGGAAAGAATGTTTATTTTGTTAGGAATATTTTGTGAATAAATGTTTCAAAGTTTTCTTGTGAAAAATAGGGATTCTATATAAATAGACATTTTATTCAAGTTTACAAGAAATAAAAATATTTTTTGACTTGAAAAGTATGTTTGTGCAAACATTATGAAATTTATCGAATAAATTATAGGTTAGACCCTTTAATAGGATTTTTTTAAACTTAAAATCCACCTTTTTTGCTTATAAATTTATAGTATTTTTGTGATGAATGTATGAACATCTTTTCGTGCATATAAACTTAAATTGTGTGAAAAAGGTATTGTAAATGTGATAAGTGTATGGTTGGAAGACTACATATACTAATAAAGAAAATAGTGTTTTCTTATAATGTAGTCATTAAATGTTCAATAATTTCATAGAGAAAGAAAATAATGAAATAAATAGGATTTAAACTTAAGAACTATGTTACTCCAAAGTTTTAAATAAGTGTTAATGAGTTAAAAACACTTAGGAAGTTAGTGGGGATAACTTAATGATGTTTTGGAAAAAAAAGCTTGTGAAAATGGAGGAAAAGACAAGATGAAAACAAATGGTTAAATTGGTAATTTTACGTTAAGTGGAACATTTTAATGAAATAAAAATGTTAAAAAAGGGTGTTACATAAAATGGTCCTAAATGAACCTGATTTTTGGGATAAAATCAATACCAGAGTAAAAAGGATAAGAAATACTGATTTTAAAGTGTAACACAAATTGGGGTGAAACCCCGAGTTTTGGTTTCAGCCAGAAAAGGGAAAGTGTAATAATGCGGATAAAAATGTTAAAACACATTAATGTAGACTAAGATGACAATGGGATAATTAAGAACGGCTCGGAGCCCTAGGGTGAAAGACCCAAAATCATTGGTCAGGGCATATGGTAGACCACCGATTGGAGCCCATTAAAGTATGAGGATATTATAAGATTCTGAGAAAAAGATAATGAAAATACAACATGCCAAGAAATGCGTTGTGTGGTGAATATGTGGAAAAATAACCCGACTTGAATGAAATAAGAAATGTTTCGGTAAAGGATAAGTGGGTAAGAAATATGAAAAAATTTATTAATGTCCATAAAGTAAATGAGTGGTAAAGTGAAGTAATTAAATTAGCAGTGAAGCAACTTAATGAGGTTAACCCATAATTAACAGAACAGTGTGTTTGTGAAAGGTTGTCAAAAGAAAAAATAAGTATTTTCTGACACGATTCTTGCGGGAGTTGAAATATGATTTTCTATGAAAATTATATGTGGATTGTTATGAATAAAGGGGTACTATCGACAAAATATATGATTTTCCTTAAACAAATGGTATTTGTTTAAAGTATTTAATCGAGTGTGTTAAATCAAGAAATAAATGTCAAGTCAAGTAAAACTGAAATTCTTTACAAGATTAAGGCGAATTAATTGGGATAAGTAACGTTTTTGGAATAAAAAAAATAGTTTCATGCATTAAAGTATGCACACACACACACACACACACACACACACGCACACACACACACACATATAACGTGTTAGAGTATCCTTTCTCCTGTTAGATTCTATACTTTATTATTGTATTTTCCCACTGGGCATTCGACCCATTCCATTGTCTTTGTTATGGAAGGTTGGGTTCGGTTCTATACTTTGAGAGCGTTCTAAAGGTAAGTATTCTTTTTATTTTATATTAGTAGCTCTGTGTGCTTGGATTCCGAGAACTCTTTCCACGGGTCCCTCACATAGCTTGATTTAAATGGAGACCACATGCTAAACAAGTGAAATGTTAATCGAATAAAACTGGACTAGCCACATTATGTAGGTTGTTTCATTGCACTTCACACCTAACACTCAGGTCGGACCAGGTTGACCATGGGTAGCCCATAAATCCAGGTCGGGCCATTACAACCACACTAGACCTAAACATGGTTAATTAATGTCCTAGCTATGATACCAGTTTTTAAATGCGAGATGTTCATTTGCTAATAGGCAGGGATGGTCCAAACGAAAAAAGTATATTTTTGTATTTTTAAAATTTTAAAGATGAAAACTTTTAACTATTTAAACCCAATAAACTTATGCTCCAATTTTATAGCGTTTGTTGTGAAAAATTGATTTATCCAATTTTATCTTTTTAATCTAAAATGTGCATCTAGATTTTAAGTAAATAAAATAAATAAACCATCCACAACATGACGACGTACGAGGAAAATAAAAAAGGGTACAACCTTAAATGACCCAACCAAATAGTTCACTATGATACGATTTTATAAAGATTAAAAACTAGACTTGCTCAATAACTTGTCTCCTTTGCAACCCTTGATGATCTTATATCTCCAACCGTTCATCTATAGTACAATATAGGATTTTACCAACGTATGCTACCACTATGCACGAGTCCACGCACCCCTAGGTATTCATCGATAAGGCTTAAAAATTATAAACCAAGTATCGAGTCGACTGCATGAAATCGGTTCTCAATCCAATATGATGAGAAACAAACATTGGCGCCCAAACAAAAAGATCTCAAAGTATAAGAAATATGAAACTTGGATCATTAAACACAATGGGTGAAACTAGGATTTTGAAAATTTGGTAAACTGATAGGAAAACGTTTTTCGCCAAAATTTATTAGAAAGTCTGAGCGCAAAGAACCTTAAAAACACAAATTTTGAGGCGAAAAACTTATTCGAAAGAAAACAATAAGGTCGTTCGAATGAGAATAGCTTTTCATTCCAACAAAACTCCAGCTCATTTTAATGAAGAAGCTTTCTCATTCAATCGTCCTTCTAATGACGTTCTAATGAGAATGACGCTGTTAAACAGAGTGACCTTGTTAGATGTAAGTTAGACGGTCTTTCCAGGGAGATTCCAATGTCATTCTAATGAGACCAACTTTGTTTTTAACGAAACTCAATTTTGTTCTAATGAAGAACAAATCTCGTTCTAACGAGATTAGAAAAAAAATTATTTTTCCTTTAAAAAATGTTTTAAAAATAGTTCAAAATTTTTTTGTTCAAAAATAAACTCCTACAAAAATTATCCAATGATCATATTCAAATGCATCCATGCCTGCGAGATTTTTGATAAACATGAAGACAAACTTGGCACTACAAACATGGCACAATCCACTTTGAATCTTATTCGCTACATCTTCATCAAAGAAGTGATAAGTTTACGAGATCAACAATACAAATTCTAATTTATGACTCAAATGTTTTGTCCCGAATTATGCCAATTATAAAAAAAATTGACTCGATTGAAAATTCCTCCTTACATACCCGTTAATGTGGGTAAAATGGAATCTCCATACTGAGTAGGAATTCAAATTCGAGTGCGAGTTTTTGATGAGACAACAGTACCCCATCCATTTTGAATCATTTATATGAGATGTTAGTATTTTTACTCATTAATATGAGGTGTTACTATTGAACTCCGTTGTATGAGGGATTATTACTTTGACTGACATAAATGTGGGGTAAGTTATGAATTTCGAGGACATAATACTTTTTTTTCGAGGGGAGATTGTAATACCCCATAATTTAGGAGTGTTTATTAATAGTTAAAATAAATAAATTTAGGAATTTTTTTATTTATTGATTAATTATTTAAATAATTATATTCCCAATAGTACTATTCTAAATAGTACTATTTCAAATAACATTGGATTCTTTAAAAAAATTAATTCCAAATACTAATTGCTATTCTGTTGGCGACACTATTCACATAGGATTCTTAAAAAATAAAAGAATAAAGAACGGGTATTGAATATTACTTCTTCTTCTTCTACTTCATCATCAACATCATCATCATCATTCTCTCATTTCCTCATTTATTCCTCATTTCCTCCTCAATACTCAACCCACCTAAATTACACCATTGAATCTAAAAAAATCATACTCTTTATTCTAGACAAAAAATTATATTTTTTTTTGGAAAACAAATTGGGATAGCGTTGGATAAACATTAAAGGATTTTTGGAGGCCAATTCAACTAATTTTCCAGAGAGAATTCTTTTACCCATTTGGAAGGTTATTTTCCTCAATTGAGGAGCAATTTTGGAGGTACTTCTTCTACAATTCTTTCTTATTATTTTTGGAATTTTTCTTCAATTATGGCAAGATAATTTTACTCTTTCCTCTAATGATATAAATAATATTTTCTACCTATATAGTTTGATGTGTAAATTAAAATTTATGTTGAAATAATTAAGATTTATTTTATTGTGATCACACCTTTTATCAATTCCAACTTTTGATGAATAAATTTTAAAAACCTAATTCATGAAATTATATACTTAATTAATTTAGTCTAATTTGGTATAATTGAAATGGATCATGAAGTCTACATTCTTGGTTTGCTTTATTTAAACGTTATATCTAACATTAATTGAATTATATGCTTTGAAAATCAGGATTGTAGATTAAATTCATGTCTTATTATGTTAAATTATATTTTTCATAATTTTGGGAATTATGGTTCTAGTAAATAATAACTTTTTAATTTTTAGGTTTATGAAATATGTTGAAGATCTAAAATAAAACAATAATTTCATCAGAAAATTATGAGTCTTCATAGAATTATGTAAAATATAATTTTCTAAAATTTTCATGATTTAATAAATTTCGAAAAAGGTCATTTATGACCTGAAAAATGAGAAAAACCGAACTAGGTGTATTTATCGACACGTAGTAATGTTATAGAAAAAGGAGTTTATTAGCCCCTAGAAGGCGTAAATTAAGACATTTCATATATTTTTATCAGAAATCATGTCATGGACGACATTCGTAAAATAACTTTTCCTAAAATCCTATTGTAAAGGACCCATATTAACAAATTATTGTTCTGACAACAAATTGTTTGCAATATCCTAAATGACTATGGTTCACTATGATAGAGTTTTTTAAACATTAAAAAATAGACTTACTCAATGACTTGTCTCTTTTGAAAGCCTTGATGTTCTTCTATCTTCAACCCCTCATATATAGTGCAATATAGGAGTCCACCTACGCAAGTTTCCGCAATGCACGAGTCCACACACGCCTCGGTATTCATCAATAAGGCATTAAAATTATAAACCCAGTACCGAGTCCACCGCATGAAATCGGTTCTAAATCCAATATTATCAGAAATAAATTTTGGTGCCCAGACAGAAAGATCTTAAAGTATAAGAAAGATGAAATCATTAAACACAATGAGTGAAACTAGAGTTTCAAAACTTTGGTGAAGAGATAGGAAAACATCTTTCAACAAAAGTTATTAAAAAGTCTGAGTCTAACTTGCGTTAAATATTAAAAATAAAAATTTTGAGGCGAAAAACTTATTAAAAAGAAAATAATAAGGTGGTTTGAAGGAAAATATCTTTTCAATCTAACACAAATCCATCTCATTTGAATGAAAAATCTTTCTCATTCAATCGTCCTTCTAGTGAGCTTCTAACAAGAATGACACTATTAAATAAAGTGGCCTTGTTAGATGTATGTTAGACGGTCGTTCAATAACATTCCAATGTCGTTTTCATGAGACCAACTTTGTTCGAACGAAACTCGATTTCATTCTAACGAAGAACAAATATCGTTCTAACAAGATTAGAATAAAAAATATTTTTCTTTTAAAAAATATTTTTAAAAAAGTTCCAAATGTTTTTGTTAAAAAATAAACACGTATAAAAATTATCCAAGGATCATATTCAAATGCATCCATACCTGCGAGATTTTTAATAAACGTGAAGACAAACTTGGCGCTACAAAAATGGAACAATGTATATCCACTTTCAAGCTTATTCGCTGCATCTTCATCAAACAAGTGATAGGCTTACGAGATTGACAATACAAATCCTAAACTATGACTTGAATGTTTTGTCCCGAATTATGCCAATTATATAAAAATTGACTCGCTTGAAAATTCCACTTTACATACCATTAATGTGGGTATAATGGAATCACCATACTGACTAGGAATTCACTTGGGAGTGCGAGGATTTGATGAGACGACAATACCCCATCAGTTTTAAATCATTTATGTGAGATGTCCGTATTTTGACTCATTAATATGAGGTGTTAATATTCAACTCAGTTATATGAAGGATTATTACTTTGACTCAAATAAGTGTGGGGTAAGTTATGAATTTCGATGACATAATTCTTTTTTTTCGAGGAGAGATTATAATACCCCATAATTTAGGAGTGTTTATTAATAGTTAAAATAAATAAATTTGAGACATTTTTATTTACTGATTAATTATTACATAATTATATTCCTAATAGTACTATTCTG
This sequence comes from Sambucus nigra, assembly GCA_949130495.1. Taxonomy (NCBI): domain Eukaryota; kingdom Viridiplantae; phylum Streptophyta; class Magnoliopsida; order Dipsacales; family Adoxaceae; genus Sambucus; species Sambucus nigra. The sequence continues at coordinate 163,257,628 of OX422223.1, read as the reverse complement.
AATATTACTATTTCAAATAACATTGGATTCTTTATAAAAAAATTAATTCAAAATACTAATTACTATTCTGTTGGTGACACTATTCACAAAGGATTCTTCAAAAAAAGAATGACCATTGAATGTTACTTCTTCTTCTTCTTCTTCTTCTTCTTCTTCTTCTTCTTATTATTATTATTATTATTATTATTATTATTATTATTATTATTATTATTATTATTATTATTATTATTATTATTATTATTATTATTATTATTATTATTATTATTATTATTATTATTATTATTATTATTATTATTATTATTATTTTTATTATTATTATCATCATCATCATCATCATCATCATCATCATCATCATCATCATTCTCTCACTCTATCATTTCCTCATTTCCTCCTCATAACTCAATGGACCTAAATTACACCATTAATTCTAAAAAAATCATCCTTTCATATTCTAGACAAAAAATTATATATTTAAAAAAGAAATTGGGATAGCTTTGGATAAACATTAAAGGATTTTTGGAGGCCAATTGAACTAATTTTCAAGAGAGAATTCTTTTACGCATTTGAAAGGTTATTTTCATCAATTGAGGAGCAATTTTGGAGGTACTTCTTCTACAATTATTTCTTCTTATTTTTGGAAGTTTTCTTCAATTGGCGCAAGATAATTTACTCTCTCGTCTCATGATATAAATAGTATTTTCTACCTAAATAGTTTTATATGTAAATTAAAATTTATCTTAAAATAATTAAGATTTATTTTATTGTGATCACACATTTTATCAATTCCAACTTTTGGTGACTAAATTTAATGAATATAATCCATGAAATTATATACTTAATTAATTTTGTCTAATTTGGTATTATTGAAATGGATCATGAATTTTACATTCTTGGATTGATTTAAATGTTATATATAACATTGAATGAATTATGTGCTTTGAAAATCACGATAGTAGATTAAATTTATGTCTTATTATATTAAATTTTATTTTTCATAATTTTGTGAATTGGGGTTCTAGTAAATAATAACTTTTTATTTGTAGGTTTATGAATTATGTTGAAGATCTAAGATTGTCTCGGATTTAAAAAAAATGTAATTTCATCAGAAAATTATGAATCTTCATAGAATTATATAAAATATAATTTTCTAATGGTTTCATGATTTAATAAAATTTGAAAAAGGTCATTTATGACTGAAAAATGAGAAAAACTGAACTACATGTAGTAATGTTATAGAAAAACGAGTTTATTAACCCTTAGAAGGCGTAAATTGAGACATTTCATACATTTTTATCAAAAAACATGTTTTGGACAACATTCGTATATTAACTTTTCCTAAAATCCTATTGTAAAGGACCCATATTAACAAATTATTGTTCTGACAACATACTGCTTGCAATATCCTAAATGAGTATAGCTCACTATGATAGAGTTTTTTAAACATTAAAACATAGACTTACTCAATGACTTGTCTCTTTTGCAAGCCTGGATGTTCTTGTATCTTCAAACGCTCATATATAGTGCAATATAGGAGTCCACCTACGCAAGTTGCCACAATGCACGAGTCCACACACGCCTCGATATTCATCGATAAGGCTTAAAAATTATAAACTCGGTACCGAGTCCACCACCCAAAATTATTTCTCAATCCAATATTATGAGAAACAAATTTTTGTGCCCAGACAGAAAGATCTCAAAGTATAAGAAAGATGAAATCATTAAACACAATGGGTGAAACTAGAGTTTTGAAACTTTGGTAAACATATAGGAAAATATCTTTCACCAAAAGTTATTAAAAAGTCTAAGTCCAACATGCCTTAAATAATAGAAACAAAAATTTTGAGGCGAAAAACTTATTCGAAAGAAAATAATAAGGTGGTTTGAAAGAAAATAGCTTTTCGTTCTAACACAACTCTAGCTCATTTGAATGAAAAAGATTTCTCATTCAATCGTCCTTCTAATGAGCTTTTAACAAGAATGACACTATTAAATAGAGTGGTCTTGTTAGATGTACGTTAGACGGTCGTTCCAATAACACTCCAATGTTATTTCAATGAGTCCAACTTTGTTCGAACGAAACTCAATTTCATTTTAACGAAGTACATCTCATTCTAACAAGATTAGAATAAGAAATATTTGAAAAAAGTTCCAAATGTTTTTGTTCAAAAATAAACACCTATACAAATTATCCAAGGATCATATTCAAATGCATCCATACCTGTGAGATTTTTTATAAACATGAAGACAAACTTGGCGCTACAAACATGGAACGATGTATATCCACTTTGAATCTTATTCCCTACGTCATCATCAAACAAGTGATAGGCTTACGAGATCAACAATACAAATTCTAAACTATGACTCGAATGTTTTGTCCCGAATTACGCCAATTATATCAAAATTGACTCGCTTGAAAATTCCACCTTACATACCGTTAATGTGGGTACATTGGAATCACCATACCGAGTAGCAATTCACTTGGGAGTGCGAGGATTTGATGAGACAACAGTACCCCATCTGTTTTGAATCATTTATATGAGATGTTCGTATTTTGACTCGTTAATATGAGGTGTTAATATTCAACTCAATTATATGAGGGATTATTACTTTGACTCACACAAGGATGGGGTAAGTAATGAATTTCGAGGACATAATTCTTTTTTTCGGGGGGAGATTGTAATACCTCATAATTTAGGTGTGTTTATTAATAGTTAAAATAAATAAACAAATAAATTTGAGAATTTTTTATTTATTGATTAATTATTTAAATAATTATATTCCTAATACTACTATTCGGAATAGTACTATTTCAAATAACATTGGATTCTTTATTAAAAAATTAATTCAAAATACTAATTACTATTGTGTTGGTGACACTATTCACAAAGGATTCTTATAAAAAAAAATGGGTATTGAATGTTACTTCTTCTTCTTCTTCTTCTTCTTCTTCTTATTATTATTATTATTATTATTATTATTATTATTATTATTATTATTATTATTATTATTATTATTATTATTATTATTATTATTATTATTATTATTATTATTATTATTATTATTATTATTATCATCATCATCATCATCATCATCATCATCATCATCATTCTCTCAGTCTATCATTTCCTCATTTCCTCCTCAAAACTCAACCGACCTAAATTACACCATTAAAACTAAAAAAAATCATCCTTTTTTATTCTAGACAAAAAATTATATATTTAAAAAAGAAATTGGGATAGCTTTGGATAAACATTAAAGGATTTTTGGAGGAAAATTCAACTAATTTTCAAGAGCGAATTCTTTTACGCATTTGGAAGGTTATTTTCATCAACTGAGGAGCAATTTTGGAGGTACTTCTTCTACAATTCTTTCTTCTTATTTTTGAAAGTTTTCTTCAATTGAGGCAAGATAATTTACTCCCTCTTCTCATGATATAAATAATAGTTTCTACCTAAAGAGTTTTATATGTAAATTAAAATTTATCGTAAAATAAGTAAGATTTATTTTATTGTGATCACATATTTTATCAATTTCAACTCTTGGTGGCTAAATTTAATGAATATAATTCATGAAATTATATACTTAATTAATTTTGTCTAATTTGGTATTATTGAAATGGATCATGAATGGTACATTCTTGGTTTGATTTAAACGTTATATCTAACATTGAATGAATTATGTTCTTTAAAAATCACGATAGGAGATTAAATTTATATCTTATTATATTAAATTTTATTTTTCATAATTTTGGGATTTGGGGTTTTAGTAAATAATAACTTTTTATTTGTAGGTTTAGGAATTATGTTGAAGATCTGAGATTGTCTCGGATTTTAAAAAAATAGTAATTTCTTCAGAAAGTAATGAATCTTCAGAGAATTATGTGAAATATAATTTTATAAAGGTTTCATGATTTAATAAAATTAGAAAAAGGTCATTTACGACCGAAAAAATGAAAAAAATCGAACTAGGTATATTGATCGACACGTAGTAACGTTATAGCAAAGTGACTTTATTAACCCCTAGAAGGCGTAAATTGAGATGTTTCATAAATTTTTATCAGAAATCATGTTCTGGATAACTTTCGTATTTTAACTTTTCCTAAAATCCTATTGCTTTTCATATTTTAACTTTTCATATATTATTATTCTGACAACATAATGCTTGCAAAAATTCTAAATGACCACAATTATATGGGCATTGGAATACTATGCTTAAAATGAATTTTTTAATGATATGAGTGAAATGAAATTTTTCTTTTTATTTTTGTGGGGAATATATGCCTCACCCCTTGTTTTTAAAGTAGTTTAATATTTAGGAGTAATTTAAGGAAATCTGATAACTTAAAGATAAAATATAAAAGACGCTGCGATAAATTAGTGACGTATAGAATTTAAATTGTGGAATTATATCGAGAGTGCAAAGCCCTTCAAGGATTCATTGAGCTTCACTTAGGCTATAGAGATAATCAGAGTCAAATGGAGCCCGTGAGTGCTTGGTGGCCTCCAGATCAGTACTTGGAGTATGACCTAGGGTTTATGGTGAATGGAGAAGTGTTAGGGACCTAAGGAGGTGCTCGGGGGGGGGGGGGGGGGGTACCCAAATAGGGTGTCTACAATTGCATTTTGCTAGAACCCCACTGGACATTGGCTCACACCCCTTCTTAGTAACGACTGGCTAAATGCAGTTTCGTATTTAAGAGCACTATACTGGTAAGCTTTCTTACCTTATTTACTCTAGCAACTCTGATTATTTGAATTGATAATGAACCTTACTAGGTTTCTCACTTTTCTAATTACTTTATATTACATGAAAATGGAATTGCATGCTAAATATTGGGACCTTAAGCTAAATAGAAGGAACTATAAACATTATTTAGGGTTGTTAACATCACTTCACAATTGACATATCCGATCCATTTCGGATTGAACTATGGGTGACCATAAGCCAAGATTGGGGCGTCATAATTGGTATAAGAGAATTAGGTGTCATGTTTGTTATGGAACTGACATATAGTCATGAGGTTAGTTTTTGATCTCTCAATTGACAAATTTTGGTTTGGCCTTGATCTTGTATGATGAAAGGGGAATCTGGGTTATTCGCACATACAGTTGTAGCATAAGTGTCAAGAAATTAAAAGTAAGTGGTAAAGTATCATCCGTTAATGAAGATAGGTTAAGTCTTCATTCTAGTTTTCAATATCCTACTATATGTAAAAAAATAGTGTCATGTGTTCCTTTAGAAACGTGTGATAACGTTGATGTTCCTAATGAATGGGAAACATTCCATGATGTATAGAAGGTATGTATATCGATTCTATTATTTAATCAATTATATTAAGAGTTCAATGGTAATATTCCTTGGCATAAAATTTTGATAACGGTATGTCGGGAGATTTGAGTGGCACAGTAAAGTCTTGTGGTTCTAATGGAGCCATTAGGTGCCTTGGCTAAAAAAATATTGTCATTGCGTAAGAATTATAATAATGATTAAGATAAGTAACATTTTGGGGTGATTACTCGTCTTAAGTAGCTTCTCTATATGATAATAAAAATATGCATTATGTATAGTATAGACATGAGTATTAAGAGTTAGTACTGATAAATTGCAAATTTTAGTGATGGGTATTTTATTGAGGAGACTTAAATAAGTGAGTCCTAAGTAAAAAAATATATGTGCATAATGCAGGAGTATGGTTTATCATTGAAGAGTACTTATAATAATGTCTTTGAGTGATTTTAGGGTCATTAGGATAAGGAATGATAAAGTAAATTACACATGGAAGAATAATGGCGCACTTTATGAAAATCTTTGATATTTGGGAATAAAGTTGTTATCTAGTTAGGATAATTGAATAAATTGAAAATATGAAATAAAATTGAAAAAGAACTACTGAATAATAAGAGTGAGACCATTAAGATGATATCATTAATACTTACTAGTTATTGGTGGGTGGTATGATCTTGGATATTTTAAAGGCTTACATCATGTGGTTATATAAGGTTCTTACGATGTTATCCAAGTAATGATACTAAGGTGTATATATGTTGTTGATACCTTGGGTTTAGTATCAGGCATAGTGTAGTTACTTGAATAACAAGGAATAAGGTATTAAAGGAAAAATTATGAGAAAACTAATTAACTTTATGGGTAATTAGAAAATTGAGAATTGACAATTTAGCATAGGTGTATTAAGTAGCACTTAGGAATGGGTAATATGCATAATTATACTATGTATGAATGTATGTATGTATGTATGTATGTATGTATGTTATAAAATCACTACGGTAAAATTCGATAAGAGAAACTAATAGATTCTTAGCATGCTCGAATGGTTAAAGGGTAGCTGGGGATTGTGGAAATATAAAATACATAGTCTAGCGTTATCGCTTATGCTCTAAGGTGATGAAGGGACTATATATGTTCCATCGGTTATCTTTGTGAAAACTATAGTACAAAAGAACATGGTACTGTAAACAAAGAATGATTTTAGATTTGGCACTCGTGATAACTATCTGAATTCATAGGTTGGCTCGTCATTCTTGATGCTCGTAGAATTAGTAAAAGGATGGAGTTTGTTTATAAGGAGGTAAGCCTAGTATCAAAACTTCCTAGATGAAGCATACTCACATAAGTTGCATGAGGATCTCAATTGGTTGTCTAAAAATTGAGAAATTATGGTCATTTGGTCAAAGATGTGTAAGGATGGTATGGCTAAAGTTAATTTCAAAATTTAGTTGCATGACTAGTAATGTAAGTTCTACGTCTCGTGATAAGGTTTTCCCAATTAAGGGTGTACTGTATGTTCACTTGTGGAAATTTGCTATATTCTATTGGTCACATTATTTTTGATTCATTGCATGATGGCATTCAGAATATGGTATGTTTTGGCTCAGCATTGATGAGGGTTAGGCTAGATATGGATAATGCATCACGGTTGCTAGGAGTGCATTCCATGTGTTCACTTTTCTGGATTACACAAGTATCACATGTGTGTTCATGATCACATGGATTACTAAATGTTTGACATACGTTGATTTGAAAAAAAATTAAGACCTATAGGGCGTTATGTTCTAAATGCTAGGTTAAGGTTTATGATGGGAGTCATGGGGTTAAGTTTATAATTTGATGGTTATATGGATGAATAAATGAGACATCTAAAAAGGATGATCTTCATTATCGTGTATAGTGAAACCCGATTATGAGGTTAAAGTTCACTCATGATTTTGACATTAAGAAATGGATTATATTGATTAATCAATAGATTTTGTTTGCACAAGCTATTGAGCCTAAGGAAACTTACATGAATTATCTAAGTGGTTTGTATATCGAGGTTAATTTATCAACAAGATTAGAGAAATAAAAGTAATTTTAAAGGTATAATGTTCAAACATGCATTTTGATGGTAAAAATTCGAGAAGCGTGTGTATGATCTCTAAAGAAAGGTGATAATGATTAGTGTTTCTCGTGATTAAAGAGAATTGTTGATGTAAAAAATTAGATAGCTCTAATTATTCAATCAAAGATAAATAAAATGAGACAAAGATTTTTAAAGTGGTTCAGCCTTATAAGAATGGCCTACGTCCACTGTTATGTTATTGCTGAGTGTTTTGGGAATTCTCGATTACAAGCTTTATCCGAGAAATTCCGGTCCCCTTGAATGAGGGTAATACAATGTATTTATAGCCTTGAGGCTATAATCTGAAAGGGTGATACATTAAATGATATACATATGAAAGGGTAACTCATTTAATGCTCTTCAAACGTGTGTGTCAAGATGATAAGCAGTCAATGAATAGTTGAACTGTTGATTATCTGGAAATTAATGCTGTGATCGAGATGCAGCTCGAACCGCCTTAGTTGCTCGTCGTTCAGGGGTTCCTCGGAGAACTGGAGTTCCTCGGAGTATTGGAGTTCCTCGGAGTGTTGTAGTACCTCGGAGTATTCTTGTTGCTCGGAGCGAACATAATTTGGTTGGGGAAATAAACTTCCTCGTTGCTATTGTGCCACGTAGATTGACACGTGTCTTCCCATTATTCGTCCACATCAGGATACTAATTTTGGTATCAACAGAAGCCCCCAATGTTTTATATTTCGAACTTTGAGGAGTATGGAACATTCTTTCTCGGTATATGGCAATATTAAATGACCTTCCTGGGTTTTAGGAGCACCTTCCTCCTTTTTGAATTTTTAAGCGCTTCGATCTTTGTGCACTTTTTATCCTTTTAGCCGCCGGTGGCGTAATAGTTTCTTTTTTGTAATCATTTCTTTCGCCATTTCCCAAGGCAAAGTATTTAAGCTTCTTAGGCAATCATACCGTCTTCTACCTTTTCCAATTTTCTGCTTTCGAGTTTTCCATAGCCTTTCTTTCTCTTGTGCGTTCATCCTTATTTTCGTTCGTTGTCAACAGATCTCCTTTTTTCCCTGTAAGCTCTTCTTCCTTCTTCTTCATTTCTTTTATTCACCATGGTTTATATTATTGAATCTCTTGAGAAATTCCGTTCTGATTTCTCTATTCCATCTTGGGTAACTTTGGAGGATCTTTCTGAGCCTTCAAATTACTTTCATTTGGCTGAGGGACATTGGTTCCCCAGCCTCTTTATTGCTGAATGTGGATTTTCTTTTCCACCAAACCCTTTGTGCTTAGAGTTCTGTCATCATTTTGATGTTGTTCCTGCAAAAATAGCCCCCAATACATGGAGAATAGTTAATGGGGTGCATAGGTTAAATCAAACGCATGGAACTCGTATAGGAATTCCTGAGATTATGTATTGTTATAGATGGGCTATTCTAGACAATGTTTATTATTTAAAAACTAGATTTTTGAATAGGGATTTAGTAGTCAACCTCCCTGATGCTAACAGGGATTATTTTGAACATGGGGTAGTTATCAAAAATTGGCAACATGCCCCTTTGGTTGGAGACGAAGTATATGAAGGTCCCAAATGTCCTCCATATGGCAATGGGATAGGTTATTATTTTATTTCTGAAACTATGATTTAATTATGTTTGAATAAATGCATGATTGACATTTCAATATGTTTTTGTTTGCAGTTGACAGCAAGAGAAAAACTCCAAAAGAATCAGAAGTTAATATCAAGCATTTGAAACATATCTGGAGTTTGCATCAGAAAGTTGCAGACGATCACGTCACGTCTGCTTCCTACTTATTGCAGTACAGGAGCTATACATCCTCCTTTACTGCTCGTCCTGTGGTCAGCATTAGCGAACCATTGCCAGCTTCTGAAGATTCTTCACCAGACTCTCACATTCCTCTGAGTCAGAAGATGGGCAAAAGAAGAGTTCCTGCTATCTTCGAGGAGGCTTCCTCTGCTGGAGATGGAAAAAGAAACAAGGCTGATGTCCCAAAGGGGACAAAGAAAGTGGATGCTGCCCCTTCTGTTGCTCCTCGGAAGGCTGCCGAGAAGCCCCCAGTGGCTCCTGTGCAGAAGGATGCACCTGTGGAAGTAATCACCATCTCTCCAACCAAAAATTCTTCTTTGGTTGAGGTTGTTGAAAAGACACCGAGGAGACTGAAGAAATCCTCCTCGGTCAGTTTTTCTGAAGCCATTCCCCAACTCCAAGTTAGTGGAGCTGGAGTTCCAACCATTATTCCTCCGAGTTCTCCAATAATCTCGGTAAAGACTTGGACTATTCCTGAAGTCCAAGGAATTGAAAAAAACATGTCTAGGGATATGCTGACATCCCTAGCTACTCGTCACATTTCTTCAGTAAGTTTCTCTTATCCTGATTTTTTTTTCTTTCAGTCAATATATGTATCTCGGTACTGACTTATCATTACCTTCTTTTTCAGCTGGTGAGTTGCTTTAACTCCATAGTGAAGAAAGATGAAGCAATCAAGGCTTCTAGATCCTCGTCTGGAGTAGAGGATGCTTTACAGGGCTTGGCCCAATCTTTGAAGGAATCTCATCAAAAATACGATGAGGATAGGGGTGAATGGGGGAAGAAGTTGGCTGCATCTGAGGCGGAGAAGGTGCAGTTGGGAAGTAAAGTGAAGGATTTGGAGAGAGGGAATAAAAAATATGCCGAGAAGCTCACAAGATTTGGGGAGCTAGAGAATAAGTTGAAATCGGCCGAGGAAGAGCTGACCCTTCTGCGAGAAGTAAATCGCCAGAAGGAGGAGGTGGAGTCCATGTTGAAAGCCTCCGAGGATCTTCTATCCGAGAAGCTCTCCTCGGAGAAAATGAAAAGAAAAGTGGACATGAAAAAATCATTTCGGGCTGGTTGGGATAAAGGATGGGATAGGGGGGTAGCAACAATGATGACCCAGGTGCAGTACAGGAGTTTGAAATACTTCCAAGATGGTTGGGTTGCTGCCTTGCAAGAATTGAAGGTTAGCGAAGATTCTGAGCTGTTTCAACAACATCTTCCCGGCCCCCTCCTAGAATTGAAGATGAGGAAGAAGATGAAGATGCATCCGAGGAATCTTCAATGATAGTGGGTGAGCTAGTCCTTGCTTCACAACCCAATCAGACAGCCACCGAGGAGATTTCATCTTTGCCTGCTCCTCCTGAACAAGATCCAACTCCAGCAGACCAAATTATTGTTCCCACCGAGCAACCGAGCTCCTCGTCCCAGCCTCCCGAGAAAGTCTTGGGAGACAAGGAAAAGGCGTGAAGTTGTTCGGTATTCTCTTTCTATTTTGCTTCTTTTTCAAGTGTAATCAAGATCTTTGTAACTTCGCCTTATGATCTAATAAAATTTGAGTTCTTTTCTTCCATATGATTGTCTCTTTTCTATCTGTACTCTGCCTTGATCTTCTTTTTGAGGATTACTTTTTCCTTCTCTGTTAGTTTCTGGCCAGGATGGATCTGCTATCTGCTAACGATACAAAGTTGATGCAGCAATGCCACGAATATTATAAGGCTGGTCACACAGAACTAAGTGCATCAGAATTTGCAGACATCATTGGTCATGATGCTTCATAGCAAGCAGTTGAAGCTTATCAGTACCTGAAAGTCTTACTTGATCGAGCTGTGGCCAATAACGTGGCTTACTATGAAATGATTGAAGACCTGCAAGGTAATCTCAATGAACTTCAGCAACAATATAAAGAATCAACTGCTCTGTTGCATGAGGGGTATGAGAAGAGGTATCAACAACTTTCTGCCGAGACAGGCCACAAAAAGATCCTTGCTGGGTACGATGTCAGGGAGAGAACCCTAAGGGGTGAAGTTGAAGCATCTAAACAGATTGTCGAGATGCTAGAGCAAGAAAATAACAATTTGCAGAAAGAGCTGGCACAATATAAGTCTGCTGCATCTTCTTCAACAGCTGTAATCCCAGTGACTGACGAGGGATTTTCCTTTTTAGAGGTTGAGAATGCAAAATTAAGGCAAGAGTTGGATACCTTGAGAAAGTCGGGTACTTCTACTGCTACTCGGGGACGAGGAAGAGTTGCTCAGGATATTATCGAGGAACAAAGTACTCCACCTACTCGGGGTCGATCAAGAACTCTTCGTCGTACTGTTGAAGAAGCTCGTACTCAATCAACATTGGAAACCCAAGCGTTCCAATTGAATACAAAAGATCGGGCTTTGTCTGAAATGTCCAAGAAAATCCAAACTCTGGAGGATCAACTTGCTTTGACAAAGTCTGCTCTGGATAATAAGGATGTTCTTGTCAGAAACCTTCACGAGAAGCTTGAAAAGATGACATTTCAATTTAATAAATAGCCCAGGGAGTTCTGGATGGCTGGATACAATGAAGCGTTATTCCATTTAGATGATCGTATCCAGAATGCCAATAACGAGGGCTACAAGCAAGGTTGGCTGAATGCCTTGTGCGTGCTGAAACTCGAACAGGGGCACTACCTTTGGGATTATTATGATCCTGGGGTTCTTGACCTGCCTGTGCCACCATATAATTTGGGCATGGAATGGAAAACAGCTCGTGCCATTCCTCGGAGCTTAATTGTAAAATACCTTGGTGACTATAATCTTCACTCTCAGATCGAAGTATCTCGTCCCGAGCATTTACTGGACACTCCTTCAATAATGAACGTCAGAATGCTTCGAGATATTAACTTCATTAATTCTCCTCTTTTCCTGGAAGATCCTCCCGCTGGCGAGGAGCCTGTTTCAAAAGCAGCAGGGAAAAGACCAGTAGAATAGGAGGTTCTAATGTAATAGTTAGTACACAATTTAATAGCAATGTAATAAACTTGTGTAATTCATTTTGACTTTAATGAAAGAATTTCATTTTTGTTTGCAAATTTGTATTGCTATTGTATTTGTCGAACACTTTATATTTGTGCTTGCATAATAATATCATGTGGTTCATCGACCAACTTAGTAATAAAAAATTACAAGTATTAGTAATGTTGCTCGATCACTTAATAATGAAGTAATGAGTATAAAAAATGTTGAAATTTTTTCCAACCAACCAAGGTTGTTAAATTTTACTTGTCGACCAACTATAGTTAGTGGGTTTTTATTCCCGACCAGCTATACTTGGTACTATTTAGAATATTTTCTCCTCGTCGACCAACTATAGTTAGTGGGTTTTTATCCCCGACCAACCATACTTGATTCAGTTTGGAATATTTTGTTCTTCGAGGAACTTTTGTAATAATCTTACCTCCCGACCAACATAAGTTGGTATTTTAGGGCATATCTTGTTTCCCAACCAATCCGAGATTGGCCTTTTTTAGGAGTCTCGTGTTCTCTCTCTTTTACCAACCGGAGTTGGTCTGAGTTCGAACTATCTTGTCCACTTGCCCTTTTACCAAAATTGGTCTGAGCCAGTGTCAGCTTCCTAACCAAAGGAGTATAGTTTTGTTCTCGCCCTTTTACCAACCGGAGTTGGTCGTGGGTTTGAACTATCATGTCCACTAGCTCTTTTACCAACCTGAGTTGGTCACGCTAGTGTACGCCTCCTAACCAAAGGATTATAGTTTGTTCTCGCCCTTTTACCAACCGGAGTTGGTCGTGGGTTTGAACTATCATGTCCACTAGCTCTTTTACCAACCTGAGTTCGTCACGCTAGTGTACGCCTCCTAACCAAAGGAGTATAGTTTTGTTCTCGCCCTTTTACCAACCGGGGTTGGTCGTGGGCTTGAACTATCATGTCCACTATCTCTTTTACCAACCTGAGTTGGTCACGCTAGTGTACGCCTCCTAACCAAAGGAGTATAGTTTGTTCTCGCCCTTTTACCAACCGGAGTTGGTCGTGGGTTTGAACTATCAGTGTTGCTTTTATTGCTGAACAGCGTAGTGTTGTACACTAGTATTCCCCGAAAAACTTTCGATAAAAAGAAAGAAGATGGAGAAAAATCATCGTTTTATTCATATTGATGAAATTGCTTTACATTTTACATCACTGATAATACATGCGTAGGTGTTCAGCATTCCATGCATTCTTAAATTCCTCTCCTTCTAGAGTCACTATTCGGTAAGTTCCTGGTCGAACAACTTCTGTAACTCGGTAAGGTCCGTGCCAGTTTGCTTCCAATTTATTGTGCTTCTGAATGACCTTCTTTAGCACGTAATCTCCTTCTTTTAAGTCGCATTTCTTCACCCTCTTGTTGTAGAACAGAGCTGTTCGTTGTTGGTAAGCAGCATTCCTAATGGCTGCCTCTTCTCTAACCTCCTCGAGCATATCCAAATCCAATCTTCTCATTAAGTCGCTGACTGGGGAATTGAAATTCAGCACTCTATGTGTTGGAAGACCCAACTCTCCAGGTATTACGGCCTCACTTCCAAATGCCAGCATATATGGTGATTCTCCAGTTGCTGCTCGGGGAGTTGTTCGGTAAGCCCACAATACTGACTGTAGCTCATTAATCCAATTAGCTTTAGCATCACTTAGCCTTTTCTTCAAACCATTTAATCGTGTTCTGTTCGTCCATTCAGTCTGTCCATTGCTTTGAGGATGGCCTGGTGCTGAATGAGTCTTCAAAATGTTTGACTGATGACAATAGGCGGCAAACTCCTCGTTATCAAATTGTGTTCCATGGTCTGTGATGAAGGCATGAGGGAGACCATATCGGCAGATTATGTTCTTCCAAACGAACTGGTATACCTTCTCGTATGTCATATCAATAAGTGGCTCAGCTTCTACCCACTTAGTAAAATAATCCACTGCAACGACGAGGTACTTGAATCTTCCTCGGGTCATTGGCAGTGGTCCAACCAAATAAATTCCCCAAATGGGAAATGGCCAAGGGGAAGTTATGGGTGTGAACAATGCTTGAGGATTTCGTCGGATGGAAGAAAAACGTTGGCATTTATCACATCTCTTGGCATAGGCTAGACAATCAGCCCTAATCGTTGGCCAGTAGTAGCCTTGCGTCATTACTCTTTGTAAAAGTGTCCGACCTGCTACATGCGCTCCACAAGACCCTTCATGGATCTCTTCAATCAATTCTTTCACCTCGGAGGGATGTACACATCTTTGCAAACCTGCCATAATTCCTCGTCTATACAAAACACCATTAGTTAGTACATACCGAGCAGCTTTATACTTCAATTTCTTGGCAGCGAGCTTATCCTCCGATAATTCTCCTTCCTCAATATATGCCCTGATGGGATCCATCCAAGATGGCCCTAAATCAAGGGTAATAATATTCATCGTCAGGTCTTCATCTATGCTCCGACTTCCTAATACTTCAATTGGTATCGTTCTTCGCAGCTCGGTACGAGTAGCTGATGCTAGTCGGGCCAGTGCGTCTGCTTGTGCATTTTTCATTCTTGGTATTCTGATCAACTGAATGGCATTAAATTCTGCCAACAACTCCATCGCCTTTGCATGATACTTGACCATTAATTCTCCTTTAACTGCATATGTTCCCATCATCTGATTCATAATTAATTGAGAATCACTGAATACCATCACTTGTTGCGCTTCCATAATCTTTGCTAAATTAAGACCTTCTATCATGGCCTCATACTCGGCTTCATTATTGGAAGCTTTGAATTGGAATCGTAAGGCGTATTCCATGTCAATCTCGTCTGGGGTGTTCAAAACAATCCCTGCTCCACAACCTGTTGTGCAAGATGACCCATCTACATATAATCTCCATGTAGGTAACTCGTCTTCAAATTTCTTTTCTGACAAGGTTCCTCGGTGAAATATTTGTCGTTTGCTTTCATCCTCCCCTGGTAATTTTCGCTCCTCGTCGACCATCTCGTCTCGCCCTTTTACCAACCGGAGTTGGTCTGGGTTTGAATTTGATGATCCTTCAACATCCACAAGACCTTTTACCAACCGAAGTTGGTCTGGGCTTGTGTTTGATGATCCTGTAACATCCACAGGTTGATCAGCGAGCAACTTTTGTTCCTCGGGGGTATCAGGATATGTAAACTCTGCTATGAAATCGGCTACAGCTTGCCCTTTTAATGATGATCTGGGTTCATACACAATATCATATTCACCGAGCTCTATTGCCCAGTACATCAGTTTCCCCGATTTTTCTGGCTTATGAAGGGCTTGTCTTAGTGGCATGTCGGTATACACGACGATGGTATGGGCCTGGAAATATGGCCTCATTCTTCTACTTGCTTCAACTAATGCCAATGCCAATTTTTCCAGCTTTGGGTACCTGATCTCTGCACCTCGGAAAGCCTTACTTGTGTAATAAATTGGTTTTTAGACTCCATTCTCCAATCTGATCAATGCCGAGCTGACTGCATTCTCTGATACTGCCAAGTATAAGTACAACTTTTCTCCCATTACTGGCCTGGATAATAGTGGAGGTGCTCCCAAATATTTCTTCAAGTCTTGAAAGGCTTTCTCACATTCATCATTCCACTTGAAAGTTTTTTGAAGTGTTTTGAAGAATGGAAGGCATCTATCAGTTGCTCGTGATACAAATCTATTGAGCGCTGTAACTCTTCCTGTAAGACTCTGCACTTCTTCCTTCGTCGTTGGAGATCGCAACCCTAAGAGAGCTTTGATCTTTTCTGGATTCGCCTCAATGCCTCGTTGGTTGACGATGTACCCAAGGAGCATTCCTTCTCGCACTCCAAACGTGCACTTCGTCGGGTTGAGCTTCATTTTGTATTTATCCAGTTGAGCAAAGGTCTGACCTAAGTCAACTAGATGATCAGCAGCTTTCTTGCTCTTTGTCAGCATATCATCGACATAGACCTCCATATTGCAACTGATTTGTTCGGTAAAAACCTTATTCATCAGTCGCTGGTATGTCGCTCCTGCATTTTTCAAACCAAAAGGCATAACATTATAGCAATAAGTTCCCCTAGGGGTAATAAAAGAAGTACTTTCCCTGTCTTCAGGTTTCATTTTGATCTGGTTGTAGCCAGAGTAAGCATCCATGAAGCTGAGCAGCTCGTGTCCCGAGGTGGCGTCTACTAGTTGATCAATTCTGGGCAGTGGAAAATGGTCCTTTGGGCAGGCCTTGTTGAGATCGGTGAAATCAACACACATTCTCCATTTATTGTTTTTCTTTTTTACCATCACCACGTTTGCTAACCAGTCTGGATATTTCACATCTTCAATGAATTGGGCTTTCTGGAGGTTGTCGACCTCCTCTTGTATAGCTTGATTCTTCTCGGGGCTAAATACCCTTCTTCTCTGCTTTACAGGCTTAATCTCCTTATTCACATTGAGCTCATGACATAAGAAGTTTGGATCTATTCCTGGCATGTCTTCATGACTCCATGCAAAAGTTTTCTTCCTGTTTCTCAAGAAAGTTATCAACTCCTGTTTTATTGAAGCATCCAACGTTGAACCTATCTGGGTTACTCGTTCAGGGTGCTCGTCATCCAAAATAACATTTTCTATAGATTCCACCACCTGTCCTTTTACAAGTTGGGATTCATCTCTGGGATCAAGTGTTTCAATTTCTGTACCTTCATCCACCTGGTAGGTAGTAGTCTTTTTCCTTGACTCTTCAAGCTCCTCTTGCTCGGCAGATGAATAATAGCATTCCCGAGCTATTTTTTTATCACCTTTCACCACTCCCACTCCGAAATTTGTTGGGAATTTTAAGCATTGATGTACTGTAGATGGAACTGCTTCGAACTTCTTCAAACCAACTCTTCCCATGATGATGTTGTAGGCGGACTGCACATTCTTATCCATCACAAAGAAGCATATTTTCTCTGTTCGACAAGCAGGCCAAGTTCCAATGAATATATTCAACTTGATCATCCCAAGTGGAAAAACTTTCTCGCCAGCAAAACCCAGGAGGGGTCTGTGATAAGGTTCGAATTGAGATAATTTCAAATTTAAACTGTCAAAGCATGAGTAGTACATGATGTCTGCCGAGCTACCATTATCTACCAGAACCCTTGAAATCAATACTTCTTTCATCCTCATTTTGATCACCAAAGGGTCGTCGTGAGGGTAAAGAACACCTGCCAGGTTGTTTTTTAAAAAGCCAATGACCAGCTTCTCTTTATTTACCTTCCTCGGACGATCCTCCTCGGCCAAATTTATTCGCTGAATGTACGAGCAAGCTTGGGCCTCTCCGAGGTAAGCCTTTCTTTCTGCAGTAAGGTCTCCTCCTCCTGCATCTCCTCCTGTAATAACATTACAATCAAATGACCCAACATGTATGGAAAATACCTCTCGTTCTGGCTGCCTTGGTTTCTTGGGAAGATCGGGGTCATCATCTGGATCATCTTCATGATTTCTCTTCTTTTTCTCCTCTGCTCAACGAGGAGATCTAGACCTCTCTTTAGTTCGATCATTATTTCTTCTTTCACCTCCCCGATCAAAATACTTTTCTAATTTTCCTCTTCGGATGAGTGTTTCAATCTCGTTCTGAAGAGCTATGAAATTTTTGGTCATATGACCATGATCTTTATGAAAGTCGTAATATTTATCCCTGTTCCTCGTATCAGGGTCTGACCTCAGTTTCTTCGGCCATTTTACCTCCTCGCTATTCTTGATTTCTTCCAAGACATGATTAATACCCATTTTCAAAGGAGTATAATTATCGAATTTCTTTAGGACTTCCCATGACGTCTTATTATTCTTGGAATGCCTGTCACTGCCATTGCCCTTATGCTCTTTCTTCTTAGACTTGTCGACTTCCACCTTGGTTTCTTTATCCATATTCTTCTTCGCAGCCATAGCCTCCTCGGCATTCATGATTTTGGCCGCTTTTGCCATCAATTCTGACATAGTTGTAGGTGGATCTTTGGCCAAAGTGTAATACCACTTGTTAGGCAACAACCCACTCATCAAGGCAGTGATTGCTGTCTTTTCTTCATAATCTATGACTTCTAGCTTCTCGTTATTGAAACGAGTTATGTCATCTCTAGTACTCTCACCAGGTTTTTGTCTAACACTTAACAAGTGTGCTACTCGTTTTACTGGTTTTGCTCCAAAACAGAAATTGCCAATGAATAACTCGGCCAACTGAAAGAAAGTTGAAATCTTACCCCGAGGAAGATTGTTGTACCATATCTGGGCAGATCCAGTAAGAGTTCTTGAGAATGCTCTGCATCTCATCTCGTCGGGGACAACATAGATGTCGGAAGCAGCTTGATATTTCTCTATGTGAAGAACAGGATCTGTCTTTCCATCATATTTGGGGGTCACCACAGGAGCTTTAAACTTTGATGGTGTAGGAAAATCCACAATGTCCTGAACAAAAGGTGTCCCTTGAGCAAAAGTTCGTTGTAGGGGATTCTTCGCCTTAGCCATTTCTCCCAATCTATCCTCCAACCGCTGAAGGGACCCTTTCCACGCCTCATTTCCTTCCCCGGGCCTATTAGTTCGAGCAATTGATCGTTCTGAAGTGGCCTCCTGAGATCTGTCTTGACGAGCAACCGGTCGTGATTGTGTTGATCCTTCTCTCAGATCTGATGGTTGTCGGAAACTCCTCGACATTGTCTTAGGTGGACTCCTATTCCTCCTAGGGCCCAATCGACTGAAAGGAGATACCCTGCTCAGTCTTTCCAAGGCACTGGGTCTCTCTGGAGAGAGAGTGATACGTTGATCAGTATCTGTAGCCCGTATTGACGAAGTTCGCCCAGGTCGATAAGAGAAATCATCAGATCCCTCACTGCGATGTGACTCAGTACGCCTGGATCGTGAAGAAAGTAAATAGGTTTGCCTCTGACCACTTCTCTGTCCCGAATGTGCAAGTGCACCGCCATGAAGGGTTTGTATGAGTTGCCGCATTGTTTCTTGCATGGCGGTTTATCCTTGAGCCAGATTCGTCATAATTCCAGCCAGATCTGGAGGTGCAGATGGATTTGGAGGATTTCCAGTATTTCCAGCATTTCGATTACTGGATTCCGGATTATCTGCCATTGATGATGAATGATTCTTGGTGAAAAACGATAACAACAGTCGTTTCCCACAGACGGTGTCAATCTGTTGATGTAAAAAATTAGATAGCTCTAATTATTCAATCACTAGATAAATAAAATGAGACAAAGATTTTTAAAGTGGTTTAGCCTTATAAGAATGGCCTACGTCCACTGTTATGTTATTGCTGAGTGTTTTGGGAATTCTCGATTACAAGCTTTATCCAAGAAATTCCGGTCCCCTTGAATGAGGGTAATACAATGTATTTATAGCCTTGAGGCTATAATCTGAAAGGGTGATACATTAAATGATATACATATGAAAGGGTAACTCATTTAATGCTCTTCAAGCGTGTGATTCAAGATGATAAGCAGTCAATGAATAGTTGAACTGTTGATTATCTGGAAATTAATGCTGTGATCGAGATGCAGCTCGAATTGCCTTAGTTGCTCGTCGTTCAGCAGTTCCTCGGAGAACTGGAGTACCTCGGAGTATTGGAGTTCCTCGGAGTGTTGTAGTTCCTCGGAGTATTCTTGTTGCTCGGAGCGAACATAATTTGGTTGGGGAAATAAACTTCCTCGTTGCTATTGTGCCACGTAGATTGACACGTGTCTTCCCATTATTCGTCCACATCAGGATACTAATTTTGGTATCAACAGGAATGGTGAATTTTAGGGAAGAAATTTGTTAAGGAGGGAAGGTTTTAACATGCGTATTTTTAATTTAATTGTAGAAAGTGGGTATTTATTTATCAATAAAATTAAGGATATAAAATGAAGACAAGCTTGAAGAATCTTGGTGAACCCCATTGAGGCTATCTTAGGAGGTGGGTACTTGTCCTTCAATAAAACATTATACAACCTATTTGTGGAAGATCTTATGAGGTGTGGGAAATTCATCCTATACTAGTATTACATTCAATGTTTTATTGCATGAATTCTACATGTTTTGGTGTATTTACATGTAGGATTTAAGTGTGCCCCCATGATTAGTTTAATGTAATAAGCTTTATGTGTTAGGATAAGTTGAGATGGTTTAAATAAAAGTTTTTGAAAAGAGTTCAATTTCAAATATATAAGGAACATTTTTATGAAATAAAAATGTTAGAAATTATGTTTTTATGACTTCAAACAAAGTTTTTCAAGAATAAAGGTTATCGTCTTCAAGAAGTCATTTCCATGCAAAGTATGTATGTTTATGTGAAACAAGGAAGGTTTTTTAAGGTATTTAATATTCAGAATAATTAAGTAATACTTTTATGAAGTAAAAGTTTTGGAAATGGCACTTTAGAAGACTAAATGGTGATTTTCAAACTTATGCTGTAATGAACTTTTCCTTTTGAACATAGGAAAAATGCTGTGTTCAAGTAAAAGTAGATTTCAAAAAAGTTAGATGAAACTTTAGTTATACTAGTGTGAACGTTGTTTATAAAGTGTGTTGAAATGGGGTTTTAACACGAAATCATAAAGTTATAAATTTAAAAATTTATACACCATAAAACAATGTTATTTTATGTGAATAATAATTAAGTAAACATGATAAATTGCCTTAAAGTAATAGCTGGTATGAGTGTGTAAAAGTCGACAAAACCGGTGTTGATAATTTCTGCATATAATTGAGTAACACACCCTTGTTAATGGTTGAAACTAATAAAATTTTAAAGTTGTCTTTAATGTTGAAAAACATGAAGTTTCATGCTAACTAATGTGTTAACTGGAATTTTAGTAAGTAATAGGAATGGGTTCAAAAGGGTAATATTCAAGGGTGTTTAACAAAATGTAAACTTTAAATTATAAAGGGCGAGTCAAACAAGTGGATTGCATGTCTTGAAATGACAAAATAAATGTTTTGGTACAAAAGTGTCATTTTATGAGAAAGTATAACTTAAGAAAAAATTCACTAAACTATGTGGAATCTAGTTAAATATACTTTAAAGAGTAGAATGAAAATTCATATTTTTCGTAGTTAAGGTGGGAAGAAGCATTTTTGCAAAGTGAACAAAGTGCAAGTTTAGTAGCGTGCTTGAATAGTGAAAAAATATACAAAAATTTTAAGGAGCAGGTATTTGAATTCTAAAGATTAAGTGCTCCAAGAAATGAAGACGAACTTTTGATATATGAGAAATACAGAGTTCTAAAATATAAAGGAAAATGAACTTTATTGGTAATAGAATAAAAAAGTGGGGAAATGCTCTTTTAACATAAAAATAGAATAAATCCAAAGGAAAAGATGTTGGTAATACATAGAGAAAAATTAATAAGGACTAAATGGTAAAACATTTTCAAGGTAGCATATACCTTTGGTGAAAAGGTTAAAGTATAGTTAAAAGGCGAAAAAGTAAACAAAAGTATGATGGCAAGTTGGGAATTTTAATAAAGGATTTTAATAGAAAGGCGGTTTGCTCGCGAAGGAGAATCTAGGAATTTTAAGAACGGCCCGAAGCCCTAGGGAAAGCCTTATAATGCCTAGATTTTTGAGAAATTAAGAAAATCGCGTTAGGTGAAATTGTTGGGATTATTTAAATAGATTCATTTTTGAATTAAGGTTAAAGCATAAAATTCAAAAGGTCTGTATACCGCGTACGTGTGTTAATTAAGTCAATCATTTTAAACGGGATTTTTGTAAAATAATAAAGAGCCAAAATTTTAAAAAAATTATATTACATAAGGTTTTTACAATTATAGATAAACTCAAAAGTAAAAAAAATAATTAATGGTGTGAACTGACCCTTAATAAAACTAAAAAAATTATTGGGAGAAAATATCGCATCTGTTAAGGGAAAATATATTTAGCCTGAGAATCAAATGATTCGGCTCCTATTATTCAAACTCCTTTTTATTTGGCAAACATAGGCAAGGGTATGGGTTGGAGGGGATCCTACTACCATGAATTTGACCCATATTCTGAGATAACTAAATCCATATACAATGGGGGTTTTGATGATTAAGGGATGGGGGAAGCTATAGATTTCCCTTGGGGAATTATAAGAAAAAATTGTTGATAGTAAAAATATAGCCCCATACCGCGGAAGGTATCCTACACTGAATATGATTACATGTCGCGGCCGCTATCGACATAGGGCGCGGCCCTTCTGAAATCGGTGCATCCTTACCTCATACAGGGCCCGACCCTTCTTATCACATGGCGCGACCCCTATGAGAATGATCGCGGAACCATCCAGTACAGTGTGCGACACGTTTGTCTCTGGATAGTTATAGGGTGCGGCACTTACGTTGTTTGCCTTATAGGCCGCATCCCTCTCCATTACAACTCCAGACTTTACGTATGTCACATGTTCAAATCACGTGGGCATATCTCCTATAAATAGAGGGCCACACCTCGAAAATAGGGGAGATCGATTCCCCTCACCCAGGTAGATTCCAAAATACCCGGCGAAGCCTTGCCAAATTTTCTCTACACAACCTTAACATATAGCTTGGGGGCTACTCACCTACATCGTAGTCATATTTTCGGTACACCGAAATCATCAATCATCATGTACTCTCCTTTACTCTCATACCTGTAGGCTTCTTTAGGCATGATTATACTGTACAATACCATGCATATAATGAGAACGGAACAACACAGTGGACGTAGGCCTATTTTAGGGGCTAAACCACTCTATATCTTGTTTTCTCTCCATTTTCTTGCTTTGTTGCTCATTACATAATTTTACACTTGACTTGTGGATACGATAGCGACTAATGGTTGATTTCTAGTATCATTAATATGGCGCCGTCTGTGGGAACGAGATATTTCAATCTTGCTTCTCTATATATTTGAGTTCTTAGACACCTATTTCGATCCTTGAGGATCCTATGGATAGTCATCTCACGGGTAGATGCTGGTTATTGAGCTCTATTTTTATTTACACCCTTAAAGGCGTATTTCGCGTATTCAGATCTATTCTCGGGTCTCCATTTTATGACCTTGGATCTATTCTACGTACCACTGTGATATCATGCCTTCTAGATAATGTTGAAAAGCATGATGGGCTTTAGCCTCGAAAAGGTGGATGGTTAGGCAAGGACTGTGTTTATTCCTTTTTTGTTGTTCTTTGACTATGATTTAGGGTTTATCATTAGAATTGTGCCGATTAGTGCACCGAGAGGCTATTATGCCCTAGATAGACCCTAATATGTATGCTCTCCACGAGTTTCGGGAGAAAAACTCAGTTTTTGGATTTCAATTTTGGGATTTTCCCTTCCCTGCTTAGGTAAGGATGCGACAGGTAATTTAAATACCTTCATGCCGCGGCCCCTACTGGGGCAGGTGTTACAGAAGGTTCAGAGCATCAAGGAACGGACTCAGGTGCTCTCTAGCACAACCTTGGTGAATATCATTCAAAGGCTGTGGCAGTTCACCTATGTGCCATAATGGGCGTGGCCTCAACAGCAACACTAGCAGTGCAACGCTGCACCCCCACTTCCTACTTCGTCACTCCAATGTTTCTTTGATTACTCACTTCTACTAGTTTTATCTCAGATTATATATTTTTATAACGACTAACAAAAGTGGAATATGGAAGGAGAATTCATCCAGAGCACATAAATCAAAGATGAGATTGTGCAGTTGTACAATCACTTGAATCACCTCTACGACAGTCTCGCCTCACTCCAGACCCAGGTCAACTATCTGACTTAGAGGGTGCTAATGCTAGAGGCCGCGACCTCACCCAATATGGGTACGGCTCCCAAGATCATTGCTTCAACAGCCTTTACTGTCGCGGCAGTTCAAGAGGATCCAGCCGCAGAATCAGTCAACAGGTGCCAAAAAAGGAGAATGTAGAAGGTTGAGAAGAAATCTGGGGCCTACACTCCGTTGGCCTTCCCGATTGAAGAGATATTTGAGTTCATCAAAGAAGATAAGATGTTAAGGTGGCCAGAAAATCTGAGAGCTCCTCCCCACAAGAGTAACAAAGCCACTTGGTGCAAATTCCATCAGGACCATAGTCATGACACTGAGCAATGCTATCCTATGAAGGATGAAATTGAAAGGCTGATTGGACAAGGAATGCTACAAAGGTTCCTCAAAGATGTTTAGGGGATGCAGCCTAGTCTCACTTACTGCATACCCATTCTTCATTCTTATGTCTTATATTCCATCTGTCTCTACTTTACAGTGGCAACCCCTATAATGCTGTTTTAAACTAAACTTTGTATTATCCTTACGAAGTCATATATATATGAATTGTTATAAAATCAAGTTCACTTTTATAGTGTCATATTTTGATTCTCATTTCCATGAAATGTTATCTTATAAAGACCATTTTTGTTTTAAACAGATCCCGATCCGAGACAACATGTTACATCGGGAATGATAAAATATAAATGGTCCACAATACCCAATAAGACGCCTGATTGTCCAAAAGTTGATGATAATTGAAAGCGAAGAAAGTAAATATTGGAAGCAGTTGTCCAAGTTGGGTTGTAACATCAATCATAAGGGCTTCCAATGCCCGTTCTTAGCTTTCAGGATGCGTCATTAAGTCGAGAGACTTATAATATCTAGCCAGGGATGTCTTACATATATCCATAGTGGTGGGTGGCTTAATAACATTACCCAGCCTGGGGAGGCTTGAAAATATCATGTATATTAGGTGTGGATGGCTTAATAACATAACCCAGCCTGGGGAGGCTTGAAAATATCCTGTATTATTAGCTGTGGCTGGCTTAATAACATAACCTAGTCTGGGAAGTCTTGAAATATCATGTATATTAGTTATGGGTGGCTTAATAACATAACCCAGACTGGGGAGGCTTGATAATATCCCATTTACATACCGAAAGGCGATGCTAAAGAAGATAAAATCCATATTCTGTGAAAGGGAATTAAAGAGATTAGAGGAAATCCTTGGACTTCTTTATATGTTCCATACTGGTTATGGGATGACAAAAAACAACTATATGATTCAAAAAGCTAAGGGTAAAGAGAAAAAAACCTATTCAAGAAAAGCGACATTCGATCAAAGGTGCCGCAGCCTATGAGAAAAAGCAACTCCAATGTGTAGCCTCTATTCAGGAAGGGGTTACCACTTCAAATATGGATGCAACCATTATCAAATGACCGCAGCCCTGTTCAACCAGCAACACTTCCAACCATTCGTGCAAGGGGTAAACAGCCGCGCCCCATGTATAGAAGCCATAAGAATTACAGCCGCAGCCTATGACCTATACGTATGAAGGTGCCGTGGAATTACTTGAAGGTGCCACGAGCTTAATTTATTAGTAAGGCATTTTCAAATATGAAAGCAGTTGTGTTCAAGCATTCACTAAAGCATTGAGGCAATTTTGTGTTCAAACAATCAAAGATGTATAAAGGGCATGCATTTAAGTATTAAAGTAATCAAAGTGGTCCAAAGACTTAGTTGTCCGCGATAAGGGACTTGTTCTACAATATCCGCTTGCTAGCTAGAGTACGCATGGGCAAAGATAGAGGATGGGGCTGCATCCTGTAATGTGTAATTTTACCACGAGGCGATTTATAAAAAGTGTCGCGGCCCAATGAGTATGGCCGCGGATACCAAATAGTTTAATGCATTCGCTAAAGAGCCACGACACCTCAAGCCTTTAATTATAATAAAGGAATTGAAAAATCGAAGAAGAGTGGCCGCAGCCACATGTCCACACGCAACATTAAGGCAAAGACACAACAGGATCAAACTATATTTATGAGCAAAACATTTATATATTGATGCCGCAGAAAGCTCATTCAATCAAGTAAGCAAATCTCAAAGATCAAGTTGTATATTCAGTAAGCATAACAAAAAAGCACGCAAGTATTGAAAGTGGCCGCAACCTTGATAGTGAAGGTTAGAAATTAAAAAATCTTAGCACATATTAAAGGTTATGGACAAAAAGGCCTCAACCTTAGTTAAGGAGTACAAAATTCAAAGAGGGACACAACCCCATATTGATAGTTCCAAAAATTACGATCTTACAAAATCATGATGTTACATCATCATTATCGTCACCCTCGTTACCATCAGCGGCGGTCTTAGTTTCTTCCCCCGTTGAAGCTGCCTCAGCCTCAGCCTTTAATCTGGCTTTCTCCTCGATCGCGCCCTTGAGCTCAGTGATGCATTCTTGATGTTCAGCATCACTAAGTCTTCAGGCAAGAACCTTTTCCTTGGTCTCAGGGAAGTTCTTTATTATTCTCTAGATTTTCACTTGGTAGCCGCGGAGGTAGGCTCTATTATTGATGAGGAAGAAGTCCTTAGAGCCCTTAAATGACTCCACTGTATGGTTAATGGCCAGCTGAAGAGCATCTCCATGATCTGCCTCCATTTTCTTTATCTCCGTGGCATGGTCTAGGGCATCTTGGGCATACTTGGCCTCCAACTCTTCATACTTCTTTTGAAGAAGTACAAGCTTATTACTAACAATCTCCGCAGTCTGTGCAGCTTTCGCGGTCTGAGCCTAGGAGGCTTTGAGAGATTATGCGGCCTATTTGAATTTTTTCTCCGCCTCTTCCCTTGTATTGTTTGCAGAAGCCAAGTCCATTGGGGGCGCCTGAAGATCCGCAGCAGCAGACTACTTCCCAGCCTCAAAAGACGAAGTCCGTTCAACCTCCAAGTCAGCGACATGCACCCTCTTTGCTGCCTCTTTTAATTTATAAAGGTCCTCATACTTCCTCTTCTGGGCCACCATGACATCTGTTTCCTGAAATTAAAAAGTTAGTACAAAATATGGAATGCAAAATCAAAAGGGAGAAAGCAATAGAACTTACCCTCAGAAGACTATGGAGGTCGCAGTCCTCTAGATCGTCATGGTCTTCCTCCACTAACCTGTCCGCGATGTCTAGGGCCCTCTTCATTCTTCGCGCGGCCTTCACGGTGGTGTTCCATAATGACTCAGGGTCAAGCTATCTTAATTGAGGCCGCTGACGACCATTAGGACCAGCTCCCCCGTGGCACTGAGGAGGTGCCAAGTTGGCATTAACTGCCACTACGGGCGGTGGCATAGGAGAAGTCAAATGGATGGGAGCATCAGACGTGGACATCAAACCCACCGCGACCAGGTTAGCTCTGATGTCATCATCGAACTCAGTTTGGGTTTTAGGCGCATCAAGGTTTGTTTTTTTCGTGGCCAGATTTAGGGTCATGGTAGGAGGATTATGATCACTGGAATGTGCCACGATAGGTGTCTTATTCTGGGACCTCTTCCTCTTCCTGCTCTGTAAAGTATTATTAAGAATGGTGGCATCCTCATCCATCTCCGCCAGCTGGGTGGACAACAGCTCCCTATCAACTTCCTCACCTGAAGGAGAAAGCAATCATAAGTATTTGAAATGGAATTGATGAAAACATAAGTGGTCACGGATAAAAAGTGCGGCTCTGGTTATTACCTTCCGCGAACATTCTTGGAATGGACTTGCTGGGGAAGAAACCTGCCTCGAATACAGTTGAAGATGTTACAAGGACACTGAATTTCTTCTCTTCAGCAGGAATGGCCGTGGCATCAACAACTCTCTTCTCTTGCCGCTTGCTCAGTTGCAAGTTGTCAAGAACTTCAGAATATTTCAAGGGTTAGTACAGAGAATTAACAATTAGAAAGAAAGAAGGGATGCGGTTGTTATCAAAATACCTAGCTTAGAGGGAGAACCCATTGCCGCGGCATCCTAAATGATTCCTCCCTATCGTTCTCCTGAGGGTGTATCTCCTATCCCTCTCCGGAGATAAAGAAATACTTACCCTTCCAGTTATTTACACTGGTCGACCTCCCAGAGTAAAGGGTCTCATCCCTTCCGCGGACGGAGAAGTAATAGTACCCAGCAAACTTCATGGAGTTTTCCTTTGGGCGATTGAAATGAAAAAACTTTACAGGAGTAATGTCCTTTTTGAATTGGTTCTCCCAAAGAACGACCGTGACAAGTATGGCCCTCCACCCATTGGGATCTAACAGGGCTGGTGCCAGTTTCATGGTCTGAAAAATGCATCAGATGGGAATAGGAATAGGTAGCCACAACCCATAAATAAATACATGAAGTGGGAAGAAAACTCTAACATCAGCCAGAGCTGTCCAAGGTCTTTAGTTTGCGAAAGGTGCTGAGCACATCAAATTTTCTAGAAATTCGAAGGCCTCATCTACCTGGTCAACCTAGTCTTAGGTGATGATGATGCGGATATCAAGCGCAGCTATGGGTCTCTCAGCTCTCCCAGATGGGCCTGCTGGGTTATCCCTAACTTTTGCGACATCGTCTCCTATACCCAATGGATGATTACTTGAATTGTATTCCTCTTCCATTGGTGTGGATTCAAAATCCTTCTTTCTGGCAGAGTCCGCGGAGTCTGAGTCTAGTATCACGCAGTTGGGGAAATCCCTCAGTTGGCAAGGCCCTATTAATCTCAGAGGAGGCACGCAAGGAAGTTCAAGGGGAGAAGCTCCGAAGTGTTTCGCCCAAAAACCTCTCAAAAATTTATCGGGGTCAAAGTTCATATGGCTACAACAGTACCTGAAAATCAGAGTCTGCAGTTAGGCACCACAGCCAGTATGGTTCGAAAAAGACTTTAAGAAGCCGCGGCAAGATTAGTTATACGAATAGTGAATAGAAGTGACCAATAAGACTAGTAAAATGTGAAGTGGGGGGTTCAATCCCTAAAAGACAATTAGCACCGTGACATATTGGTTTGCTGAGGAGGGGTTATTCCCCTATTGTAGTTGCTAATGGGCTAAAACACTGTTGACCATATTCATTAAACAAAAGGGACTACTCTCCGACCCTACATGACGTAACCATCTCCTAAATCAACAGGGGAGCTTACATTGCCACAGCTACACACTAGAACATGCAGCAAATACAGCGACCTTTACAAATCAAAGCAGTCATGAATCTAGGGTTTAACTGCCACAGAGTATGAATTGAAACCCAAGGAATTAAAGCAGTCATGAATCTAGGGGTTTAACTTCCACGGAGTATGAATTGAAACCCAAGGGATTAGAGTCTACATGCTACAACCATCTCTAAAATTATTAAAGGTATATTCTACCATGCCGCGGCTATTCACATAAACAGTTGTGTACCTAACGATTACTCATTTAAAGATCGAAGGCACAGAATATGAAGAGTTTGTTCAAGAACTTCAAGAACAATTATATGGTTCAAGGAATAAATTGGCAACAATGACATAATACAGAAGTTCACAAATTCTTTATCATGTATATATGTTCGATTTATCAAGAGTATATGTTTGATTCTTGGAACATTGATCCAAACAAAGCCCTGGATTCATGTATTCGGAAATGGAAGAGTTTGGCAAAATAAGCAATCGGGGTTTGTTTAGAAACATAAAGGTTCATGCGTTCGATTATTAAAGAAGTACAAAATACAAAAGCTATTTCAAAAAAGATGATTGGTTGAAAAATTACCTGGAAACAGAGAAACCAAAAATGCTCAGCTTCAAACTGCCTTGCACCACCACACACAGCCTTGGAAGGTTGCCAAAAAATTCAAGAAGATGGACGCGCAGAAATTCGCTCTCGATTTGCTCTCAAAGTTTTAGAAACATAATGAAGTCCACGGCCTGAACAATTTAAATAAGAGAGCGCGGAAGATAAGTTGTCGCCTTTAAAGTACCGCGAAACATAAGAAAACTGAACTAAGCCATAGCCCCAATCGAGTTCTCTTGGCACTACGACTTTGGGGCTTATTGATAGTACAAATATAGCACCATACCACGGAAGGTATCCTACACTGCATATGATTACATGCCGCGACCTCTATCGACATAGGGCGCGGCCCTTCTGAACTCGGTGCATCCCTACATCATACTGGGCCTGGCCTTTCTCATCACAGGGTGCGGCCCCCATGAGAATGACCATGGAACCATCCAGTGCAGTGAGCGACACATTTGTCTCTGGCCAGTTACAGGGTGCGGCACTTACGTTGTTTGCCTTATAGGCCGCATCCCTCTCCATTACAACTCCAGACTTTACGTACATCACATGTTCAAAGTACGTGGGCATATCTCCTATAAATAAAGGACCACACCTCGAAAATAGGGGAGATTGATTCCCCTCACTCGGGAAGATTCTAAAATACCTGGCGAAGCCTTGCCAAATTCTCTCTACACAACCTCAACATACAGCTTGGGGGCTACTCACCTAAATCGTAGTCATATTTTCGGCACACCAAAATCATCAATCATCACGTACTCTCCTTTACTCTCATACTTGTACGCCTCTTTAGGCATGATTATACTATACAATACCATGCATATAATGAGAACGGAGCAACACAGTCGACGTAGGCCTATTTTAGGGGTTGAACCACTCTATATCTTGTTTTCTCTCTATATACTTTCTTTGTTGCTCATTACATATTTTTACACTTTACTTGTGGATACGAGAGCGACTAGTGGCCGATTTCTCGTATCATCAAGTGTGAAAGACCTTTCCTTCACAATTCTCTCCTCATTTATGCTCAGTTTGGGAAGAAACTGGAACAAGGTTTTAGTCTTTCTTAATTGTTCAAAAAATGGAGCACACTCATTTACAATCTCCCCAAATATGAATCTTGTAAGATAACTACTATAACCTTTAGATATCAAGGGTTAAGGAATGTTTTGAAGGAGATATTTTGGAGGAAGGAGCTTGGGATTAGGAAGCTTAGTACGGGTTCTATATTATTCATAACTTTGAAATCAAGCATGATAGTTATCTGTATATTTATGTATAATTTACATGATTATTATGCTTATTATCACTATATATGGATGCATGTTAAAAAAATATGATAAAATTGGTTAAAGGAGAATTTGGAATTAAGTTGAAAATTAGAATGTTTAATGAAGGTATTTACTTATGAAAATCATGTTTAAACTAATTATTGCATGGTAAATGATACGTTGAAATTTGTGAAGAAATTTAGGATGCATATATGATTTTAGATCACAAACCCTAAAATAGAGCCTCTCTCTCTAGCCGAACCGTAAAAATGCTAGAAAACATAAGGTCATTCAACCTCACCCCTCGAGGAGAAGGTCATTCAACCTCCTCATTATTCACCACCACACCATACATCACAAACCCCAAATCGAACCCATGCTCCCTTACAACAAAAACTTTTTTAGATGTTGTCTCAACCCAAAGATCAAGCTCTTGAGTTTTACAAACTCTTTCCACGTGTAAGGGAGAACCTATCATAATATATGAAGATAATGTCCTTAAAGAAATGGCTCACCCTTTTAAAAAAAATGATAGTTGGAAAATTATCTCATGGTCATACACCTATTGATGACATTCTACATTGTTTTCTCCTCAGGGATCTTTTAGAATTGGGTCAATAGACCATGAGCACGTTATGATAAGGCTATCACATTAAGAAGATTATCATCGTTTATGGTTGAAAGTTACTTGGTTAATAAAAAGCTTCCATATGCGCACGTTCAAATGGTATATTAACTTTCACCCAGACAAAGATTCTTCAATAGTCCCATCTTAGATTCTGCTTCCTCTCCTCCCTACCCATATGTATAATCGTCAGGATCTGTTCTCTATAGTCCAGGTTGGGGGTATTTATTTAAAGGTGGATAATGCAATAGAAGATGTGTAGAGTTAGATCTTAAGAAGATATTTCCATCAAGAGTATGGGTTGGAAATCAAGACAATAAGGGACTAGGTTTTGGCAACATATTATTTATAAGGATATTTATCCCCATTATTTCCACTATAGGAAGAAAGTTCATTTACAAGACAAATATTACGTAAATAAGGAAAGGGAATCGATAAGAGATGCCATAATTCCAATTAATAGAAGACCTCGGAGAGTTGAGACAAGGAAAGAAAGTCCAAAATAATGGGTCTGAATGACTTTTGAACTAGGACAAAAGGTGGAGGATGTCAAAGATACTAAATGCTAGCAATAAAAGAAGGAGAAATAACAAAAAAAAGGATTAAAAGAAAAGAAACTAAGGAAAAATCTCATTTTATCTTTCTTCATCATGAAGAAAGATATAGTCACTGATCAAGTAAGCAAGCCAGATAGCACTGAAAGGGTAATTACAAGTAATGTGCAAGAGACAAGGTTCCCTCACACTCAAACAGTCCAAGTTAATTTGTCTTCGGGTCACCTTATAAAGTCCTAAAGAACATGCGATTTAAGTGAAGCTTCACAACCAATATGCCAGGAGGACTTAGTAGAAGATCATATACATTATATAAAAGATCAAGAAGAGTCTTCTCCAAGTAGGGAAATCACTAATGGAGAAGATGGCTCCATATACCAAGACTCATAAGGAGAGGGTCAAACTCCAATTAGAGATGAAGAGCATCAGAAGGGAATAATACCGCTTATTTATGAGTAATTATTTTTATATCAATTTGCCTAGTGGATTAATTATATAAAATAAAGGAAGTTGAAGTAAATATTACTTTAAGTGATTTAAGATCTAATATTTACTGAGTTTTGCATATTTACTATTAAGTGAATGTAAATAGCACCATATTATGTTTTATTGCGTCGCTGTGCTTTAAGCGACGGTTATGACTTATATTCTAAGTGGATCACTATTAATGAATTTATATGATATTAGAACATGAAATAATGTATGATGTTCCGGATGCCAGTTTAGAGGGCACAGTTACTCCAGAAATGGTTAAAATTGTCAAAATAAGTACAAAGTTGTGTTTTTGGGTTCTGGGGTACTTTTGACTAGTTATAACTTAATTATGATGTTATGAGTGATTTTAATTGTGTAGTGGCATTTAAAGGATTAGACTTAATGTATTTGGGTATTTAGTCTTGTAAGACCACTTTTATTTCTCATTTAGGTTTCTAAACCTAGAAAGAGTTAGAGAGAAGAGAGAGACTCGGAGAAAAAGGAGAGAAAGGAGAGAAAGAGGAGATTTGATATTTTTGGCTTGAAATCGTTTTAACAAGCAAGAATCTGAGGCTGAAATCTTGAGGCAAATTTCTAACCTGCAATTATGTATGATTGAGTGTGAATAATTTGTATATATAGTTGTGTCGTTTTTTAGATTTAAACCATTTGTGGGTTTTGATGAGTTTGGTGTTGAAACCCTTAGATTTTGATTTAAATATGATTTGAGTTGGTTATATTAGTTTGTTGTTGTGTAAGAATATATGGGTGAAGTTATTAGATAATGAGGTTTGGTGTTGACCTTAGATTTTTATTTAAATATGATTTTGAGGAATGATTGGGGGTTGGCCGTGGGATCTGGTGTGATCGGTTGACCGCGGTCCTGAGGCCGGTCGATCGGGCCTATAGAGAAAAGCCTACTGCTTCTCTCGAAAGGCAAATTTATATAATGCGGTCAACTACGTTCCATAGACTGATTGATCGGGCCTTAAGGGAAGAGCTTACTGCTTTTCTTAGAAGGCTAAATTTTAAGGCGCAATCGATCGGGGGTCAGGGGCCGGTCGACCGGTACCCTGTTTTTAACCATGAAATTTTAGATTTCTTCTACTCATTTCTTTTAAGGTTTGAGTCTTAGGAACCTTCTCTTATGAAGTAAAATAGAGTATTAGAGTCTTATATTAGAGGAACTAATACCCTAGGTTAGAAAGGGAGCGTTCAGGCTTATGTCGGGAGTTAATTAAATTGATTAATTAATGGAAGTTAGGGTCTTTTCATCTAGTAATATAGGTTAGGACTAGGAGAGAGCTGGTTGGTATTGTTGTGGACTTTTAAAGACTAGTATGAGGTAAAATTATACTTGGTATCTTATAATGTTTTCATGAACTCTCAGAGGCTAGTATGGGGGAAATTAAACTATGTGGTTTATGTCATTAAACACATAAGGTTTCAGCTATAATAAACATGCATTTTAAATTGGCATATCTTGTGATTTATATATTGCATATAGATACCTCTCTAAATGCTCTCATAAGGGAAGTTACGCAAATGAGGTAAATCCCCTAGCTTGTGATGCATGGAGAATATAGTCCTCAGCCATAGGACCGGTGGTTTCGCTGTGTGATTATTTTATTCGAAGTAAGGTAATTCCTAGTATGGTTATGACTCATTGTCGAAGGTATTTTTCCGCTTCCCATGCGAAGCGACTTAAGGTGCCCGAGTGGTCTTGGTTATAAGCCCTGGAAGATGATAGCATTTAGGGGCGCATCTAGTGGTGTGACTCCCATAAGGATGGTCTTAGAACCGTTATGTTTTGACTATAACTATTCTTACAAATGTGGCATTTAATAAATGAATAATAAACCTATCAATTAACTTTATGGCCTATGATCCTCAATGATAAATAGACTTGTGAAGTAATGTTTTATGAATAGGTAGATCTATGCATGTTAACTGAAATTAAACTTCTTCTCTTAATTAGTTATGTGGCCTAATTTATAATGTTCTAGTATGACGCTAGGTTGTGTATTTAGATGAGAGGGGAGAATGATTCTTGCATTATAGAGAGAACTTAACCTATTCATGATATTAGCATCCATAATTGTTATGCATTTTATTCACACGTATATCGAATAAAATTGGGCCATAACTCGTTTAGATTTGTCATTCTCATGTGGTTCTTGTATATATGCTCAGGTGCTCCGCCGCAAGGATGCACGTGTTGACCTATCCTTTCCAGTGTCAGGAGCTACAACATTTTTTCGAATGTTGTAGGACTTTTGTAATAGGCGCATAATTCTTTTGAATAATCTAGTTATGATCCGTCTGTACATTCGGGCGTGTTGCCCCAGTTATTGTTATGTATGATTGATGTAAAACTTATGTACTAGTCTGTTGACCGATTGCTTATTCGGTTATGTTTGTTGTATGGTTATATAGCTGTTACATGTCCTTACTTTTGTATCCTCCTTCTTTTATAAATTGGATTGCCGAAATCATTTTTATTAAACTTAAAAAATTATCTGACATCCGTTTTCTAAAATATTTGGTGGTTATCTCGTATTGTTATTTCTACGACAGTGGTGCTAAGAATGGACCATCTATGATTCCCGTATTTATTGGAGTATCGGTCTGGCCACCTCTTATTTTAATAAGTGGGGTGTCACGGATGGTATCAAAGCATCAGGCTCTAGAGTCCTTAGGATCTATACAGGCTTATCACATTCTACCGTAGAGTTCTTTGTTATAGAGCCCTATTGTTAGGACTATTTTGTTTGTGCACGCTTGCGATCTTCTGCGAAGATAAGTGTTTTAAATTATATTTTGATTCAGTTGTTTTTCGTCTCCGATGCCGCTTAGAAGAGGTCGCCCGACGAAAGTAAATCGAGTTGCAGAGAACATAGATCCCCCACCACCGTAAGGAATGATAAATGCGACTGAGGTGGCTAATATCATTGCCCAGGCAGTCAACACTGCAATAACTGCTATGGCCCAATAATCTCCCCAAGCCCAACAACCGGTAGCACCGGAGGTGTAAGCCCATGTGGGACCCTCCGCATGGGAGACAATTATAGAATCCTTCCTAAAAGGTCACCCTCCATAATTTCAGGGTTGCGCTGATGTGATTGTGGAAAACCAGTGGAAGAAAGATATGCAACGCCATCTCCGAATGGTGGAGTGTAGCGGGGAGAAAAAATAGATTCTCACCACTTTTAAAATGTAGGAGTAGCTCTACATTGGTGGGAGTCGGTGATAACTCCGGAGCAAGGGAATACCATGCCTATCTCGAAATTCTGTGTTTTATTTTATCGAAGGTATTTTCCTCCTGTAGTCCAAAAGGAGATGAGGAGGAAGCTCCTGGATGTTGTTCAAGAGGAACGGTCAGTGGAGGAATATGAAGTGGAATTTACGCGTCTAGCGAACTTTGTACTGAATGAAGTCATTCCATAGGAAAGGAGGATTTTGAAATTTATCGGGGGTTTGAATTGGAGAATAAGGAAACACTTGTCGAGAAATCCATCTTTACAAACGTTTAGTGACGTGATGAATGCAGCCTTACTCCATTGCCAAGATCACCGTCTTCACTTGAAGGGGAGTAAGAAGATTTGAGATTCAAGTTAATCCAGTAAGCAAGGAGGAAATGGTGCCGGTGGAGCACTACCCCCACCCCAACAATCTGGAAATAAACAGAAAGAGAGGGCCCCCCCCAGCAAGGGGACTCATCTAAGAAACAACGTTTTGGGGGGTTTCAATTTTGGTGGAGGTGGTTTAAGGCACGGTCAGGGTGCTCAGCACCAGTAGTAGTTGGGACAACAGGGCCAAGCAGGTAGAGGAAATAATGGAGGTCGAGGACATCAGGGCCAAGGCACGATGAAGTTTCGGAATAACAATCGGGGCCGTCATCAGGAAAATTTTATGGGTCGTTTCTTCCAGTATGGTGAACAGGGTCATTTTAAGAGAGCTTGTCCACAATTGATCGGGGGATAGTTGCCTAATGGTCCTCAGCATTAGCAGGCGCATCTATAGCCTCCAGCGCCTATTCCAGCCGTCCCTCTACAACAGGGGAAACTTCAGTACGAGCGTGTATATAGTATTCAGGATGCTTTTTTTGCTCTAGCACCGCCCGCACCACCAGCTATTGAGGGTAAGTTTCCAATTCACGGGTATATGGGTCGAGTGTTATTTGATACGGGCGCAACGCACTCTTTTATTGCTAGGCATTTTGTTCATTCGATGGGGTTGATTAAATCTGCCGAGAGTACTTTTACTAGTGTGGAGTCTTCTAAGGGTGATGGTTCACTTATACTTTTTATTGTAAAGGGGTAGGAATAGACCTTGGTAATTTGCTTTTTGAGTCCAATTTACTTGTCCTGGATATGATCGAGTATGATGTTATTTTGGGTATGGACTGGTTAGTGACATACCGAGCCATGGTAAATTGTTATGGGAGGAGTGTAGTCTTCGCTATTCCCGGGAAAGAAATGTTTTTAGTGGATATGCCTCTTTCAGAGGGAGGTTCGATCACGCACTTATATTACATTGAGGAGGGTACTTTACGAGAAATAGTAGTTTCCTTAGACTCGATTCCTGTTGTTATAGAATTTGAGGATGTTTTTTGGGAGATTCGGGGCTTACCTCCAAGTCGTGAGATTGAGTTTGTAATTGATTTAGCACCGAGAACCAGAATGATTGCGAGAGCTCCGAACCATATGGCTCCTTTAAAAATGAGAGAGTTAAGAGATCAAATTCAGCAACTGTTGGATTAAGGGTTTATTCGGCATAGCACATCGCCATGGGGTTCTCCGGTGTTATTTTTGAAGCAGAGATATGGTTCCCTTCGGTTGTGCATTGATTACCATGAATTGAATAAGGTAACCATCATGAATAAATACCCATTGCCTCGAATTAATGATTTGTTTGATCAATTAAGGGGAGCTTCATACTTCTCGAAAATAGATTTAAGGACTGGGTACCATCAACTACGAAATCGAGAGCGGGATGTGTCGAAAATTGCCTTCTTGACAAGGTATGGATCTTATGAGTTTTTGGTCATGCCTTTTGGGCTAACCAATGCTCCTGTCGTCTTTATGGACCTTATGAATTGAGTGTTTTGGGAATTTCTAGACCAGTTTATCATAGTGTTTATTGATGATATTCTAGTCTATTCTCGAACTGAAGTTGAGGATGCCTAACACCTATGATTGGTCCTGAAGACACTACGAGATCATCAACTTCATGCTAAGTTTAAGAAATGTGGTTTCTGGTTGCAGGAAGTACGATTTTTGGGGCACATTGTGACGGTTGAGGGTATTTCTGTAGACCCAAGTAAAGTCGCCGCAGTGAGGGAATGGGGTCAGCCCATGATGCCCACTGAAATCCATAGTTTTCTGGGATTGGTAGGTTATTATCGCCGTTTCATTGAGGGTTTTTCCAAGATTGCGGGCCCTTTGACGAACTTGACCCGGAAGGAAGTACGATTTATTTGGGATGATTCCTGTCAGCTAGCTTTCGATGAGCTTAAGGACAAGTTAACTTCTACTCCTATACTCGCATTGCCAAGACCGGGAGTGGACTATTTAGTCTTTACTGACGCGTCTCTACAAGGATTGGGAGGTGTGTTACAATAGGAGCATAGGACCATTACTATGCGTCTCGTAAGCTAAAGCCCATGAGAAGAATTATCATGTACATGATCTGGAACATGCCGCAATGGTATTTGATTTGATGATATGGAGGCATTACCTCATGGGTGAGAAATATGGTCTTTTCACGGACCACAAGTCGTTACAATATTTGTTCTCACGGAGAGATCTAATTATGCGACAAAGTTCATAAAGGATTATCAATTCGATATTCACTATCATCCAGGTAAGTCAAATGTGGTAGCTGATGCGCTGAGTCAAAAACTCACGGGGGAACTAGCGAAGGTGTGGAAGGCTAAATGGAAAGAGCTTAGCCAGGATGATTTTGTAGCCAGAGCTTGCATGTCGGTGTTAACCATTATGCCTGCCATTGTTATGAGAGTCGTAAAAGCACAAGGAAGGGATAAGGATTGTCAAGATTGGGTACGCTAATTATTGACCGAGGGAAAGGAGTCCCACTCTATTAGTTCCGAGGGTGGGATACATTTCCACGGGAGATTTATAGTCCCGGATGAGGAGACATTCTGTTATGATAGAATCTCATCGTTCAAGATTTACAGTACACCCAGGTGGGGACAAAATGTACCAAGACATGCGCCATCGGTATTGGTGGGCAGGTATGAAAAGGGAAATTTCAGAGTTTGTTTCCCAATGCGCCATATGGCAATTGGTAAAGGTGGACCAGCAGCGACCGACTGGATTGTTGAAATCGTTAGAAATACCGATGTAGAAATGGGAGAGTATCTCGATGGACCTTATCACAGGATTGCTGACGTCACAAAGCAGTCATAATTCTATTTGGGTTATTGTCGATCATTTGACCAAATCAACACATTTCTTACCGGTACGGGCTGATTATAACATGACATGTTACGCTCGGCTCTTTATTACGGGTTGTATCCCATTTCTGGCGAAGTTTCCAAGAGGCGATGGGAACCGAATTGAAGGTGAGTACCTCCTACCACCCGCAAACTGATTGGAAAATGGGGAGAGAATCAAATTTTGGAGGATCTGCTTCGAATCTGCGTACTTGACTTTAAAGGAGGATGGTAACAATACCTTCCATTGGTCGAATTTTCATACAATAATTCGTACCAATTCACGATAGTTATGGCACCGTATGAGGCATTGTATGGATGGTCGTGTAGATCACCTACTTTTTGGTTGAAAGTAGGGGACCATAAGCTCCTTGGACCTGAAATAATCCAAGATACCTCTTCGAAGATTGAGCTTATAAGAAACCACATACGAATTGCATAAGGCAGTCAGAAGAGCTATGCCGACGCGAATAGAAGGCATGTGGAATTGGAAGTGGGGGATCAATTTTTAATGCGGGTATCCCTGATGAAGGGTGTAATGTGATTTGGGAAGAAAGACAAGCTTGCGTCGCGATATGAAGGCCATTTTCCCAATATTGAAAAGGTAGGCCCTATAGCATATCAACTTGCTTTGTCGAAATGCCTACAACAAATCCATAACGTGTTCCATGTTTCATCTCTGAAGAAGTATAAAATGTGTGTGGGAGCTCATTGGCACATTACTTTGGATGATATCGAGTTACAACCTGATATTTCATATGAAGAACAACCGGTTGCTATCTTAGATCACGGAGAGTGTAGACTAAGATCGAAAGTAGTACCATTGGTTCGAGTCCAATGGGGACACCACAACGCCGAGGAATCAACTTGGGAACGAGAGGATGATATTCGATAGAAGTAGCCACACCTCTTTTTACAACATACGCTTGAATTTTGAGGGCAAAATTCCCTTGGGGGGGGGGGGGGGGGAGTATGTAATACCCCTTATTTATGAGTAATTATTTTTATATTAATTTGACTAGTGGGTTAATTATATAAAATAAAGGAAGTTGAAGTAAATATTACTTTAAGTGATTTAAGAGATAATATTTACATAGTTTTGCATATTTACTGTTAAGTGAATGTTAATAGCATCGTGTTATGTTTTATTGCGTCGTTGTGCTTTAAGCGACGGTTATGACTTATATTCCAAGTGGATCACTATTAATGAATTTATATGACGTTGGAACATGAAATAATGTATGATATTCCGAATGCTAGTTTAGAGGGCACGATTAGTCTGAAAATGGTTGAAATAGTCAAAATAAGTACCAACTTGTGTTTTTGGGTTCCGGGGTAGTTCTGATTAGTTATAACTTAATTATGATGTTACGAGTAATTTTCATTGTGTAGTGGGATTTAAATGATTAGACTTAATGTATTTGGGTATTTAGTCTTGCAAGACCACTTTTATTTCTCATTTAGGTTTCTAAACCTAGAAAGAGTTAGAGAGAAGAGAGAGTTTGGGAGAAAAAGGAGAGAAATAGGAGATTTGATATTGTTGGCTTGAAATCATTTTAACAAGCAAGAATATGAGGCTACAATCTTGAGGAAAGTTTCTAACTTGAAATTATGTATGATTGAGTGTGAATAATTTTTATATATAGTTGGGTTGTTTTTTAGATTTAAACCATTTTTGGGTATTGGTGAGTTTGGTGTTTAAACCCTTAGATTTTGATTTAAATATGATTTAAGTTGGTTATATTAGTTTGTTGTTGTGTAGGAATGATTGGGTGAAGTTATTAGGTAATGAGGTTAAGGGAAGTGGAAGAAATAGATTTGGAAATCTAAGTTTTGTAAAAGAAAATGGGGGTTGGCCGTGGGATCTGGTGCGACTGATCGACCGCGGTCCTGAGGCCGGTCAACCAGGCCTATAGAGAAAAGCCTACTGCTTCTCTTGAAAGGAAAATTTCTATAGCGCGGTCGACGGCGGTCCATACACCAGTCAATTGGGCCTTATGGTAAGAGCTTACTGCTTTTCTTACAAGGCCAAATTTCAAGGCGCGGTCGATCGGGGGTCAGGGGCTGGTCAACCGGTACCCTGTTTTTAACCCTAAAATTTTGAATTTCTTCTACTCATTTCTTTTAAGGTTTGAGTATTAGGAACCTTATCTTATGAAGTAAAATAGAGTATTAGAGTCTTACATTAGAGGAACTAATGCCCTATGTTAGAAAGGGAGTGTTCAGGCTTATGTCAGGAGTTAATTAAATTGATTAATTAATGGAAGTTGGGGTCTTTTCATCTAGTAATATAGGTTAGGACTAGGGGAGAGCTGGTTGGTATTTTTATGGAGTTTTAAAGACTAGTATGAGGTAAAGTTATACTTGGTATCGTATAATGTTGTCATGAACTCTCGGAGGCTAGTATGGGGGTAATTAAACTATGTGGTTTATGTCATTAAGCACATATGGTTTCGGTTATAATAAACATGCATTTTAAATTGGCATATCTTGTGATTTATATATTGCATATACGTACCTCTCTAAATGTTATCATAAGGGAAGTTACGCGAATGAGGTAAATCCCCTGGCTTGTGATGCAGGGAGAATATAGTCCTCATCCATAGGACCGGTGGTTTCATTATGTGATTATTTTATTCGAAGTGAGGTAATTCTGGGTATGGTTATGACTCACTATCAAAAGTATATGACCACTTCCCACGCGACGCGACTTAGGGTGCCCAGGTGGTCTTGGTTTAGGACCTGGAAGATGATAGCATTTAGGGGCGCATGCAGTGGGGTGACTCCCAGAAGGATGGTCCTAGAATCGTTATGTTTTGACTGTAACTATTCTTACGAATGTGGAAATCATAAATTAATAATGAACCTATCAATCAACTTAATGGCCTATGATCCTCGATGATAAATAGACTTGTGAAGTTATGTTTTATGAATTGGGAGATCTATGCATGTTAACTGAAATTAAATTTCTTCTCTTTATTAGTTATGTGGTCTAATTTATGATGTTATAGTATGACGCTAGGTTGTGCATTTAGATGAGAGGTGAGAATGATTCTTGCATCAGAGAGCGAACTTAACCTGTTCATGATATTAGCATCCATAACTGTTATGAATTTTATTCACACGTATATCATATCAAATCGAGACCTGACCCATTTATATTCGTCTTTCTCGTGTGGTTCTTGTATATATGCTCAGGTGCTCCGCTGCAAGGATGCTTGTGTTGACCTATCATTTCCAGTCTCAGAGAGCTACAACATTTTTATGGATGTTATAGGACTTTTGTAATAGATCCGTCATTCTTTTGAATAATCTAGCTATGATCCGTCTGTACATTCGAGCGTGTTGCCCCAGTTATTGTTATGTATGATTAATGTAAATCTTATGTACTAGTGTATTGGCCGATAGCTTATTCGGTTATGTTTGTTGTATGCTTATATAGCTGTTACATGTCCTTACTTCTGTATCCACCTTCTTTTATAAATTGGATTGTCGAGATCATTTTTATTAAACTTCAAAAATTATTTGACATCCGTTTTCTAAAATATTTGGTGGTTATCTCGTATTGTTATTTCTATGACTGTGGTGCTAAGAATGGATCATCTATGATTCCTGTATTTATTGGAGTATCGGGCTGTCCACCTCTTATTTTAATAAGTGGGGTGTCACAGAGGGTTTTATTAAAGTCATAAGAAGTAAAAAGACTCAAAGAAAAGTAGGAAAGTTAACAAATAAGAAATGCCATCCAGTCAGGGTGTTAAGTTCAAACTCAAACTTTAAATCCTCTCAATGGAATAAATGATTGAATAAATTATATGGAGCATTGGGGGAATTTCTAAAAAAGGGTGCTGTGAGAAGGTTAAGGAGACTTTAAGGATTCACAAGCTTCAAATGTTAGTTATATTAGAGCCAAAGAAAAAGGTAGAAAAATTAAGATATTATTGCAATAAATTTGGTTTTGGATCTTCTGAATCTAACCTAAATAGAAAGATTTGTGTTTTTTTCAAGAAAGGGTGGATTGGAAAAAAGTGTTAGATATGGCACAATGTATTTCTATCCAAGCAAAAATATCTAGTCAAAGTAGTAATATCATATGAAGCCTAGTGTATGCTAGTTTTATAAGGTGTGAAAGAAGCTCCTTGTGAGAAAACTTATCAGAGGTGGCTATAAATGATCCATGGATGATAGTAGGGGACTTCAACATTATTACAGATCGATAAGAAAAAGAAGGAGGAGATTATGTGCACTTAGGAGCTATGTATGGGTTTATGGAATGTATAGAGAGAAATGGGCTAACAGACTTGGGTTTTACTGGATCAAAATTTACTTGGCATAACAACAGGTGTCAAGTGGATGGTTTTTGTTGTAGGTTAGATAGAGTATTGATGAACAAAGCTAGTTTGGAGATGGAGTAAAAATGGTGAGTAAGTCGTCAAAATAGGAGCATATTTGATCATAATCCTCATCTGATAAAAATATATCTACATAATCAAGTAACTCCAAGATATTTTTGATTTATAAAGATTTGGCTAGATGAGGAAGAATGCATAGAGTTGGTAAAGAAAACTTGGAAAGAAGAAACTAGTGAGTATACACTTATAGCCATCTCTAAAAAGATTAAAGCAATAAGAAAAAAACCAAGTCAATGGAGAAGATCATGCAATGGGGACATTTTTCAAGAAGCTAGAGATGCAGAAGACAATATTCTTATCGATGAAATGGCTTTTGAGGAAAATCCTTTAGAGTAACATAGGGAGGATTTATCAAAGGAAACAACTAAGCACAACTAAATACTGGAGATTGAGGAAGACTTCTGGGTTCAATAAGCTAAGTACCAATAGAAAGCATAAGGGGGTAGAAATACATGTTACTTTTATAGACTTGTCTGAAGTAAGAAAAGAAGACTGCAAATTCATAAAATTAAGAGAGGAGATGCAACTTGGGCATAGACTAAAGAGAGAATTCAAAAGGAAGTTATAGATCACTTTTCAAACTTGTTCAAAACTGAAGAAATGCTAAGTCTAGAAGGAGAATAAAACCTTCTTAGGCTTGTACCAAAGTCTATAAATGAGTAAATGAACTCCCACCTCACATCTTGTCCAACCTTAGATGAAATAGAAATAGCCATAAAAGTCCTAAGTGTAAGTAGTGGCCCTGGAGTTGATGGTTTTGATGGTAACTTCT
Organism: Sambucus nigra; assembly: GCA_949130495.1. Lineage (NCBI taxonomy): Eukaryota > Viridiplantae > Streptophyta > Magnoliopsida > Dipsacales > Adoxaceae > Sambucus > Sambucus nigra. The sequence continues at coordinate 163,213,427 of OX422223.1, read as the reverse complement.
TAAGTTTATTTTGGAAAGATATATAGAAAGATCTATTGGATGATGTGCATATATTCTTTGCAGGCTCTATAATACCAAAGGTATTCTCCACAATCAAAATAGCATTGATTCCTAAAATGAATAACCCTCAATCTTTTAATGATTTCAGACTTATAAGTATGAAAAACTTCAAAAACAAGATCTTTTCAATAATTTTTAGTGATAGACTATCGCCTTTTCTTCCTCAAATCATTTCTCAAAGTAAATCTAGCTTTTTAAAAGGATGGTCTAATACTGAAAATATTTTTCTACCTCAAGAATGTATGTCTAGAATGCACCATTAAAATTTTAGGGGTAATATTATCTTAAAGTTGGACTTGTCAAAGGCATAAGTAGAGTATCTTAGTGGTTTCTTCGGAAAATTCTTAAGGAGAATGGGATTTAATGAAACTTGGGTGGATCTAGTATGGAGAATCATCACAAATACTTGGTTTACTATCATTATCAATGGAGAAAATGCAGATTTTTTTTACCTCTTCTATGGGGATAAATCAAGGGGATCCACTATCCCCTAGTCTTTTGATAATAATGGCTAATGTTATTTCAAGAAATTAGGAGAATATTAATGCTCAAAAGGGATTTGTGGGGTTTAAAATGGCCATTAACTGTCCAAAGTTCAACCACTTAGCTTTTCCAGATGATATTATAATATTTAGCTCAAGTCTAAAGAAGGAAGTCAAGCAGATTGTAGCAGTTATAAGTCTATATGAAAGAATTTCAGGGGAATTAGTGAATAAGTCTAAAAGATTTATGGTGCCTTCAAACAAACTGAAGAAGGATTGTATAAATGACTTTTAAGTTTGCATTGGCATGCATCTAAAAAAAGACCCCATAATGTACCTTGGATGCCCTTTATTTAGTGGAAGAAGAAGATATTTTATTTTGAAGGCATGGTTCAAAAAATCAATAACAATATCCAAGGATGAAAAGATAAATGTTTAAGCCTGGAGGAAAGCTAGTTTTGATTAAGTCAGTCCTATCCTCTATGAAGTTATACATCCTCTATGACCTGTCTCCCCCAAAAGTAATCCTCAATAGGATTAAGTCTCTAATGTCCATGTTCTTTCGGAGTTCATTTTATGGGGATCAAAGACATCAATATAGTTCTTGGGGTTCAATTTCTAGACCATTTAATAAAGGAGTATTAGGAGTTAGAAACATAATAGATATTATTAATGCCTTAAGTATGAATCTTCGGTGTAATTTTAGAGGTAACGCATCTTTATGATCTCAGTACATGAAGACAACCTACTGCACAAATTATCATCCTTCTAAAGATCCTATTAGAAGAGGTGCCCACACTAAGAATGGGATGTGCTCACTATGAAGTGTTATAGAAGATAATATGTTTTGGAAGATTTTCAAGGGAGAAAGTAGTATTCACTAGGATAATTAGGGAGTTCAACAATGTAAGAACATCAATTCAACTCATAAGTGTTTAGTAATGTAGTTTTGGGATGAAAAGGACAACTGGGACAAAGATAAATTATTTAATCAGTTCCCTTTTCAAGTGTCTATTAAAGTCATTAAGTTTGAAGAAATTTTCCATCTTCGAGAGGATACTCTTTTTTGGAAAACTTATTATAATGGAATATATGTAGAGCTAGAGGAATTACACTATTTAGTTCAAAAAAATTTCGGCGTCCTGAAATTCCTTTAAAGATTTCAATTTTTATGTGGAACCTCTTAAACAATCTTCTTCCAACTGATGATAAAATCAAGTCTATAGGAATAATAGGACATTCTAATGTCACTATTATATAAAGCCATCATAAGAGAACGTAGACCACTTCTTTGAGATATGGGACATAGCCTCTGCTGTATGGGATTTACTGTCAAACATGCATGGAGTTCAGAGAGTAAAAGGTAAAGGAGTCAGAAATCAAGTCATTAAATGGTGGATGCATAGAGAAAAGTCAAATGTTCAAATTAATAAAGTAGCCCTGCTAAACCTTATACAATCCTCCATTACATCAAGCATGAGTTGGCTTCTTTTAATCAGGAACACTATTCCCCAATCAAAAGGTTGCAAGTTAAATGGTTGGCTCCTCCAATAGGTGTTTCAAAACTGAATGTGGATGGTAGATCTATAGGAAATTTAAGCATTTGAGGAGGAAGTGGAGTATTGAGGAATCATGAAGGGGACTTAATCTGGTCTTTCCATGCTAATTTTGGAGTAGTTTCCAATATGGAGGCTGAGGCAAAGGCTTTGTTCAAAGGAGTGGAGCAGTACAAAAACCTTAAAGGATATGATTTTCTTACATAAAGTGATTCAAAGGTATTAATGGACATCATATAAGGTAAAGTCAAATGTTTGTAGAACATCAAGTGGATTATTCCTAACATCCAGAGATTATTAAATGATTTCAAAACTAAAATAAAGCATTCTTTAAGGGAGGGAAGCAAAGTAGAATTTTTGTTGGCAAAGATTTGTAATACCCCGTATTTCTGAATATTCCATTTAATCAGATTGGAGAATTAACTGATAAAATGTCGGCTTAATTTAAATTACGTAAGAGTAGTAATTTAGAGAGTTTTATTTAAAATTGTAATTTTTGGTATATTAATCGAGAGATAGATACCGATATATATTGCCTCATTTTATTTACTTAGTGCGAGTGGTAAATAGTTACTTAACGCGTGTAGATCGTGTTGGGGTGAGAACGAGTAATACTTGTTAAGTGACTCAAATGATAATTTATAGTCCACGGTTGATTCCGAAAGGGTCGAATTAGTCAAAATAGTGTACCCGGGGGTACTAGTTGAGTGCCGGGTCATTTTCGGGCTAAACCGGGACCATTCGGGGGCATTTTGGTCTCTTTACAATTATGGGAAAGAAGACCTACGAATTTTGTAACCCTAAATTTGATTATAAGAGTGGTGGCTAGGGTTAGGCAATTAGAGTTACACCATAGCCATTAGAGAAGAGAGGGAGAGGCAAATTGCTAAGGCAAAAGAAGGAAGGAGGGATCATCTTAGGAGGATTTCACCACAAAGATTGTTGGGAAAGAGGATTGAAGTATCAATATCATCAATCATCATCAACAACCACGAATTCAGACCCTACAAATCTTAAGGCAAGTGGTTATTTGCAAAATAATTGAGTTATAATACCCATGATTAAGCTTGAGGAAGAACATGATTTTTATGATATTCTTGGGAACAAACAATTGATAATAATCCATGATTGATAAGGATTTGCATGTAGGATGTTTTTGAATTACCAAGTATGTTTATATCATAGAAAGCTTGATGAGAATTTCGTGTGAAAATCTGGAATTTTGATGAAAAATATAAAGAATGCAGTTTTAGGGTTCTTGAATATTAGAGAGAATTTCAGTGAATTTGGCCAAGATTTATAATGATTTTGTTGTTTTAAATCGTTAGTAATCATCCCAGAACATGTAGGAATGATTAGAAATTGTTGGTTGTGAATTTGATGGCTTATCATGAAAGTTAGAGATGTAAAAATGGTGAAACCCGTAGGAAGAAGATGAACTGGGTCTGTCACTGCTTGATCGATCGATCGACCCTTGAGTATCGATCGATCGAAGCAGTCGATCGATCGATCATTTTCCTTCGATCGATCGGCCCTGTCTGAACTATAGAGAATTTGTGTATAAATTTCTTTAATTGCTGTTACTTAATGGGAACCTTAGAAATGATATTTTTCCTATGAGGAGACTTGGAAATTACCAGTAGGTGTACCATTAGGTTCCTCCACTTACGATTGAGTAGTAATGTTGGAGAAATGGAATGACGAAAGAACGATTGACTTAGCCGTGGGTTGAGATGGTTAATTTAATTACGGAAAGAGTGAGACTTAATTCCGGAAAGAAAATACCAGTAGGTTAAAATTAACTTAACTACTGAATTAAGGGAGGGGTAACTAGGACCCTTAGAGTTGTGTGAATACTCAAATAAATACTATTAATGAGATAAATCGTAAAGCGAATATTGTACGATAAATATATGAGATTAAAATATTACGTACGTATATGATTAATAGGTCGGGCATGTACCTACTGAATTATGTGATCTTTTAGGTAGAGAGATTATACCTAAATTAATTATGTTAGGGTCGATGAGACATTCCGAACTAACATAAAATTATTATATGTTTGGGGTCGATGAGAAATACCGAACCAAACTTTGAACTGGTGTCGCGATGAGAGAGTCCCGAACCAGAATATGTGTATATATATATTTTTAAAATAATTGGGGTCGATGTATCATTCCGAACCAATTCTTACTTGGGGTCGATGAATCATTCCGAACCAAGAGTCCTTTACGTGTATAAAAAGGACAAAATAGAAATGACTGATATTTAGTATATATTGTGTGTGAAATATATATACTTGATGATATTCTACTTTCGTGTGTTAGTAGATTGATATATGTATTTGAAGATACATACTGAATTGGTAAGTTAAGTAGTGAAACTTAATTACGAAATGAACCTTTAGATAGAGAAAATCTATTTAGTAATTCAAGTAGTGAAACTTAATTACATAAGTGGGAAAGTTAACAATTGTGAGAATTGTAGTAATTTTAGTAGTGAAACTAAATGGGAAGTCTTGAAAAATAACATAGATGAAATGTTACTTGAGAATTAATTAACATACGCGAGATGTTAGTGAAAGGGTTGTACTGTATGGGCGGTACTGGAACTTGGGTATAGATAAGTTCAGTTGACTACTTTGGTTTTAGTTAGCTTGGTAGGTATGGCTAGATAAACTAAGTGTAGAACGTTAGGTGTGCACAAAAGATGAGGGGTGAGTTAACTCAAGAGAGTGTACGAGAACCTAACATGTGTAATCAATAACCGCATTTTATATTGTGATAAACGCTTGCTAAATATTTTCAAAATGTTTTGAGTACTAACTCTTGCTATAAAATATTTTCAAAACCTTTTAGGTGTCCAGCCACAGGGATGCCATGTATGATGATTCCATTCCAGAGACTCGGAGATGTAGCACAGTGGATGCTTACAGGATTTTGACTAGACGATATCTCTCATTCAGATCTAGTACAGGATCTCACACTATTCTATGTATGGACTTGTGGCTCGGATTTATTCTCAGATGTTAGTTTCAGACTAGCGGTTATTATATTGTTGTTTGGGATTTTTCCCGATGGTTTATTCGGTAATACTTTTGTTCTGTTGTACTTTTACTTTGTTGACTGGGTTATAGTACATGACTATTTTTACTTTGTTCCGCATGGTTGATTTATCTATTTTAAGAAAGATAAAATTTGGCACCGGTCTAATTTTACTTAGGGGATTAGTAATTAAAAAGTTTTCGACAGTGATGCTAAGAATGAACCATTTGAGAAACCTGTTTTAATTTAATAAAGGCCTGATCACCCGATGTTTAATTAGGCGGGGTGTCACAGATGGTATCAGAGCATCAGGTTCTAGTGTCCATAGGATATGTACGGCTTACTACGTTTTCAGCGTATCGTTTGATTGATATAGAGCCCTATCTTAGGATTATTGTACTCCTCTACGTACGTAGTTTACGTTTTCCTGCTATTTAGTAGACGTAGTGTTATATATAGGAGTCCGATTGGGCACGGTACGTCGAATATGGTGGTAGGACCAGCATTGGCATTAGCAGGACTATAGGAGGGAGGAGCTCGGCATAAAGCATGGGGTGTTCGAATATGGTAATCGTAGGAGAGATGACCGTTGTCGAGGTCACTCCTAGCGTGTAATGGAAGTAAATGTTGCAAGGTTTGTTGAGGCATAGTAGGCATTTTCCAAGTATCGCGACAGCAAAGAGGGATGCTAATCTAGACCGCCCAATGCAGTGATAGTGGGAGTAGGTCTGAAGAAAAATTTGATGAGAACGAGCCGTAAAAATGTGATAAAACGGCGACTGTACATGTTAACGAATGGAAGTAGTATGTCCAGTGGTTTTGGTATTTAGGATAGAGTAGAAATACTCAGAAGTGAAAATTTGAGTAAATTTTGAGGCAACGTGGTGGGAATACCAGTCAATACATTCGGACCGAGGGTCCGTATATATAAATATAGGAACTTTACGTATGGTTTAACCGTAAAGTTCTCCAATGATGATTCAGAAGCGAAGTGAATAGGAATATCTGAACCCCTCACGTGAAAGCCTGGTAGAGGCCAATCGTGAGAGAGAAATTTACCCTTTTAAGTGAACTTGTACCGATGAGATAGGTATAAAGGAAAAAGAGCCCTGGAGAAAATGGACTCTCGAGTTATAGCTCACAATTTTTGGTAAAACTCTTCTTGAACGACTTATGTATATGTGGACAATATGATACTTCCTACAAAGTTGAGGTTAATGCTCCTGGGTGGGCGGAGCTAAGGGAGTTTAGAGATTTAGTCAAAGAGTAAGACTGAATGTAATGGGGCTGGTGCAAGCCATAAGTGGAAACCCACTAGAGGATTTAATGATTAGATCCAAAGTCGGGACTGTTAAGTCCCATAGTGCATTCTTCTCGGTCAGCAGAACTAAGGGAACCAAGATGATAGTGTTCAGGATCGAGACTACCCAGTCCGAGAGGAGGGGTACCAAAACCGGTCGGTATGGCCTGGAGCCAGGAATTTTTGAAAAGATGTCTAGTGTGGATTCTAGGGCCACGCGTTTTATATTTTTAGCTGGAAGTTATTTGAAGAAATAATAACTCCAGTAAGTTTTTCATTCCGGAGAGGACAAGCGTGTTATGTCCGGGAACCGTCTAAGTCATCAGAGCGATGGATAAGGAAGTATATGAGTTTTATCCTCGAGTGAATGGGGTATATGATGACTCCTCACCTGAAAAAGGGTCGAGTTGTCATTATTAATAAATATGTGAGAGACTTCGGAGATTATGAACATCTCATAGTAATCGATTTCGGTGTGTGGGAACCTAAATGATGTGAGTCAAGGCATGTAGTATGATCGCTGAGTGGAGAGATCGAGCTCGCCGTTGTAATTAGTGCCAAGGACTTAGTGATAGTATAAGCGCAGTGCCACTTGACTCCTTTAGCAATATTGGAGTATGGTTGCACATATTGTCGAGAAATCGAATTTGAGCATATCGACTATGTGTTGTTCCAATAATGCTCAGTAAGAATACATGGGGAGAAGTCCCTTGTTTAAGTTCGGTTGCGAAAAGGAATACTACCGATTTTTTTTTATGCACGTCAGGAGAGGAGACGTTGATAGATTCTAGGGCATCAGTGAAGCCGGTAGTGTTGTGGAGGAACAACGAAAGGCTTACATCCCCACGAAGGGATAAGTGGGACTTTATGGACAAGGATTTGATTTTTATCTATAGGGGGTGGAGAATATCCACAAGATAGTAGTCACGTCGTGTAGACTAGGCTGGAGTTGAAGAGGAGCATGTTACGGGTGAGGCATTTGCAATGTTTTTGCAAATGTGCATGGAGAAAAGGGTGTATGGGCACCCTAGTCAATTGGATTCCTTAGACATCCGAGATAGAGGGATGCGGAAAATTTTGTACGACGATGGGGAAATTAGGAAACAAGTCGTATCGATGAAATGGGTTGAACGTCATGGGAGATTGACGATGATCCAAAATTATATGTGCTGAGAGATCCAGCACACCCTATTGGATGAAAGTCGGTGGGAAACCGTTCAAAGGTTATCTCTTGATATGGGAGACCTAACTGTGGTGAAGAAGTAGCACAAGGTGCTACTTGACTGAGTGTTGTGAGTGACTTACGAGTTACTAAAATGTTGATCCTTATAAAGTAACCAACCTAAAAAGTGCGCCAAATTGCGAAGAGTGCACGGATTGTAAAGTATAATAAACCCGAAGAGAAAGGGGAATAGAGTACCACTTCAGTAAAGATGACGTAAGTGGGAAGCGATGTTGAGGATAGACGTAGTGAGATTGTCTCCAAATACACCTCTAGTTAATAGACAAGATAGACTCGTAATGAACAACCGGAAAGTGTTAGTGAACCCACATTCCCAATGATGGAATGAGGAGATGGACTTATAAATTATTGATGGGTTGTGAACATCATAATTAACCCAACATTTCGTTGGGGGTAGCGAAATGGGGTGACCGGGATGGATTAGTGTGTAGTTGAAAAGGGAGAGTGCACAAGTGCACGATGCCATTTTACATGATTGTGAATCAGGGTGAAATCCTAAAATTCCACCTTGTGAGAGATGGTCAGGAAGGAATAGCGATAAAGTTTTATTTTGAGTATGTTGTGTTACCTACGACTCAAAATTAGTGAGAAAGAATGATGATACGCCCTTACGATAAGTGGAATTTTAGAGAAGCCCAATGATCAATTCATAGGTTGAATGTATGCCTATATGAGCATATTTATAGGTAGAGTGAGTGTCTATATGGACTGTACATGAGGATTAGGTTCGTGGTACCGATTACGAACAATACATGTACTTTAGGTGTGGTTCGAGGAGACATTTCGAACTTTTAGTCCTTAACGCGTGATATGAGGACATTCTATTGGAGTGTGACATTTTAAGGTATATGAAATGTGAAATATATGGCTCATAAATTGTCTACTCATGTGCGATGAGATATATATACATATATTAGTGCTCGAGATGTGATCCCGAGACAAGTAATTAATAACTATTGGTGATCGAGGTGGAATTCCGAGCCAATAACCACAAAAGTGTTATAGAAGGGGGGTGATTATAAAATAAGTGTTGGTAGTATATGTTATGTGTAAGATATATATACCTATTGATTTTTCCTACTTATGTGCGATAGTAAGTGTGCTTAATCTCTGTATTGGGGTCGATGATGTTCCGGACCAATACATGGGAGATCGATTTGGGGTCGATGATTTTCCGAACCAAATCGATGATAAAATTGGTATCGACGAAAGGTCTGAACCAACATGTGCATTACATTTACCTTGGGGTCGATGGATTCCCGGACCAATGTAAATGATAGGATTATTGGGGCCGATGATTTTGCCGGACCAATTTTTCCTAAAGTATATATTGTGTGTGATATATATACCTTATAATATTCTACTTATGAGTGATAGTAGGCACTTAGATGTTATATAGAGATATACATTGAATGGGTAAATTAAGTAGGGAGAAACTTAATTTCAAGAATTAACGTTGGATTGGGAAATCTATGAGAAATTAAGTAGTGAGACTTAATTATGATATATGCGGCATGGGTAACGTGCGATAAGAATTTATTATGAAGCAAGGTATGTACTTGGGACGACTGCTAGGATGTGATGATTTGACACTGGGTATTAGAAGATGCAATTATGTCTAGGGTCCTTAGCCTTAATACCAGCCTTGTCCTAATTTCGAGGACGAAATTCCCTTGCAAGGGGGGGAAGTATGTAATACCCCGTATTTCTGAATATTCCATTTAATCAGATTGGAGAATTAAATGAGAAAATGTCGGCTTAATTTAAATTACGTAAGAGTAGTAATTTAGAGAGTTTTATTTAAAATTGTAATTTTTGGTATATTAATCGAGAGATAGATACCGATATATATTGCCTCATTTTATTTACTTAGTGCGAGTGGTAAATAGTTACTTAACGCGTGTAGACCGTGTTGGGGTGAGAACGAGTAATACTTGTTAAGTGACTCAAATGATAATTTAGAGTCCATGGTTGATTCCGAAAGGGTCGAATTAGTCAAAATAGTGTACCCGGGGGTACTAGTTGAGTGCCGGGTCATTTTCGGGCTAAACCGGGACCATTCGGGGGCATTTTGGTCTCTTTACAATTATGGTAAAGAAGACCTACGAATTTTGTAACCCTAAATATGATTATAAGAGTGGTGGCTAGGGTTAGGCAATTAGAGTTACACCATAGCCATTAGAGAAGAGAGGGAGAGGCAAATTGCTAAGGCAAAAGAAGGAAGGAGGGATCATCTTAGGAGGATTTCACCACAAAGATTGTTGGGAAAGAGGATTGAAGTATCAATATCATCAATCATCATCAACAACCACGAATTCAGACCCTACAAATCTTAAGGCAAGTGGTTATTTGCAAAATAATTGAGTTATAATACCCATGATTAAGCTTGAGGAAGAACATGATTTTTATGATATTCTTGGGAACAAACAATTGATAATAATCCATGATTGATAAGGATTTGCATGTAGGACATTTTTGAATTACCAAGTATGTTTATATCATAGAAAGCTTGATGAGAAATTCGTGTGAAAATCTGGAATTTTGATGAAAAATATAAAGAAGGCAATTTTAGGGTTCTTGAATATTAGAGAGAATTTCAGTGAATTTGGCCAAGATTTATAATGATTTTGTTGTTTTAAATCGTTAGTAATCATCCCAGAACATGTAGGAATGATTAGAAATTGTTGGTTGTGAATTTGATGGCTTATCATGAAAGTTAGAGATGTAAAAATGGTGAAACCCGTAGGAAGAAGATGAACTGGGTCTGTCACTGCTTGATCGATCGATCGACCCTTGAGTATCGATCGATCGAAGCAGTCGATCAATCGATCATTTTCCTTCGATCGATCAACCCTGTCTGAACTATAGAGAATTTGTGTATAAATTTCTTTAACTGCTGTTACTTAATGGGAACCTTAGAAATGATATTTTTCCTATGAGGAGACTTGGAAATTACCAGTAGGTGTACCATTAGGTTCCTCCACTTACGATTGAGTAGTAATGTTGGAGAAATGGAATGACGAAAGAACGATTGACTTAGCCGTGGGTTGAGATGGTTAATTTAATTACGGAAAGAGTGAGACTTAATTCCGGAAAGAAAATACCAGTAGGTTAAAATTAACTTAACTACTGAATTAAGGGAGGGGTAACTAGGACCCTTAGAGTTGTGTGAATACTCAAATAAATACGATTAATGAGATAAATCGTAAAGCGAATATTGTACGGTAAATATATGAGATTAAAATATTACGTACGTATATGATTAATAGGTCGGGCGTGTACCTACTGAATTATGTGATCTTTTAGGTAGAGAGATTATACCTAAATTAATTATGTTAGGGTCGATGAGACATTCCGAACTAACATAAAATTATTATATGTTTGGGGTCGATGAGAAATACCGAACCAAACTTTGAACTGGTGTTGCGATGAGAGAGTCCCGAACCAGAATATGTGTATATATATATTTTTAAAATAATTGGGGTCGATGTATCATTCCGAACCAATTCTTACTTGGGGTCGATGAATCATTCCGAACCAAGAGTCCTTTACGTGTATAAAAAGGACAAAATAGAAATGACTGATATTTAGTATATATTGTGTGTGAAATATATATACTTGATGATATTCTACTTTCGTGTGTTAGTAAATTGATAGATGTATTTGAAGATACATACTGAATTGGTAAGTTAAGTAGTGAAACTTAATTACGAAATGAACCTTTAGATAGAGAAAATCTATTTAGTAATTCAAGTAGTGAAACTTAATTACATAAGTGGGAAAGTTAACAATTGTGAGAATTGTAGTAATTTTAGTAGTGAAACTAAATGGGAAGTCTTGAAAAATAACATAGATGAAATGTTACTTGAGAATTAATTAACATACGCGAGATGTTAGTGAAAGGGTTGTACTGTATGGGCGGTACTGGAACTTGGGTATAGATAAGTTCAGTTGACTACTTTGGTTTTAGTTAGCTTGGGAGGTATGGCTAGATAAACTAAGTGTAGAACGTTAGGTGTGCACAAAAGATGAGGGGTGAGTTAACTCAAGAGAGTGTCCGAGAACCTAACATGTGTAATCAATAACCGCATTTTATATTGTGATAAACGCTTGCTAAATATTTTCAAAATGTTTTGAGTACTAACTCTTGCTATAAAATATTTTCAAAACCTTTTAGGTGTCCAGCCACAGGGATGCCATGTATGATGATTCCATTCCAGAGACTCGGAGATGTAGCACAGTGGATGCTTACAGGATTTTGACTAGACGATATCTCTCATTCAGATCTAGTACAGGATCTCACACTATTCTATGTATGGATTTGTGGTCCGGATTTATTCTCAGATGTTAGTTTCAGACTAGCGGTTATTCTATTGTTGTTTGGGATTTTTCCCGATGGTTTATTCGGTAATACTTTTGTTCTGTTGTACTTTTACTTTGTTGACTGGGTTATAGTACATGACTATTTTTACTTTGTTCCGCATGGTTGATTTATCTATTTTAAGAAAGATAAAATTTGGCACCGGTCTAATTTTACTTAGGGGATTAGTAATTAAAAAGTTTTCGACAGTGATGCTAAGAATGAACCATTTGAGAAACCTGTTGTAATTTAATAAAGGCCTGATCACCCGATGTTTAATTAGGCGGGGTGTCACAAGATTGGAAGTAAGGAGGTCAAAAATGGCTTCTTTTTCGATATGAGAGACTTTCCAAGGGTGTTAAAGGTCTTAGTTACAGTTGATAAGTGGGGTATGCCAAATATTTATCATGCATTATTGTCTTGGTTGTTTTAAGTTAGATCTAATCAGCTCTTCTTCTTTAACTCTTGTAAGGGTTTTATTCTATAAAGAACCTCATTTATGGCCTTTAATCAAGTATTGTCATAGTTTAGTGAATTGTTTAAGCCACCTAGAACAGGCTATTTATTCTAATTAAGATTGATAAAGTCCCCTATAAATATGTATATATATATATATATACACACACTAGGGCATGCCTGTGCCTGAAGGCACGCTGATAATTGCAAAACGTCAAAAAATTTCAAAGTACTTGATTTCAAAAAGGCAAAAGATTTATTCCCCAACAAAACAAAATGTAATTTTTAAAAGAAATTTCCTTAATCTACTTTAGTTATAGGACTATAAACCCTACTTAACAAATAACAAATAGTCCAACAACATTAAAATAGTCTAAATTCATCAAATAAACTCAAATGTAATATGAAATATACAATATTCATCAATTGAGTTCATATTGTGACTCAAATTAACAAAGTGTAAATTAAAAAAAAATGGATATAGTCTCCTCTGTTTATTGGACTATCCACCCTGTTGAAGGGGTAACAACCAATCGTACGATATTCAAAAACTCCAAATTCAGCAAATGAATACTTCAACTAAACAAAAATCTTTAAAAAAATCACATATATATATCAATTAAGGTTGTCCCACGCGTTCCACTGTAATGATTGTTCGTAGTTTTCAAAATACAACCTGATACAAAAAAATATAGTTAGTCAATTGAAATAGACTCGGATCCTTCGGAGGAACAATGGAGAGAGATTTTGTACCAGTTTAAGCTTAAAGGGCATTTTTAGTTCTTTGACATGGCATATCAAGGTTTCTTTGGTGGTGGTGATACAGAGAGGGATGCAAAGTCTATCAACATTTGTCTGGAGGATGGTCATCTAATTGGTTGTGTCCAGTCATATACAAATCATGATTTAATAAGAAAATTGAAATCATTCGAGCTCTTCTTTAAGTCGTCAGCAAAAGAGTCAAGCGCAGATATCAAAAGTCTTCTATAACATCTCCAAAGTTGAGTGTCGTTTACAATCTCACAATTTTATCCTTCACAACCTCATGCTTGACATGTCGCGATATGAGCACCTGCAGACAAAATGATGAAATAGAAGTTTACAGTGTTGTCATGAAACATATACCCCATTTCTACTATTCAATTATATATATGCATACAAACAAATCATGTGTGTTTACTGTCACTTTATAATAAATCAAACTTATTCAAACAAATAGAAGAATAATAAAATAAATGAAGCTAAAATCCTAACCATTTAACAAACAATCACTCATCAAATATCTGTGACACCCCGACTAATTAAATACCGAGTAGCTACTCCTTTATTCAAATTAATACAAAATGTCAAGTTGGTTCAGTTCATAGCATCACTGTCGAAAACATTTTTTTTAACAATTACTAGCCACCTAACATTTTAAAAAGTGAGATGTCAATTTTAATTTACTTAGATTAACATACAACCAAATTAAATTATTAAATACTAATACCAAAACCACATCACAGTCGCAATAGGATAATAATGTAATAGACTGAATCTGGAGGAATACACCTCTTAATAATCCGAATACTGAATACAATCAAAAACAAAATCTAAATTACAATTTAATTAAATCCAAAACTGAAATAGAACTAAGTAAATAAGATGTCTCTAAAAGATAAGGGGCGACAAGCCCTACAGATGAATAAATCTGAAATAGAGTCAAGCAGAAAGTGGAGGCGTCTACTATCGAGGTCCTGTAACTTCCACAGTAGCTACAACACGTCACTGGAATGGGACTTCTAAGCTTGGTGTCCTTGTGGATGGGCACCTAAAAGGTTTTTACAAGAAAATAGACTTGAAAGCAAACGGGTTAGATCCCGATTGCGAAAACAGTTTAAAATATAACAAGTGTTTAATATCATTAAACAGTGAATATAAAATACATGATAGTGCATGCACTCACATGAGTTCCTCACTTCTCAACTAATTGTGCACACATATCGTACCCGTACCCGTTCTAGTTATTCTACTATCCAACTAGTCCAATCCGTAACCTGACGTTACTTTACAATTAAAAGTTAGATTCCCAACATCTTAATATAAAATGAAAGTCTTACTGTTATTACTCAGAATTAGTTATAATAATTTATAAGAATTTCTCCATCTTTAACTCTACTAAAAATGTTACAATTATTCACACTTACACTTTAATAAACAGTTCATCTCAATTATCAGTATATTAATCTCATCACAAATATACAATAATGGCACCCCTAGGCTGAGATGCGGCGCAGACATACTCTACTATCGAATCTCGGTACATCACGTACATGAGGACCACGTATTCCGAATCTCTCAGGAATCGTTTCAATAGACAACAATCACACATAATAGAGGCGAACATAGCTCACATACCCATGGGTCACGCACATACCTACGCTCCCAAGGTCAGCTGACTTATTAACTCACCAATAAGTCATTATCTAACCTATGATCTTGAGGTACCAATCTAAATCCCCCCGTAGGCACACAAAGATTAGATGGCCCTGATCGAAAGCCGACCTCCCGTGATAGCAAGTATGGTAGGTATGTTATACACATATAAGTCCATACACTA
Organism: Sambucus nigra; assembly: GCA_949130495.1. NCBI lineage: Eukaryota > Viridiplantae > Streptophyta > Magnoliopsida > Dipsacales > Adoxaceae > Sambucus > Sambucus nigra. Next base: position 163,198,327 of record OX422223.1, on the reverse strand, counting down.
AGCATTCTCACATCTTATATATCTTATAATAATAATAGATGTATATTTTATATTCTTATACCGTCATTAAATGTTGTGCATTTACAAGTTCCCGGATAATATACAATATAGATCGCCAACACTTCTCATGTTGCAAATTCGAGTACTTACAACCTAACACATAGAAGTTACAAGGCCTTTATAAAATTTCAGGTTATAATTATTGACGTACTCCAATCTCACAATTATACCCACTAATCGATAAGGGAATAATCACACTTAATTAAGTAAGCCTACGGAAAGTTCGAACTAAAATCGGCCAAACAAGGTCATTCTGTCAACTTGTTAGAAATCTCGTTCGAACGAGGTGGTTCGAACGAGTGTCGTTCGAATGAAGGTCTTCTAACGAACTCGTTAAAAGGGGTACTGGAATCTCGTTAGAAGCTCGTTCGAACGACCTGGGTTGGTCTTCCAACGAGATGGCAGAAAATGACCAGAATTTCCCCAACTTCGTTTTTCACCAAATTCATTTCTCCAAATACATGTTAAGTTCGTACCAATTAAGTTTTTATATCTTTGAACTACTCTAAGTCACCCTAGGACACTTCTTAACATATTTTTGGGGTCAAATCTTACTAATCAACATGTAATAACCAGAAATTCCCAAATCTTTCCCCAAACCCTAAGAACATGAACCCAAAATTTTATTGTACATAAATACTCATCATAAATCCGTTTTCAAAACATCAAAGTTAAGTTTTGGGTACCAATTTCTTCCATAATCTTTCTATATGCAATCCCTAACCAAAATTAAGAGTTTCTACAACAATTCCATTGGGTTTTCATCAAAACTTTCAAAGCATATAAAGTTTCTACACTAAACATGGAGGAAATATTCCTTGCAATTAATAGCATCAAATCACTTGCCTTAGGTTTGTTCTTCAGATTTGTTGTCAGTGATTATAGGTTGATTCTCTCCTCTTTCTTGTCACAAATCCTTCCAGAATGGTGGTGATGGTTGATGGTTGATGGTTTTGGTTTTAACCTCTTGTAACCTCTCTCCAACTTCTCTCAAAACCCCCGTAGCCCAGAGAGAAAGCTCTTTGAATATTCAAAGGCCACTAAAACCCCTTTTCAAAGGTCTACCCCATGCGCAAAATGGCATAACCATTCCCACAAACGATCTATTTTCCCCCCAAAACTAATTCGGAAGCCACTGTGGGATCTCAGGCTCCATTTGACAAATGTCAACTCTTCGGATCGAACGAGACTGAATGAATCTTTGAAGGCAACTGAATAACCTTTCCAACGGTCCATCGCGTGTAGAATTCTGAGTTACGGTATGAATGAACGATCCATTTTACTGTGAATAGTCACCGAGCACCTTCGGGCCCCAATTGAACAAAGTCAATTTTATGAACGGAACAAAGATATTTGGTATGTCGAAGTACATCATCTAACCTTTCCAACGGTCTTCCCCGTGCACGATTCTAACTTACCATTCGGATAAATAATCCGTTCTTTGTCCGACGATCACCCGTCCAAAGGACCGACGTGGGCTTCCGAGCCACATTTGACCCAAAGCCAACTCCCGAACTAGGGAGAGGTCCAAAGGACTCTTAAAGTTCTTTGAATTAACTTTCTAACGGTATACCCCCGCGCATGATTTCAATCAATGGACTGCATTTTATTACCCTTTTTTTGAAAACATCTGCACGAGACTACTAATTGGCAGGTCCATTTATTTGACAATCGATAGTGTGTCTAGGATTACCTACCAGTTGGCAAGTCTGGGACCATTCCGGTCGGCACCACCCCTGACCCTATAAATAGACGTCATGACCTCACTCCCAAAACACACCTCAGATCCATTTGTATGAGGGACCTCAACCACATTCTCTTACAATCAACAAAGTTTCCTTATGTGAAATTTCATCCCATCTTACATTCTCATCCTTTTCACACCCAATTTGGAAAAACCTCATTCTCTCTCATTCAACATTCATATCAAACTTCAAGGGAGTTCATCCAAGATTAATATCAAGCTTTAATTCATCAAAGAATGTCCAAATACTTCCCTCTTGCTTTAAATTTTTTATTCTTGCATTAATAACATAAGTTCATAATTTAGTTTTTTTACTTTAGGTCAAACACATTAGCATCCCACCTTTTTATTAATTATATTTCACTTACTTTATTTTCCATAAGAAACACCAAAAAAAGAAAAAAGAGGGTTATACCTATAAATTTCAACGGGATTATCCATCACCAATTTTCAAAACTAAAACACATTTTCTACACACATATAAATAATAAAATCCCGTTCGAACCTATGGGATAATCCCCACCCCTATGACACATACGAACTATGTGGACATTGATGCCTTTATAATCTACGTAGGCATTTCAGATTAAAACTCGAGACTCTAGTCCAATTTTCCAATTTTCCAATTTCACAATTTCTAATTTTCTAATTTTCCAAATTCTCCATTTTCGCATTTTTTTTTTTTATATTCTTGCATTATTTTAACATATTATGTTTGTGATCTTTATTAGTGTTTCATTATAACGATCAATATTGTGATAAACACATAAATCATATTTTTAATATTATTTTTGGGAACATTCCTATGGATGACCTGACTCTATCTCTTCCATGGTATGAGTTGGGTGATTCCGATCTCCATTATATATACACGCGCACGCACTTGGAAATAAAGGAAAATAAAAACACAAGCCCATGATAGTCCGAAAGGGCGAGATGAGTGCTTAACACCTTCCCATTCCATAACATAGCCCCTGGACCCTTAGAACTATTGATTTCGTAACCATCAGTTGGTCTTTGATGCCGCTCTGTCGAGGCGGCGACATGTTCTTTTGCCTGTTTTGTGCAAAATAGGTTGGCGACTCCATCTCTTACATTCACCTCACACTGACGATGGAAGAAGCACTCCTAGTGAGTGAGAGATCTTTTTTTCTCCCCTCCTTTTCCCCCTGCCTCGTAGGAGAAAGAGAGGATGAGAGATAAATTAGGGGATGCCCATAGTGGCGACTCTGCTGGGGACATTTTCATTAGAGGGCTAGACTCTATTTGCATGAATGTCATTGTTTTATTCTTGTGTGAATATGCACCTACTAGTATGTTACCTCTTTCCTCCTTTATTATTTCTTGCACATATATACCTCATGCTTATGTCAGTACTCACTCACACACTTGTAGATACTCTCCATGTATACTTCACACTACGTGCACCTAGGATCACTTATATCCACCTGTTGCACACACCACTTAGAATATCCATAATTAGGTGTCACTAACACACACCTCCACTTATCACACTGGTATATATCCATGCTCAATTACACTTGTCACACCCAATTTGAAGTTGATCGATGCTTAGGAATCACTACCACACACTCACTTATACATATTCACACATCACTCACTCTCACATATCCATGCTTAGTATAATCTTCATGTTAGATTTACTTTTTTATACTTGTAAATTCTCCCCTATTTAGTATAATGCTCATCATGACAAATAAAGATACTCTCTCCATAATCTACTAATAAAAAAATCATGAAGTTTGCACACTACATCACCAAAGAGCATGTCTATTGACTATTTTTTTCTCGTAACTGGGCAGTCACTTTGTAATGGGCGCTGGTCTGGTAGGATGTAGTTAGCTTAAGTGATATGACTCTCACCTTCCATTGGCCAAGTACCTTCGACATTTATCAAACGGTTCTCCCCGCATCGTACCGTTTGACAGAAGTCATGATATGAAGTATATTACAAGGAACTCGTTCACGTACTTTGAGTAGATCAAGTTATCTCTCATATGTACTGTCCCCACGAGGTATATAGTGAGGAAATTTATGTAGACTCGGGTATATCAAATGGCTTTTACACACATACCGATTTCTCTCAAAAGCAATATGTATATCGTGGAAGTCTTGCCAAAGGGGGGAAACCTTCCAATTAACCCAACAAATGCATACCCTCATAGATATCAAAATTAGGGCACTCTTATTTAGTTTGTCCATTTCTACATGAAACTTTGCCTAAATTATGGGTCGGCATGCCATCGAAATTTTCGTGCGATTTTGTATTTTTATAACGGTACCCTCTCCATGAACTTGGTAACAAGTCCTACATATTTTACAAACTTAATTTTCCCAGGCTCGAGTCCCGTACGAAATTTCTTTTTGCATTTAGGTAAACCTAATACAAGTGATAAAATAATACAGATAATAATAATATTGATGCTAAGACCCATCTCTCATTTTTTCCTCCTTTTTTTATAAAAAGTGTAAAAAAATATTTTTCCCTATTTTATTAAAAATCTCCCTTTTTCCAAAAACATTTTGTCTTCATATTTTCCCCAAAAAAATATCAAAAATATTTTCCTTCCCTTTCAAAAATAATAATATCAATTTTCCCCCATTCTCTTTAAAAAATATATTCGAATTTCCTCCTTCTCAAGTTGATCGCATACCCGACCCTTAGCCTGCCTCCTTATTGACTTTGGTCTTCTCTCAAATTTCCCCGAGGCTTCATCAGTTTCCTCGCTACTTCCTCCAATTTTAGAATTCATCTTCATCTGTTTTTAATGGAGAACAAGGGCCAAGTACCGAATGTGCAATCGAATTTGATGACAGTCCTGGACCAACTCACTACTAATATTGACAACCTTCAAATCGAGGTTCACGAGATACAATGAAATTAGGTCCCTATTCCTAAATATCCCGAGGTCATCTTCCCTTACGCTATGGATATTCCCACACTTGAGTCTATTTGGGTCCCCAAGGAATATCAGCATGCTCCACGTGCCCCTTCTGTTGATGGGCTACTGCCAGCCTAGCTCCCCATGCCGAATCTTGCCCAGCAAGGGGATAACCTACCCATAACCGTTAATTTGAAGGAGGAAAAATTAAACAAGGTCAAGGACGACCTTAGATGTTGACGAAGAAATTTGACCAAGTCCTAATCTCTAGGAACTACATGGATTACACCCATATGTCTCCCTATCCTAAGGAAAGGATGCCATAAAAGTTCAAGATGGCCAACATTAAGAAGTTTCGGGAAAATTCCCCCCTATTATTCATCTCTGAAGCCACCACCGATCCATGACTCTCCTAGGTGCCTCCGAAGAAATAATGTCCTAAATGTTCTAATAGACTTTTAAGGACAATGCTCTTCACTGGTTCTTATCTCTCAAGGAGTCCACAATCTGCAGTTAGGAGGGTGTTATTTGCGAATTCATATCACAATACAAGTATAACGAAGAGTTAGAGGCTAGCCGTTGTGATTTTATAACTTCTCAAGTAGAACCCTAGGGAATTAGTTAGTAACCTCATAACAAGGTGCAAAGAGAAATCAACCACTATGACCATGTGGTCTTCCGAAGAGGAGCAAGTTAACATTGTGAAGAAGAACTTCTTACCCCATATTCGATCAATAATTGGACGACAATACTACGTACCCTCATTTTTTTGCCCTCTGAGATGCAGGAGTGGAAATCGAAGAAGGTCTTGCCAAGACAGAAGTTGCACCGAAGAAAAAATCTAGACATATCACTCTCAGAAAGTATGAAAAGCCTTTGAATATTACAGTTTCAACCATTAACAACATCTCTCAACCTGCCACTTTATGGGCACAAGAAAGCCACCCTAACCCAGTCAAAAAGGAATACACCGAGCTTCCCGCTCCCCTGTCCAAAGTTTACCAATACCTCTTAAGAAGAAATCTTATCAATCCATTGGACCCTCGTCCATTACCAAACCCACTTACCAAAAATTTCAAACCAGATGCCCATTGTGACTTTCACCAAACTGCTAGCCATACTACTGACCAGTGTTTCCACCTCTGAAATGTAATCCAAGTTCTGATCGATCGGGGTAACATCGCCCCACCATCCAATCCTAAACCAAATAATAGCCTTAATCCACTCCCAAATCATATAAATGCCATCTTCCTAGAAGAAGACCCATAATTTCATCCATCTTCCCAGATCGCACCCAGTAAATTACCCATCATACCCATATATTCCCCTAAACCCCTCCAAGTTTGCCCATATTTCTCCTATATCCTACCTGATATGCCCTAAGTGTATCCTCGGCCTAGAGACACCAACCTCGGCCGGTATAATGGCCGACGTTGGGCATCACTTGGACACGCGATATCGCCCCTCGGCCATATCAAGGTCGGCCCAGGCCGACACTACCATGAGCCTCTCCAAGGGACGTCACAAGGATCGACAGCATTCTCGTATACCGTGGAATGGCAACCTCTGCCAGATGTAGGTCGAGCTCGCATCAAGCCACCAGCAACCTCGTCAAGCCACCAGTTCAACCTCGTCTCAGGCCGACCTTGCCCATTGTCTCGGCCACAATTAGGCCGAGACCTCCATGGAATCCTCAGACTGAACAGGTATCAAGACTCACCAACCTCGGCCTCATCAAGGCCGAGGTCATACCCCAGACGCGATAGCCGAGCACCTGCTGACATTTAGATAAGGACACGTGGACACAAGTCAATTATAACAAGATTATTCCCCACACGTGGGGAGAATATTACATCATCATTCTCTACATGTGACAGTGACAGATGGCACTCCCATATTGGTGATGTAACCACACACATGCTCATTGCATGCATGGGGGTACATTACACCCCCTAGGTACTATATATAGAGGTCATCCTCTACCTTGCAAAAGGATCCCATATATTCAACCCTAGCTGAAACTCTGTCTAGAGACAAAGTAGAGAGAGAAAGCTTGAGAGATTGTATCCATGTCCATTAGAGCCTTATTGCAGTGAGATTATTCACACACACACAGTGGACGTAGGCCAATCTAGGCTGAACCACTTATATCCTGGTGTACTCTCCCCTTCTCCTCATCTCATTCTCTTGCCATTTACATAACTATGCTGCCATTGCTGTTCTTAGATTGAGCTTAAAAACACCTTACCTGGTGGTGTTGATTCCGACATCATTATTTTGGCGCCATCTGTGGGAAGAGAGAAGCTATCTCTTCCTATTTCTCTGCTTAACCTCACCGGAGATTCTCGTGGTGAACCAAGCCTCCCCCTAGCGCGGAGTTGTTTCACCATTGAAAGAGGTCCTGTGAGGTACTAAGCTCATCTGCTACTTAAGCTCTATAGTGTAAACATATGGCACCAGACTTACCACCGCCTCTTCCGCCGCCCGGGGCTGGAGGGCCTAGTTCTAGTGAGGCGCCCCCCAGTCCGAAATAGCGGAGGTAGCTGCAGCCTTGAGGTCTTTAGCTGCAACGCAACAAGCTATGTAGGAGCAATTTGCACAGCTCAGCTAAACTATGATGAGGCCACCTGGAGTCTCACCGGATATGATCACTCCGGCGGCTGTTCAGCCTCATCCTGACGCCAGGAGACCACCCCAGGCACCAATGAAGGACCAGCCTGCACCCCAGCGGAGAAGGGACGTTGCTAACCCTAGGCGCTTGCGCCTGGGGTGGCCAGGAAACCCTTGCCCAGAGGACAGGTATGACGATCTAGAGGCAAAAGAAGCCCTGGAAGACTGGTGGGAGTCGTATGAGGTGTCAAATAACACTGTACGGCCTCTTAGGCAAAGTCAAGGTTGTGTTGGCCGAAGAGGTGAAGAGGCCCAGCAAAGAGGGTCAGCCTTTGATAGGTTAAGCAGAGGGTCGGCCTTTGAGAGACTGGGCCCGATGAATGACCTAAGACAGAGACTGTCAAGATCAAGGAGCGCAGCAGGCTCTCAGAGAAGGAACATGCAGGGTCATCCAGACCAAGGCCGACACTGTGAAAGAAGAGGCAGGGAACAGGAAGAGGTCAACGGCCAACGTATCTTGGTAAGGGAACCCTCGGTCCATCCTAGGGAGATGGCAGGGGATAACCTCGGCCAAGTCGATGGTCGAAGACCATGGAATGATTCTATCCAACGCCTTGAGGAGAAGATAGGAGACTTCATTAAAAGAAGGGACTCATTGCAAAGGGGTTACTCAGAGGGCTCCCCATTTGTGGCTAGGATAGTGGGGTTCCCAACCCCAGCTAAGTTCAAGCCTCCTACGGTGTCTCCCAAGTATGATGGAAGCACTAACCCTGTGCATCATATCAAGATGTATCAATCGGCAGCAGACATCTACTCGATACCCAATGAGATGAAGTGTAGAGCTTTCTCTGGGAGATTAACAGGGACTGCACACAGTTGGTTCACCTCCGTTCCGAAGAACTCAATTGATAACTTTAAAGACTTGGTTGAGCGATTCATCCACAACTTCTGCTTTGGGGTGAGGCCTCAAAAGAAGACTACCCACCTGTTGTATGTCAAGAAGGCCAAGGGTGAGATCCTAAGAGACTACATAGCAAGATTTAACAAAGAAAAGTTAGAGGTCGAAGACTATGAAAAGAACATAGCCATGACCGCCCTTATAGGAGGTCTCCAGAAGGGGAAGCTATTGTGGAAACTGGCGGAAGAGCCCCCTAGGTCTATGGCGGAGCTGCTGGCAACCTCAGGGAAATTAATGAATGAGGAAGAGGTAATGGCCGCCAAGTATGAGGATGAGAACTGCGGTGGCAGTGGAAAGCCCCAAGGCAAGAAAGATGGGAAGAAGAGATCGGGTGATGACAAGTTCGCTCACTATACTCCTCTTACTGTGAGCTGTGAGCACATCCTCAATAAGATTAAGAGTGACAGGGATTTGAGATGGCCAGAGAAGCTGAAAGCTCCACCACATAAGAGGAACAAAGACCTATGGTGTGAGTTCCACCAAGATCATGGTCACATCACAGATAGATGCTTCGCTTTGAAGGATGAGATTGAGAAGATGTTAAAATCTGGGAAATTGAGAAAATATGTAGACGGTAAGGCTCCTAAGAGTGGAAGAGATGACCATAAGAAAAGGAGGAATGACAGATGTCGTGACAACGTCCCGGCCCGAAGAGACGATGATTCAGTAGGTGATGATGGAGATGATACGGATCTCCCACCAAAGGATGACAACACCCCGGTGAAGAGGGTTGGTATGATCTCTTTCGGCGTTGGCACAATATGCGGAGGATTTGTAGGTGGTGGATCTGAAGTAGCTGATAGGAAGGCTCATGTAGCTGAGGCCAAATCAGTGGCCAAGCTTGAAGTTGTGAATCTAACGTCTTCCGATACAGTACAGAAGAGGAAGAAAGTAGACATGAACACCCTCGTAGTTGGGTTCTCCAGACTCGACTTCAGAGGTATCTTAGCCCCCCATAATGACCCTTTGGTCATAACGACAAGGGTGCATGGATATGAGGTGCATAGGATCCTCATGGATGGGGGAAGTTCGGTAGATGTGATGTTTTGGCCTTACTTCAAGAGCTTAGGCCTTAGTAGAGCAAGACTGGTCCCCTATCACCACCCCCTGATAGGCTTCAGTGGTGAAAAGGTTCACCCCTTGGGCATGTATGAGATGGACGTACGGATGGGTGACGAATGGCCTAAGAGGTTGACCAGGAGGATTAATTTCTTCGTGATGGACGAGAGTGTCTTCTCGGCCTATAACCTCATCATAGGAAGGGTGGACCTTAGGGAGTTTGAGGCTGTGACGTCAACGGTCCATCAGATGCTAAAATTCCCGACTCCATATGGAGTAGGGGAAGTGCAAGGTGACCAGACCACAGCGCGAGAATGCTACTTCAACTCGGCTGAAGAGAGAGAATCCCATAAGAGGGAAACCTCCACTTATAGCATTGAAACTCTTGACCCAAGAGATGAAACAAAGTTGAAAAAGGGAGAGGCCGCGGAAGAGGTAGAATCCATCGTCCTCAATGAGGACGAGCCGAAAAAAACCGTCCAGGTCGGTAAGGCCCTAGATCCAGGAACCAAGGAAGAGCTGATAAACTTCCTCAGGAGGAGACAGAGTCTCTTCGCATGGAGTCACGCAGACATGCCTGGCATTGACCCTGAGGTGATGAGCCACAAGCTCAACGTGACCAGAGATGGCAAGCCGATCAAGCAGAGATGAAGAGTCTACTCCAGGGATAAATACGACGTCATCCGAGAAGAGGTCAAAAAGTTAGAAGAGGCCGAGTTCATAAGAGAGGTTACCTACCCGGAGTGGCTCTCAAATGCAGTCATCGTGCCTAAGGCCAATGGGAAGTGGCGAATGTGTGTGGATTTCACTGACCTGAACAGATCTTGCCCAAAAGACAAATACCCCTTACCTCGAATAGATCAGATGGTGGATGCTACATCAGGACATGAGCTCATGAGCTTTATGGATGCGTATTCAGGCTATAACCAAATCTTCATGGATGCCGAAGACTCAGAGAAGACAGCTTTCATTACAGACAAAGGGACGTACTGCTACAAAGTGATGCCCTTTGGTCTGAAAAATGCAGGGGCAACATACCAACGTCTTGTCAATAACATGTTCGAAGGGAAAATAGGTAAGACCATGGAGGTGTATGTAGATGATATGCTAACAAAGAGCTTGAAAGCTTGTACTCACATAGCCGACCTTGAGAAGACCTTCGATGTTATGGACTCATACAAAATGAAACTCAACCCAGCAAAGTGTATCTTCGGAGTAGGAGCTGGAAATTTCCTGGGATTCATCATTAACCAGAGAGGAATTTAAGCGAACCCTGAGAAAATCAAGGCATTACTCGACATGAAGACTCCTAGGAGCATCAAGGATGTTCAAAGACTCACGGGAAAAGTGGCTGGCCTTAACAGGTTTGTTTCTAGGGCAACGGACAAGTGTCTTCCATTCTTTAAAGTTCTAAGAAAGGCATTCCAATGGGATGAAGACTGTGAAAAAGCCTTCAACTAACTCAAGTCCTACTTAGGGTCTCCCTTATTGCTATCTCGGCCCATCGCATGAGAAAGGTTGTTTGTGTATCTGGCGGTCTCTGAATCAGCTATCAACGCGGCCATCATACGGGAAGAGGATGGGATCCAAAGGCCTGTATACTTCAACAGTAAGGCCCTTCAAGGGTCTGAGCAAAATTATCCACGTATGGAAAAGTTGTCTTATGCCCTAATACATGCCTCAAGAAAAATGAAGCCTTACTTCCAAGCTCACTCCATGGTAGTCCTCACTGACTCCCCACTAAGGCAGGTCCTTCATAAACCTGAGAAGTCCGGGAGATTGATGACCTAGGCCATCGAATTAGGAGAATATGATCTTACCTACCAGCCTAGGACAACCATCAAAGGGCAGGCCCTCACAGATTTATTGCAGAATTCACCTGGGAAGAGGCCGAGACAGAGAAAGGCCTAGAGGACGCCGAAGAGACAAACCGTAGTGTCTTTCGAAATTCGGAAGAGACGACACCAAACGTCTTCGAGATCGGGAAGAGGTCATCTTAGGCAAAACCCAGAGAATAATAGAAGAGAACGAAGAGGATCGATACCTCTTCAAGCAAGGGGTTCTGACAGAAGGAGTCTTTTCATCAGATACAGACGTTTGGAGCCTCTTCGTTGATGGCTCTTCCTGTGATAGTGGAAGCGGTGCGGGGCTAATACTCTCGGCTCTAGATGGTGCTAACATTGAATACGCCTTGAGATTCAACTTCCAGGCCTTAAACAATGAGTCCGAGTATGAGGCCATGATAGCAGGCCTCTTATTGGTAAAGACTCTTCGTGTAAGATGTCTCCTGCTCCACAGCGACTCAAGGTTAGTTGTCAATCAAGTGCTGGGAACCTATGAGGCCAAGAATGAGAGGATGGCGAAGTACCTGGAGAGATTTAGAAAGATGTTGGAATATTTTGAAGAGGCAAAACTGAAGAGAGTGCCTCGACAAAGTAACAGCCACGCTGATGCATTGGCAAGGTTGGCTTCGGTAAGGAAGACAGAGGTTAGAAGGACCGTTCCGATCGAAGTCTTAGGAAAGGCAACCACTGAGGAAGAAGAGGTATGTAACCCTTATCACAATTTGAACCTAGGAGACTCATGGATAGACCCGCTCGTCAGATACTTAAGAGAGGGAGAGCTGCCTGAGTCCAAATTAGAGAGGAAAAAATTGAGATATAGAGCTTCCAAGTTCTCGATGATAGGAGACGTCTTGTACAAAAAGGGATTTCTATTGCTTCTCCTTAGGTGCGTGCATCCCACGGAAGTGTCCAGGGTCTTACAAGAAGTCCATGAGGGTTCTTGCTCTAGCCACATAGGGGGAAGGCCCTTGGCCAAGAGGATAACCACTCAGGGATACTGGTGGCCTACTTTGTCCAAGGACGCTGCAGACTACGTGAAGATATGCGACAAATGTCAAAGGTTTTCCACTATCCCTCATCAACCCCATCAGCCTATGACGTTAATCTCTTCTCCATGGCCATTTGCGGTATGGGGAATTGACCTAGTAGGACCTTTGCCAAGAGTTGTCAATAACTATAGATTATTGATAGTTGCCATTGACTACTTCTCAAAGTGGGTGGAGGTAGAGCCGATAATAACAATCACAGAGCAGAAGACCTTCCAATTAATTTTGAGGAATATCATATGTAGATATGGCCTCCCAAACACTCTCATCTCGGATAATGGGACCCAGTTAAAGAACTCCTCCTTAGAAAAGTATTGCCTAAGAGTAGGGATTAAGCAGTTCTTCTCATCTCCTGGTCGACCTCAGGCAAATGGTCAGATCGAGGTCACAAACAGAACTATCTTGGATGGAATCAAGAAGAGGTTAGAAGATGCGAAGTGAAGATGGACTGAAGAGGTCTACGCTGTGTTATGGGCCTACAGAACCACGGCAAGGACACCAACAGGAGAAACCCCGTTCATGCTGGCACATGGCTCAGAGGTCGTCATACCAACGGAAGTAGGACTCCTAACTCATCGAATTCAGACCTACGACCTTGACAATAATGGAGAAGAGAGGAGGCTAGACCAAGATCTTATCGAAGAGAGAAGAGAGGACGCAGAGGTGAGACAAGCAGCCTACCAGCAGAGGGCAGCGAAATTCTACAACTAGAGGGTGAAGTCAAGACCCATTACAGTAGGAGACCTAGTGCTGAAGAAGACCCTACAGAAATCAAATAAGCTTCACCCAAACTGGCATGGCCCCTATAAAGTGACAGAAGAGGTTGTGCCTGGCACTTACAGGCTATAAAACCTAGAAGGAGAACCTTTCATTAACCCGTGGAATGCTGATCACCTAAAGAGATATTACATATGATGTTGCATAGAGTTTTATGTAAATGTACCATCTTATTATGAAGAGGTTATTAATGAAGATCAGTTCCCATGACAGTTCTTGCTACATTCTTAGATCAGAGATTAATTATGGGGGTAACATCTTAGGTGATGACCTCAGACCCTCATAACACCATTCAGTGGTGACGAGGTCTGAGCTCAGACACCATAATGAGATAACCTCAGACCCTTAACATCATTAATTTGGTGAATACTAATTATGGGGGTAACATCTTAGGTGATGACCTCATACCCTCATAACACCACAGTGGTGACGAGGTCTGAGCTCAGACAACATGATGAGATGACCTCAGACCCTTAACATCATTAATTTGGTGAGACTAATTATGGGAGTAACATATTAGGTGATGACCTCAGACCCTCATAACACCATTCAGTGGTGACGAGGTCTGAGCTCAGACACCATAATGAGATGACCTCAGACCCTTAACATCATTAATTTGGTGAAGACTAATTATGGGGGTAACATCTTAGGTGATGACCTCAGACTCTTATAACACCATAGTGGTGACGAGGTCTGAGCTCAGACACCATAATGAGATGACCTCAGACCCTTAACACCATTAATTTGGTGAGACTAATTATGGGGGTAACATCTTAGGTGATGAACTCAGACCCTCATAACACCATTCAGTGGTGACGAGGTCTGAGCTCAGACACCATAATGAGATGACCTCAGACACTTAACATCATTAATTTGGTGAAGACCCTTAACATCATTAATTTGGTGAAGACCCTTAACATCATTAGTTTGGTAAAAACCCTTAACATCATTAATTTGGTGAGATTAATTATGGGGGTAACATCTTAGGTGATGACCTCAGACTCTCATAACACCATTCAATGGTGACGAGGTCTGAGGTCAGACACCATAATGAGATTACCTCAGACATTTAACATCATTAATTTGGTGAGATTCATTATGAGGATAACCTCTTAGATAATGACCTCAGACCTTCATAACACCATTCATTGGTGACAAGGTCTGAGCTCAGGACCATTGGTTGAGTTTAAACAAAACCATTACGAAGACAAGCTTAGAAAGAGGGCTTCAGAGGTTGAAGCTCATTGCAAATTTATTTTTAGCAGACACCATAACAATGGAATTAAGAATGAAAGACATCACATGACATTCAATAAAAAGGAAGTGAAGATGGTCCTCATCAGAGATTGGTATACATTTAGAAATAATTATATGTTCAAATGATTACAGACAAAAGTTCCACAATACAGTTAAGTTACAAACAGTGATCAAAATATCCTAAGAGTCTGAAGGGGGAACGTTGACACCCTCGGCTTGGTTAGTCACCTCGGCCGCATCATCACAATGGTCTGCCCCTCCAACCTCGATGACCTCTAATGTAGCAGTCTCGGCAGGAGCGGCAGCCTCTTCCTCAACCTCTTGAAGAGCTTGGGCAAATTAAGCATCAGCAAAGTCGAGACCAATGAAATCAGAGGCCTTCAAAGCGTCGGCCTCTCTCTCCCTAACGCCTCCCCATTTAATAGTGGCTTTGATACCTCTTTCAAGGTATTCAAAGTCGAAGCCTATGAACTCGTCAGAGGCCTTGTAGTCAGCAATTATCTTTTCAGAGGCGTCCTCAAGGGAGGCCCTGAAGGCTGAGTTGACCTTTTGCTGCAGAACGTCGTCCTTAGCCTTTAGTGCAGCAGCATGATCCTTGCCGAGCTGGGAGATGTCCTTCTCTAACCCCTTCACCTTCTCCTCAGAGCCCTTCAGCTCAAACTTGAGGGGCTCGATCTCTACATTCAGAGTACTCTGGACTTTCTCGGCCTATTGCCCCTTTTGGATGAGAGGCAACTTCCTCAGAGTCCAGTTCGATAAATGGTGCATAGCGGTCAAGCCCTGCATATTTAGTGATCATGAGTAAGCTGAAGAAGATTCAGATGTTACACTTAGAACAATTTGTAATGAAGTATCAAATCATACCTGAACGGCTCTGTGAAAGCCGAACTCAACCAGCAATGGGGTGTCAAGGGACCTCAAGAAGCATTTGCCAGCCTCGATCATTACAGAGCCGACGGCATCCAGGGCCTGAAGGCTGTGGCCGACTACATTGTCGGTTAACTTCAGCTGATTCAGACGAGCCGACAGGGCATCAGCTGAAGAGATAGGGATGACAAGTTCAGCAGCCTTCTTTTTCGACCTCTGATCCTAAGGGGCATGATCTTCGGGGGCCCTCTTCTTTTTTGCTGGGGGCTTAGAGGCAGAGGGAGCTGGGGGAGGAGCGTTAAGACCTGCTTTCTTGGCAAGTCTTGTCAAGCTTGGTGCAGCCATCTCCCAAAGCTCGTCTGGAATGTCCTTTGGTCACTCTGAAAAAAATTAGTAGACCTGAGTTAGATAATCAGATATGAATAAACTCAGAGGTTAAACTTGCAAAACAAAAATGCTTACCAAGCTCGGCAAGGGGACTTCCACCCAGACCTGTCCCAGAGAGGAAGTGGGGATTCATCAAGTGTTCGAACCTGACAAATAGACCATGTACCCCTTGATCTTGAAGGGCTTTCACCTTCTGGAGGTTCTGTAGACTTAGGCCAGGGTCGGCCCTGGCAGACATGGTGACCTTACCCCATCTCAGGGGCATCCTCTGCTCCAGATTGGACGAGGGAACACATGGGCCAAACTCCCATGGCCCTGAAGCAAAGAAGTACCGAGGCTTCAAGTTATGGTTGGAAGTCTGGGTCACCTGAAGTAATTTCTTATCAGGTCTCCGAGCTACAAAATGGTAGTAGCTCGGATGATTTTTGGCCGAGGAAGGAACGTAACAACCTACGAAGACCTGAACTGGAAGGTCTGAGTGGTGGACAGCCTTCCATAACACTATGGCCCCTATTAGGATTCTCCAGGCATTAGGAGAGTTGGGAGGGGGCCAAATTAATATAAGAAAGGATGGGCTTGATAATGGGGTGAATGGGAATACGGAACCCCAACTTGAACATCTGCTCGTACAAGCAGACCTCACCGTCTCGGCCATGATAAGCCCTCTCTTCCCTCAGAGGTCTCCTAAGTTTTATTGAGGGGCAGATAGAATACAGATATCTGAAGCAGAGAAGGTCTACCTCAGTAATTGTACTCTAGATCTCGGTAGCCTCAGAGACGTCGACATCGCTCTCAACCTCATCATCATCCAACTCAACGTCGACCGGAGGAGATGTTGATGGGTAACTCGGAAACCTCTGAGCAAACTCTGCCCCGGTGATGGCTGACATAGGGATGGCGTCAATTGGTGGTGGAATGGCCACACTCGGCTCAAGAATATCAACCTCTGAGGAAGACCCTGAGGTGCTTGAGTGGTTATGGGACGAGGCTCGGCTGGAGACCTCAGCCTAATCAGGGGCCTGATCAGGCCTAGGTGTGAAGTCCATGGCCTCTTCAAAGGAATCCATAGACATGGGGTCTGAGGTAGACGATTCAGACTCAGACATAGGTATGGGATCAGTAGGAACCTCTATCTGATAGAAGTTCTCCAGGGGGTCAGGATATATCACCTTGAGGGGGGGTGGAAATATGGGTCTAATGGGAAACTCTTGCGATCTACGAGCCTCCACTTGTGCTCTTTCTATTTGCCTAATCTTTTCTAAAGTCTTCTCTCTAAGAGAGGGCAACTCCTCAAGAAGCTAATATAAGGGTCTGAGCATCAGAGGACGACACTACACTTAGGGATTTTCCTAAACTCCAAAAATTACAAACAAGGTTGGCTGATAAAGCAAAGGAATCTAAAGATCAAACTACTTAAATTTGGCAAGAATATCTCGCCTGAAATTATGGTGGTATCGCCAGAAAACTAAGAAACTCACCGGAAAATACGAAAATAATGGTGCTTGCAGGAAAAATAAAGGAAAAAGTATGGTAGACCTTACCTGAGGATGAAATGGTAAGTAAGAGAGGAGAAGACGCGAGAAATCACCACCCAAAAGCCTTGAACCAAGATCTTTCTAGAGAGAGAAAAGCTGCAGGAATGAGAGCGACTGTAATGGAAGAAATGAATAAGAAAGAAGGAAAGAAGGGTTCAAAACCCTTATATACTCAGGCACAACTCCCAAGGACCATCATTTCCTTGGGAGCCCCAAAGGGCAGCTGACAGCACACGCCTACCAAGCAAGCATGTTCCAGCATTGGACAAGTGTCAAGCAAGTATTGTCTTGTAACAGACAGGCCTCGGAGGTGTAGTAATGCCCTAGTCACTTTCTCTCACATATGACTAAGGGCTAGGGGGTGATTGATATGCCCTAAGTGTAACCTCGGCCTAGAGACACCAACCTCGACCGGTATTATGGCCGATGTTAGGCATCTTTTGGACACGCGATATCGCCCCTCGCCCATATCAAGGTTGGCCCAGGCCGACACTACCATGAGCCTCTCCAAGGGACGTCACAAGGATCGGCAGCATTCTCGTATACCTTGGAATGGCAACCTCAGCCAGATGTAGGCCGAGCTCGCATCAAGCCACCAGCAACCTCATCAAGCCACCAGTTCAACCTCGTCTCAGGCTGACCTTTCCCATTGTCTCAGCCACAATTAGGCCGAGACCTCCATGGAATCCTTGGACTAAACAGGTATCAAGACTTACCAACCTCGGCCTCTTCAAGGCCGAGGTCATACCCCAGACACGATAGCCAAGCACCTGTTGACATTTAGATAAGGACACGTGGACACAAGTCAGTTATAACAAGATTATTCCCCACACGTGGGGAGAATATTGCATCATCATTCTCTACATTTGACAGTGACAGATGGCACTCCCATATTGGTGAGGTAACCACACACATGCTCATTGCATGCATGGGGGTACATTACACCCCCTAGGTACTATATATAGAGGTAATCCTCTACCTTGCAAAAGGATCCCATATATTCAACCCTAACTGAAACTCTGTCTAGAGACACAGTAGAGAGAGAAAGCTTGAGAGATTGTATCCATGGCCATTAGAGCCTTATTGTAGTGAGATTATTCACACACACACAGTGAACGTAGGCCAATCTAGGCTGAACCACTTATATCCTGGTGTACTCTCCCCTTATCCTCATCTTATTCTCTTGCCATTTACATAACTATGCTGCCATTGTTGTTCTTAGATTGAGCTTAAAAACACCTTACCTAGTGGTGTTGATTCAGGCATCATCACTACCTATTTCATCGATGATTTCTTGTCACTCCTTGCAAGAGCATGCATTATTTTTTGTACCCGCTCTAGAGGGAAATATATGGAATTATCAATAGTATTATACCAACTTCTAGAATTCGAACTGAAATTATCTTCCGAGAAGACTATTGATTGTCAGAGATGCAGTGCAATGTTCTTAGAAGATAAAAAATGGGCTCGAGATTCAGATAATTGTGTGTTACCTACCAATGAAGTCAGTTTAGATGATGTTATTCAGATCATGGCAAACTTATTCCAACAGCCCGATGAAATTTGCAGCATGTACAAATTACTTGATACTTTGAAACTACAAGGGCGCCTGGTCCCTTCACTTATATATCTCCCCTTCGAATGGGAGGATCTATATGAAGAGGTCGTTGAGATTATAAAGTTTATCAACCTTTAATGGAAAGATAATGTCGTTCCCATTGGGGGGACAAGTTTGATAGTTCATTCGAGGAGCAAAGACCATGAAAGACTAGCCCGATAGTTAGCATATGTGGAGTGATGTCATTTGAGGATCTGCTACGAGAAATCAACAAGGTGGCTGAAAAAATCGAGATAGATGAGGAAATGGGGTCTCTACTTTTTCCCTCTTCTGTGAACCATATGACCAGGTCAGGGAGGCCTTTCCAAGTTTCAAACCCACAACCATCAGTGATCAATAAAAGAAAAGGTGTTAAGAGTATTTTTATACCAAAAATGATCCTCTAGGAGAGCAAGATCCTTGATCAGTTAAAAAAAACTAGCTGACATCATTCTATGAGGATTCTTTATGTCTTCCCAGCTGCACTGGAATGCCTCGATTAGATTACTTATCAGGCCTATAGTTCCTCCTTTTACGATGCCAAAGGAAGTAGTGAATCTGGTCGGATTCCTGACCTCTACTAGAATTCTCTCTTTCTTCAAAGACGAAATCCCTAAGATCGAGATAAACCACAATTATTCTCTCAATATCTCTATTGAAGTCATGGGAAAGACTGTCCCTCTCTCGCTTATCGATAATCGATATTCTCTTAATGTTTATCCCTTTAGAATCCTCAATTTCTTGGGATTGAAAGTGAGCAACCTTTCTCCAATCTTTGTCGCGATGTGAGCTTACGACAACACTCGTCAAGAAGTGATGGGATCCATAAAGCTTATAATAGGGGTTGGCCCTATAAATCATGCTGTTGAATTCTTAGTCATCGACATCACGTCTTATTTTAATTTGTTGCTTGGATGACCATGTCTCTAAAATATCAAGGGTGTGTCTTCTTCCCTTTATTAGAAACAGAAGTTCTTCACTAATGGGTATGTCACCACCATCTTGGGAAATGATGACATTGCTAAGAATGAAAGCACCAACAATCGAGTATTGAAGATACAGTACGGGGAAAATAATATACTTTTATCGTATTTCTGAGTCGAACCACTTCTAGTCCCAGTAGGGGACGATTTTAAAGATAGTTTTTGTACGGAGTATAACCGTTATGGCAACTTCAATGTGATCCAGATTTTGAAAAACATGCACTTCATGTTTGAACTGGGACTGGGACTGGGAAGAAGGCTACATGGATTACTGGAACCCATAGTATTGAATAAAACTTTTCCTCCTTATGGTTTGGGTTATAAACTGTTAGTAGAAAAACTCATAATTATTCTCCACCCCCAGGTGAATAGAAGGCTAGAATGCACTAAAACTATCCAAAGAGATTCCTTGAACGAAATATTTCTCAGAGAGGGTGAAGATTTCCCTTTCTGCATCTTTTTAGAACCGTGGTATGATCATATGGACAAGAAAATGAAACCTAGAATGGATATCTTTCTCCAAGACATCTACTCATGGGCCAAAAGTTCCTAGTATCATATGCAACCACTCATTGAGAAGACAGTAGCTAATATCGAAGATTCTGAGGGAAATGATTTCGACGATTTATTCAACTTGCAGACAGTGGGGCTGACACTCTGCATGATCCACTCAAGCACTACATCATCGCTACTGATGCACCTCTCCTCAACTGGCATGTTGTACCAGTTTCACCTGCTGAAATTCAATGCAACCCAGATATTTATCCCATTTCCTCTTCTTTTGTTATTCCTCTTTATTCTGATATAATCAAAACCTTCTTTAATGAGGTTCTCAGCGTTATTTTTCGTAATAATGAAATAAATAAAGATTTTGAGTATCTTGTTGTGCCTTACATTATTTGTCTTGATTCTAATCAAACTCTTGATGATGATGATTTTGCAAATAAACAATTCTTAACTGATCTAAATAAGGTTAATAATAAACAACAAAATTGCGTTCAAGTTAATAATGATGAAACCATTCTTATTAATCTCGGTTCTAGTAGCCAACTGCGCAAGATTATGATAGGGTCTACGTTTGAAAAGCTTGAGCATGCGCAACTCGAAGAATTATTGAAGGAATTTGTGGATGTCTTCTCATGGTCCTACGATAACATACGTGAAATTGATCCTGAGATAGCTCAGCATGAGATTATAATTCTCCCAAAATGCAAAGCGATTAAGCAGAAACTACGAAAGATCTACACCAAATGGTCGTTCAAGGTTAAGGAAGAAGTGCTTAAACAGTTAAATGTGGATTTCATTCGTGTGATCAAATATCCACATGGCTTCTCAATATCATACTTGGGTTGAAATCAGGAGGAAACGATCGCCTGTGCGTCGACTATTGAGACTTGAACAAATCCTCTCAAAAGGATGAGAACTCGTTACCAAATATCGACATGATTGTGGATAACTCAACAAGTCATGATCTTAAGTCATTCGTTTATGTGTTTTTCGTATATAACCTATTTAAGATGCACCCAAATCATCAAGAGGAAACCACATTCATCACCCCTTGGGGAACCTTTTGCTACACCATCATGCCATTTGGTCTAAAAAATGTAGGGACTAGCTACGAGATGGATGCCACAACTATCTTGTGTGATCTGATACACAAAAAAGTCTAGGTTTATGTAGATGATATGATTATCAAGTCTAAGACTAGGGAAGGTCATGTTCTCGCTCTCCGAAAGTTCTTCGAGGAATTATGATAGTATCAGAGGCGACTTAAACCACAGAAATATGTCTTTAGCATTCAAAAGAAAGATCTTGGGAAACATGTTTAGTGATAATGGGATATAAGCATATCCTTCCAAGGTAAAAACTATACTCGAAATGACACCACCCCGAACAAAAAAGGAAGTTCGAGAATTCCTTGGAAAATTATAATATATCAGCCGGTTCATTATCTAGTTGACTTCTATCTATGAACCCATCTTCAAAATCCTCTAAAAGGATTCCACCAAGGTTTGGAACGATGCTTGCCAAGAAGCCTTTGACCAAATTAAGCAATACCTAGCCCGACGTTCGGTACCCATGCCGCCACAGTTTGGTCTTCCCCTACTCCTATACTTGACCGAAATAGATACTACAGCTGGGGATTTGCTAGACCACTACCTTGAAGAGTCTCATAAAAAGAGGGCCATATACTATGCCACTAGTAAGTTAGATGGATGCAAAGTTAACTACACTGCCTTGGGAAAAACATGTGTCTCCCTTATCTGGGTCACCCAAAAAATACAGCACTACATGCTCGACTTCCTTATTAAACTTGTATCCCGAATGGATCCCATCAAGTACCTACTTGATAAACCTTCCATGTCCAGTCGAATTACCCATTAGTTGATGCTTCTAGCCGAATTTGAAATCATATATGTCACGTAGAAAGCAATGAAAGGAAGATTCATCTCTGACTACCTTGATGACTACCCTATGGAAGAAGCTGACATCTAGATTTATAAGTTCCTGGATGAGAATATCCTTTGTACCTCATATGAAGACCTCCGATGGAAAATGTTCTTCGACGGTGCCGCCAAAAAGAAAGAATATGGCATTGGGATACTCTTAATTGCCCCTATTGACTCTCACACTCCTATTGCCATCAAGATGGATTTTCCCTGCACTAACAATATGACTAAATATGAGCCGTACACGATAGGCCTCAAAGTCGCTCTCAAAAAAGGAATTCAATACCTAGATGTCTGTGGGGATTCAACCCACATCATCGGTCAAGTACTCAAAAGATGTAAAGTCAAAGATAAGAAAATCTTACCCTTCCATGCCCACCTAGAAGAACTAGCCTCCTAATTCCAAGATATTAACTTCCACTATCTGCTCGGAGCAAAGAACAATCTGGGCTATGCCGTTGCTACCTTAGCCTCCAAGGTTGATATTCCCGAAGGATAACAATGGCCCATTTTCTTGTCCAAAAGCAAGATAAGACAACTCACTACTACCACATTCAGCTCATCACAAAATATTATCCTGATATAGCCGATTGCTAGTACTATGATATTTAGCACCTCCTCAAGCATGATAGGTATCTCCAAGATTCTAAAAAGAAATGTAATGACTCCATTTTTATATACTCATATATGGTTTGTTTTTGAAATTGCGTCTCATTTATTATCTGATAAATGTTGTATTATTACAAATAGGATATTTTGGATTCTTAATTTGATAAAGCCTTTTTTTGTTTTTGAAGAATCAACTGTAAAATTGGTCAAATTGAAGTGTTATGGCACATCCTAAGCTAAGTGATAAGTTTTAGGGTAGAAAATATAATTTTATGAAACTTTAGGGACTTGGTTTTAATAAAGAAAGTTTTAGGGACCAAAATGAAAAATAAAGGTCCCTTTTTGTAAATAAAAAATTTTAGGGACCTATAAGAAATATTGAAAATATATGGTGTGAAATTACCAAAATGCCCTTAAGGTGCAAAATGACCCTTATACCCTTAATACCTTTCCACCTCGTTCTTGGTTTTGACACCTCCACCATACACGTGTCGTCATTAGAGGAGAAGCAAAAACATGTGTCGTCATTAGAGGAGAATCTAAAACATGTGTCACAGTCCAATGAAATAAGACTGTAAGACGCCTCTGTTACGCGACACGTCAACGCGGACTCACCATTGTAAAAACTTGGTCAACATGGACACGTGTCAACGTCGTGATATCTTTGCAAAACTATAAATAGGGCCTTTGGGATCATTTGAAACTCACACCATATTACTTGAGAATTATAGAGAGAAGTAGTGAGAGAAAGCGTGGAAACGTTTAAGAAGAAGTTCTTAAGGATATTCATCTTAAGGTAATCTTAATGCTACAAAGCATCTTTATAATTTTAATTTATTATTTTATAGCTTTACTTAGTAGTTATGCTGGTAAAATACACTAAAGGATTCACTAATCAAAACTTAAAATTTAGAACAAATCCAAGTTGATTTTATAAACTTATTTGAAATTATATGCTTTTAAAAAAATGATTCTTTTTAAAGAAATTTCTCGTTATTATGGAATCCCATTTAAGTAATTCCAAAATCAGGCCCGATGAAGTTCTGTCTAGATGAGATGGTATTTAAGTGATGCCCCTGTGACCCTCCATCTCTACTGGGAATTGACTGATGAGGAAGGACTATGAATTGAATTCTTCAATAACTATCAATGAGTTTTAAAAGTTGACAAATGGGGATTCAGTAATCCTTTAAAAGAAGAAGTTATTATTAAAGTATAGTATAAACTGGACCTTAGAACGTGTACTTAAATCTTTATCAGAATAACGTGTTATCAAACTCAATACCAGTAAATTTGACCTCCATTTTGGGTGAGTACTCTGACATTCCTTGTGTATTTTGATTATATGATATTATGCAAACTATATATATTTTGTGAACTTCTTTTATTCTCAAAATTCTTGTGATACCGATGATTGATTCATTTGTGATGTGTTTATATTTGTCCATATAAACATACCGATTAAAATGATTATTGAAAAGGATATTGAATATTGAAAATATGATTCGGCCTAAGGGACCTCTTTACTGACTGACCTTCCCAGTTGGGTTATCGCTGGTGTGTCGTAAATAAGGTGTTGTGACGAACTAGTTCGATTGACCCGGGGAATAATATGGTAGAAGAATACAGTACTAGAGTGTACTTGGCCATCAAAATGATATGATTGATAGAAAAAGATATCACATTTAATTTGTTGCATTCATCTTATTCTGAGCTGTCCAATTGTGATATATATACTTTTATTTCAAAATATATATCTATTTACTGCAAGTTCCTATCCATATATGTATATGCCTTCTCTTTTGACTTGAATAGGTATCTATTTTCTAAAACCCTAGAATGTATGGAGATTGAACATCATTCGGCTTTTAGCTGATATTGTATAAATAACCATTTGTCAGGAAACATTTAGGCTCACGGACGGAACGAAAAAGGACTATATTGAAGATTTAGCTTTTAGAGCTCATTTTGTAAAATGTTTATTTAGGGCATGCCTGGCGCTCTTGTAATAAGTTTTAAAATTTCTCTTAAGTTGTAACTCGTTGTTACTTTTAATATATATGAAGTTTCCTTTAGAAAGCTCTGATGATGTAATTCCTTTACTTTCAGTATTTTACGATTCATAACCATATGATCATATTTTCGTTGCATTTATTTAAAGAAATAATTAAATTGGAATATTTGTTGCCTTGGTGGCATGTCAAGACACTCGTTCCCTACTACTATTTTAGGTAGGGTTCGTGACAGAGGTGGTATCAGATCATAGGTTATGAACCCGTAGACTACTGAACATAAGTTTCGAACGTTATAGATTTTAAGTTTACATACATGGGATACAGGATTAAATATCCGACTTATGTGATAACCCTCCACATGTCTTACGCTATGTATATATAATTATTTACAGATCATTGTTCTTATAAATTTCAATCTTGGGCTAGTATAATACATCTTACATTTGGCCATGACTGTAGAAATTGACCAAGACAAGATCAATTCCAGGGACTAGTGGTTTGAGTATGGAAGGACTAGAAGGTGCATATAAGGCAATTGAAAGTCTAGCAAGAATTGTGCAGCATCAGGTGAATAATGGAGCACCAAGGAATCTTGAACTAAGTAGTTGTACTATTGAACAGTTCAAGAAGTTTAATCCGTCGTCTTTTAAAGGTACTTCTAACCCCACTGAAGCATAAAATTGGGTGATGCAAATGGAAAAGATGTTCGATGTTCTTAAGTGTACAGATGAACAACGGGTCTCATTTGGAACATTCATGTTAGAAGTTGAAGCCGAACATTGGTGGAGAATGACTAAGAGAATACACGGGGAAATGAATAATCCCATAGGTTGTAATGACTTCTTAGTGACCTTCTACGAGAAATACTTTCCTAAATGGTGCAAGACCAAAAAACAGCTGACTTCATGAGTCTGGTTTAACGAAATATGACAGTTAGTCAATATGAGGCAAAGTTTAGTGAGTTATCCCATTTTGCACCTCATGTTATGATAACCGATGTTTTAAGAGCCAAGAAGTTTGAACGTGGGTTAAGGTTGAATATTCGTAGCCGAATTTCCATCCTGAAGTTAACATCATATAATGACGTGGTGTCTAGGGCAACAACAGCTGAGAAGGATAATGAAGAATATAATCAGGTTAGAGAGGGGAAGAGGAAGTTTGGAGAATAAAGAGGAAGGAACCCCAATAACAAACCCTTTAGGACTATACCTAATATAAGACAACCTTTAGTAAACAAACCCTTTAATGTTGATAAATACCAATGTTATGGTAATATTCATAGAGGGCGACCATGTCACCTTGAGACGGGTAGTTTCTTTGGGTGTGGCCAAAAGGGAAATAAAATGCGAGATTGTCCTAATAAAGGGAAGCCGGCAACAAAGACTTCTAATGACAATAAGGATCAGGGCAGACATGGTAGAGTTTTTAATCTTTCTGATGCAAAGGCTTCTAATGCAGTAGTGTCAGGTACACTTTCTATATGTGCACAACCTTTTCAAGTTTTAATAGATCCTGGTTCTACCCATTCATTTGTGTCTGTAAATTTTATTAATCGCTTTCCTAATATTCCTGAACCCTTGAATCATAGAATACACGTTTCTACTCCTTCGGGTGAGTTATTGATGGGAACATTAGTGTATAAGTCATGCCCTGTAAATGTCAGTAGTCATGAACTATTCACTGATTTGATAGTTTTAGACATAAGATATTTTGATGTCATTTTAAGGATGGATTGGTTCGCATAATATCATGTTATGGTTAATTGTTTTGAGAAGAGAGTTATTTTCCAAATTCCTAACCAACCAGAATTTAGTTTTAAAGGAACTAGCATCTTATCTCCCATGCATATTATCTATGCAATGCAAGCTTGTAGTTTTCTTAAGAAAGGATGTCAAGGATTCCTTGCCAGTGTTATTAATTTGCAAACAAAAGAGCCTAGTTTAGAAGATATTCCTATAGCTAAGTTTTTTCTAGATGATTTGCCTAGTCTACCTCCTAGTATAGAAGTAGAATTTACCATTGACCTTGTTCCTGGAACTACACCAATATCAAAACCACCTTATCGCATGGCACCTTTAGAATTAAGGGAATTAAAAGTTCAATTACAAGATCTGTTAGACAAGGGTTTTATTAGACCTAGTATATCCCCTTAGGGTGCTCCAGTGTTATTTGTTAAAAAGAAGGATGGGATGATGAGGTTATGTATAGATTATCATGAACTAAATAAGGTGACCATTAAGAATAAATACCCCTTACCTCGTATAGATGATTTGTTTGACCAACTGTAGGGTTCGCAAGTATTTTCTAAGAATGACCTTAGGTCCGTCTATCACTAATTGAAGATTAAGGAAGAGGATATTTCAAAATCAGCTTTTCGTACTAGATATGGTCACTATGAATTTCTTTTGATGCCATTTGGATTAACTAATGCACTAGCCGCTTTTATGGATATGATGAATATAGTGTTTAGGAAATATCTAGATCAGTGTGTGGTTGTTTTCATTGATGAAATCCTTTATTATTCCAAAGGTATTGAAGAACACGAGAAGCATTTCGAGATAGTATTACAAATCCTTAGGAAAGAGAAATTATATGAGAAATTAAAGAAGTGTGAATTTTGGTTGCCTAGTGTTTGTTTTCTAGGACATGTCGTATCCAAGGAGGGAGTGTCAGTTGATCCCCAAAAGATCGAGGCTATACTAGATTGGCCAAGACCAACTAATGTAACGGAGATTCGAAGTTTCCTAGGATTAGCAGATTATTATCGAATATTTGTTGAAGGATTTTCTAGTATTGCCAAACCTCTGTCTAGGTTAACGCAAAAGAGGGTGAAATATGAATGGTTTGAGGAAGTTGAGAATAGTTTCCGAGAACTTAAGAATCGATTAGTAACTGCCCCAATTTTGACTATTCCTTTCGGTACAGGAGGATTTGTGATTTATTGTAATTCATCTAAAAATGGTTGGGATGTGTGCTAATGCAAAATGGAAAAGTAGTAGCTTATGCCTCGAGACAGTTAAAACCCCATGAGCAAAATTATCTAACCCATGACTTAGAATTAGCAGCGGTAATTTTTGCTCTTAAGATTTGGAGACATTATTTATATGGTGAGACTTGTGAGATTTATACCGATCATAAGAGTTTGAAATATATCTTTACTCAGAAAGAATTGAACATGAGATAAAGGGGGTGGTTAGAATTGATGAAGGATTATGATGTAAATATTCACTATCACCCGGGGAAAGCTAATATAGTAGCCGACGCTTTAAGTAGAAAGTCTACACCAAATTTAGCATGTCTTATTACCATCTAGGAAGCTCTATTGAAAGATTTGAGAAGTATGGAAATAGATGTACGTATTTATAGCAAAGGAGGAATAATCACAAACTTACAAATACAACCCATGTTGATGGAAAAAATTAAAGTTGCACAAGTAAATGACCCACAACGGAAGAAGATTAAAGAAGAGGTTATTGAAGGGAAGAGAATCGAATTTGCGATACGAGATGATATATTAAGGTTTGGAAATAGAGTGTGTATACCGGGTGATGCCCAACTAAAGAGGTAGATTCTGGAGGAAGGTCATTACTCAAGATTCACAGTTCATCCCAGAAATACCAAGATATATAGAGATCTCCGAGAAGTATTTTGGTGGAATAACATGAAAAGGGAGATAGCAGAGTTTGTATCTCAGTGTTTGATCTGTCAACAAGTAAAATCAGAACATCAGAAACCATCAGGATTATTACAAGCTTTACCTATCCCTGAGTGGAAATGGGAACATATTACCATGGATTTTGTGATAGGGCTACCAAGGATTTCCAATGGTAATGATTCCATTTGGGTAATTATTGATAGGTTAACTAAATCTGATTATTTTCTTGCCATTAAGATTACCTATTCCTTAGAAAAGTTGGCTAAATTATATATACGATAAATTATTAAGCTTTATGGAACCCCAGTTTCAATTGTTTCTGATCGTGACCTTAGATTTGTGTCTCGCTTTTGGAAAAGCCTACAAGTAGCCATGGGAAAAAAATGAATTTCAGCACCGCTTTTCATCCTCAAACAGACGAACAATCTGAGAGAACCATCCAAACCTTAGAGGATATGCTTAGGGCATGTGTACTTCATTTGAAGGGGAATTGGGACGATCATTTACCGTTAGTGGAATTTGCATATAATAATAGCTATCAAAAAAGTATTCAAATGGCTCTGTATGAGGCACTCTAGGGTAGAAGGTGTCGTTCTCCTGCATGTTGGTAAGAAGTTGGAGAAAGAAAATTATTGGGACCAGAATTTATTCAGATCACAACAGAGAAAATGAAATTGATACAAGATCGACTTCAAATCGCTCAAAGTCGTCAAAAGAGTTAAGCTGACAATCAGCACCGACCGTTAGAATTCCAAAGAGCAGACTATGTTTTCTTATGATTATCACTGACAAAGGGAGTAATCCGATTTGGGAAGAAAGTAAAGTTGAGTCCAAGATACATAGGACCTTTGAAAATCCTTGAAAGGATAGGTGTCGTTGCGTACCGAATAGACTTACCCACTGAACTCTCTAGTGTGCATAATGTGTTTCATGTTTCAATGATGAAGAAATACATCCCTGATCCAGCACATATCTTAAGTCACGAGCCTCTTCAAGTTAGACAAGATTTGACATACATTGAGCATCCAGTGGAAATCTTGGACCATAAAGATCAAATATTACGAACCAAGGTTATTCCACTAGTCAAAGTATTATGGCGGAATCATTCTATTAAAGAAGCAACGTGGGAGATGGAAGATGAAATAAAGGAGCGATATCCATACCTTTTTAGAAATTAATGTAAGTAAAGTTTGGGGACCAAACTTTTTATAAGGAGGGTAGGATGTAGTGACCCCATTTTTATATACTCATATATGGTTTGTTTTTGAAATTACGTCTCATTTATTATCTGATAAATGTTGTATTATTACAAATAGGATATTCTGGCTTCTTAGTTTGTTAAAGCCTTTTTTATTTTTGAAGAACCAACTATAAAATGGGTCAAATAGAAGTGTTATGGCACATCCTAAGCTAAGTGATAACTTTTAGGGTAGAAAATATAATTTTATCAAACTTTAGGGACTTGGTTTTAATAAAGAAAGTTTCAGGGACCAAAATGAAAAATAAAAGGGGCCTTTTTGTAAATAAAATATTTTTAGGGACCTATAAGAAATATTGAAAATATATGGTGTGAAATTACCAAAATGCCCTTAAGGTGCAAAATGACCCTTATACCCCTATTACCTTTCCACCTCGTGCTCGACACCTCGTGCTTGGTTTTGACACCTCTATCGTACACGTGTCGTCATTAGAGGAGAAGCCAAAACACATGTCGTCGTTAGAGGACAAGCTAAAACAAGTGTCGCAGTCCAGTGAAATAAGACGGCAAGACGCCTCTGTTACGCGATACGTCAACGCTAACTCGCCATTATAAAAGCTTGGTCATCGTGGACATGTGTCAACGCCGTGATATCTTTGGAAAACTATAAGTAGGGCCTTTGGGATCATTTGAAACCCACACCAAATTCCTTGATAATTATAGAGAGAAGTAGTGAGAGAAAGCGTGGAAACATTTAAGAAGAAGTTCTTAAGGATATTCATCTTAAGGTAATTTTAATGTTATAATGCATCGTTATAATTTTAATTTATTGTTTTATAGCTTTACTTAGTAGTTATAGTGGTAAAATACACTAAAGTATTCACTTATCAAAACATAATATTTGGAACAAATCCAAGTTGATTTTATAAACTTGTTTGAAATTATACGCTTTTAAAAAAATGATTCCTTTTAAAGAAACTGGTCGTTATTATGGAATTCCATTTAAGTAATTCCAAAGTCAGGCCCGGTGAAGTTCTGTCTAGATGAGATGGTATTTAAGTGGTGCCCCTGTGACCCTCCATCTCTACTTGGAATGAATCCGAAAATGTTCTGTCTAGATGAGATGGTATTTAAGTGGTGCCCCTATGACCCTCCATCTCTACTGGGAACCGACTGATGAGGAAGGACTATGAATTGAATTCTTCAATTACGATCAATGAGTTTTAAAGTTGACAAATGGGGATTCGGTACTCCTTTAAAAGAAGAAGTTATTATTAAAGTATAGTATAAACTAGACCTTAGAACGTGTACTTAAATCTTTATCAGATCAACGTGTGATCGAAGACTTAATACGAGTAAATTTGACCTCCATTTTGGGTGAGTACTCTGGCATTCCTTGTGTATTTTGATTATATGATATTATGCAAGCTATATATATTTTGTGAACTTATTTTATTCTCAAAATTCATGTGATACCGATGATTGATTCATTTGTGATATGTTTATATTTGTCCATGTAAACATACCGATTAAAATGATTTTTGAAAAGGATATTGAATATTAAAAATATGATTCGTCCTAAGGGACCTCTTTACTGAATGAACTTCCTAGTTGGGTTATCGTTGGTGTGCCGTAAATAAGGCGTTGTGACGAACTAGTTCGATTGACCCTCAACTACCAGGGAATAATACGGTAGAAGAATACGGTACTAGAGTGTACTTGGCCATCAAAATGATTTGATTGAAAGAAAAAGATATCAAATTTGATTTGTTTCATTCGTCTTATTCTGAGCTGTCCAATTGTAATATATATACTTTCATTTCAAAATATATTTTTATTTACTGCAAGTTCCTATCCATATATGTATATGCCTTCTCTTTTGACTTGAATAGGTATTTATTTTCTGAAAACCCTGGAATGTCTGGATATTGAACCTCATTCGGTTTTTGGCTGATGTTGTATAAATAACCATTTCTCAGGAAACGTTTAGGCTCACGGACAGAACGAAAAAGGACTATATTAAAGATTTAGCTTTTAGAGATATTTTTGTAAAATGTTGATTTAGAGCATGTATGGCTTTCTTGTAATAAGTTTTAAAATTTCTCTTAAGTTGTAACTCATTGTTACTTTTAATATATATGAAGTTTCCTTTAGAAAGCTCTGATGACGTAATTCCTTTACTTTCAGTATTTTACGATTCTCAACCATGTGATCATATTTCCGTTGCATTTATTTAAAGAAATATTTAAATTGGAATATTTCTTGCCTTGGTGGAATGTCAAGACACTCATTCCCTACTACTATTTTGGGTAGGGGTCGTGACAAGAAAGACCGAGCAACCCTCTAAACACTGGCTACCCAGTCCATATTCTACAATAAATAAATATTCAAGAGAAATTTCAATGGAACCCATTTACATTGCATCGCAGGGGATGACATTAAAAAGATGATGCAGAAAATCCCCAACGGGGAGTGTAGAATCCACATGAATGGACATATGCTCACTAATAAAATCATACGACAGGGTTACTACTAGACTACCATGGTTTAGGATCGCACTGCCTATGTTAAAAATGTCTTAAATGCCAACAGTTTTCCAATCTCCAACACTTGCCTCTGCGACAATTGTACAACATGACTTCTCCCTGGACGTTCTCCACATGGGGTATCGACATCATAAGGAATGTTACACCCATAGCCTGCAAAAGTCATGAATTCATCTTAGTTTCCATTGACTACTTCACTAAATGGGTCGAAGCCGAGTCATACGCAGTTCTGAATGCCAAAATGTGGCCAAATTCATCAAGAAAAATAGCATCTGCTGATATGGGGTCCCGCACGAGCTGGTGTTAAACAACGTATTGGATTTTAAAACAGAGGTCACAGAAGTGGTCAATAAGTATCGAATTCAAATGCACATATCTTCTCCCTACCGACTTCAAACCAATAGGGCCATTGAAGCCACTAATAAAAACCTCAAAGCCATCATTAATAAAATGATTGGAAGCTCTAGAGACTGGGCCAATCGGATCCCTTATGATATTTGAGGCTACAACACTTCAATTCAAACACATATTGGGGCTACCCCTTACTCTCTAGTATACGACATGGAAGCTACCCACTTATTTAGAAATCTCTTTGCTGTGTATAATGCTTTAAATAAAAGCCAACGAGGAAGACTAGCATCAAAGCCGTCTTGATGAGATATCTCTATTGGATGAAAGGAGGATGAAAGCTCTATATTACGTACAAGGATACCATCTGCAAATAGCGCAATCATTTAATTAGAGAGTTAAGGACTGAGGTGTCCAAGAAGGGGACTTACCCCTTAACGAAATAGTAGAGTCTATCTGGGACCCCAGAGGGAAATCGAAGTCCAATTATAATGGCCCCTACATTATGAAGAAGATCATGTCCAATGGTTCCTCTATGATCACTGACCTTGATGGGGAATAAATGGCCCGTCCAGTTAAACTGCACCGTCTTAAGAAATTGTACCCTTGATCTCAACACACTACGACTCTTCTCATCTCCCTTTTATTCTAAAAAAATCTTCATTTCCCTCTACTCAAAACTACTTGGATCCTGATCTTCTAAAAATACTTTTTCTTTCAAAAATGTAACTCAGAAAATTTTCAAAAACCCCAGAGGTACATAGGCAACTCATATGCTTTACATTAACACAACCCTCTTCTTTTTCAAAATTTCTATTATTTTTTTATCCCCGAGAATGATAGTTCATTTTAACATGTACATGAACAAAAGGATTATGTATGACTTAGCGATTGATATAGATAATTCAAATGCAAAAACTCATCAAGTGGCGCAGTAATATAATTAAAATTTTCTTTATTTTATTAATGAAATTTCCCATTACAATTACTTCAGTATAAGGAGTCAAACGACTTCCCTTACCAGTCTACTCCTACTTTCCTAAAACCAAACAAAAAAAGAAACCAACCACACAAAAAATAGCCTACCCAAATTATCCCCACACAACCTAAATAGCCTTCCTAACCAAACACCGTTACAAAAGCTTCATAAATAATTTCCCACAAGGATCCTACCCGCAGCTTCCAGAGGAACTGGCCCCATCAACATCTTCATCTTGGGATCCCCAAACCTCCCCCGCCTGAATAGACTGCTGTAAAATCTCCATGGATTGGTAACCCGGACCATCTTAGGGAAAACAACAACAAATCACTCCACGGAGTTAGATATGGTGAACCACCTTTACCTGGTCTCCACAACCAGCATTTTGGCAACTACTCTCCAACATAACCTACACTAAAATATCTAGGGGTGTGATAACTCTTGATTTAATTAACTATCCAAACGAGATGCAATCTCAGTAACGCTAGAGCCCATGTAAGCATTTATACCAATTAAATCGGGGTGAGGGATATCCGACGCAACCTATAGTTTTTATTCGCTTTGTTGACTTAGTTTAATATTCCCAGGCCTAGATTAATTATTTCCTTTTGTTATCTTTTCCTTTTTTTTAGCATTACCTTTTACACTTTTATTTTAGAAATATTAAACCTAGTAAATTCTAGCACTAGTCTCTGTGGATTTTTCGATATTTGGACTTTGCCGCTATACCCCCTTTTTTAGTCTAGTCATAAGTTTAGGTCTTGTATTGAGGAGGGGAACAGACAATACCAATCCGCATTTTACATGCGCTACTTTTCGTCCTCAATCAAAATGGCATCATTTCCGGGGACTAGTTTGTTTTAGAATTTATTTTATTTAGTATTTCGTAATATTTTCTTTCTATTTGTATTTTTTGCCTAATATTTTTGTAGAACTTCTACATTTGAGCACCAAGAACCTCTTGAATTTTTCTTTCGCGCATCACTTTGTGGAATTCACCACTTCGAACCATCTTTGGGGTAAGCATGTCTTATTCCAATCCTTTCGGTAATCATTATGATAATTCTAAAAATCCTCGTAAACCTAGGACTTTTGGTCAATACTTAGAGTCCCAAAAAATTGCGAATTCAAAAATGTCTTTGGGTGAGTATAACAAAATTCAAGCTTTGGAGTGCGTGTATTTTGAGGATGATGAAAACGATTTTGGGCCTTTAATTCCTTATAATAATAAATTTGAAATGAATTGCAATAGTTTTCAAAATTCATATAATAACGAGTTTGAGTACGGTTCCGATTATAATTTTTTAACTTCTCATTTCCAAGAATCTGCACCCTGACCTATGACTTTCGGCGAGGGATTGCTCATGCTTGAGAATCAGAAATATGAAAATAGTCATCGGGAATAAAATCATTTGTGGGAACATGAATTGGATTTATTATTTGAATCCTACGATGATTTGTCTTTCGAGACTTTTGAAGTCGAGGAATGTTTTGAACCAAATGAGGATTTTGTGCCCACATTGGAACAAACCATTCTTGACTTGGCCCATAGGATCATAGAGAATGAAAATGAGGATGAAATGGATGTAGTATCCATTTGAAATGAAATGATTTCATATTTGGATCCCAAAGAATAAAGTTTCATTGAAAATGATCCAATCTCCTTTGAAATTCCAACTTTGAGCGATGATGACTCCTCCCCCTTTTTAATCTTCGTTATCACACCGTCACAAGTACCCAATTAATCGGTACCGAACTTTAAAACGTTTAACCCTTTCACCGACGAGTATTACTTGCTCGAGTTTCTGTCCATGAAGGCATCTTTTTGTGACACCCCGCCTAATAAAATACCGGGTGATCAGTCCTATACCAAATTAAAACAGGAATCTCAGTTGGATCATCCTTAGCATCACTGTCGAAAACTTTTTAAAACTTACTAACCACCTATTATTCCAAAAACTGGTGCTAATTTTAACTTTTTGATTTAACAAAACAATACATGCGGAATTTAAAGTATAAACCATTCACACAACTGAATGAAAGTAAATAGAATAACAATAACACAACTTGCCGAATAAATCACCGGCCACCAAATAAATAATCCAAATACAATTATTCAACACCTGAATAAATTACACCTGAAAACTGTATCGAGAAGTCTGGGCTACAAGCCCCAAATAAAACTGAAACTGATACAAGATTCCTACTCTAGGAATGAATGAATGATGCGTCTAATCCAAACTCCTGCTAGCATCCACATATGCCGCAGCTCCGTGTCCCTGGAATAGAATATCAATCCGGGCGTCCCTGTGGCTGGACACCTAAAAGGTTTTGAAAATAGTTTTATAGCAAGGGTTAGAACCCAAAACATTTTTGAAAATATTTAGCAAGTGAATTAACTGCAGTAATTTAAAATGCATGAATGCGCTTCATATTTAAGTTAGTGTCGCACTCCCTTGTGGACATTCTCACCCCTCCACTATTGTGCACACCTACCGATTATCTTAACCCCACCTAGTTGTACTACCCCGTCCAACTAGTCTTGGTATAACCTTCCCTTGCCATACTACTCTAACCCGAGTATAATGATTTTCTGAATTATAAGTTATTTCACAATAAACTTAATTAATTCCTCTTAAATAGTAACATATAACCGTGACACAAGTTATATAAAGTACATAAGTCAAACACTGTATTATTCCCACAAATAATTAACTTAATTAATTTCTCATTAATTAACAACATATAACTGTAATCCGAGTTATATAAGGTAAATACATCACGCACTGTATTATCACCTACATATAATATTTACTACCATATTATACGTACCTTTACTAACATCCACACATACGCGTATCCATCCTTCCGAGTATACCCTCACCGGATGATTCCCTCTAGAATGCTATCTCACTAGGTGTGCTCACAAAACCTAGTTTTCCCCAAGTTAGAATCGCTCACCAACTTGGACCAAAATATAAACGAAATGGAGGCGGTCATATTCCTTCCCTGAAAGTGAGATAAATCCCTCACCCATATATACCGGATGCTATGACCTGGGGATATACTCGCCCTACTCCTCAAGCTAGGGGATTCACCCACATCGCGCAACCTCCCTTGATAGCATTAGAGTATATAAATTTAATAAATATCTAATCACTGATATTTAGTATCACGCAAAATAAATACACTTATATATATATATACTATCACGACACCGTATATATATATAATATAAACCCGGCTTTACCGTGTACTCAAAATCCCGTACACTGCCTGTAATTTCCTAAGTCTGTGGCCCGACTCAATGTAATTAATTTTCTCACTTAATAACTTTTCCTCTTCCCGAGTCTATGGTCCGACTCTAATATAATTAATTCACACCTTAATTAATATAATACTTTCCCCGAGTCTATGGTCCGACTCTCCTTAAATTAATTAACACACATATTAATTTAATTCTACCCGAGTCTACAAACCGACTCTAATTAAATTAATTAACACCCATATTAATTTAATCATACCCGAGTCTACAAACCGACTCTAATTAAATTAATTAACACCCATATTAATTTAATCCTACCCGAGTCTACAAACCGACTCTAATTAAATTAATTAACCCACATATTAATTTAATCCTACCCGAGTCTACCAACCGACTCTAATTAAATTAATTAATACCCATATTAATTTAATAACTTGGTGTCACCCAACCATTATTTCCGGACTCACTTACTTAGCCCGGAACTTAATATTTGCCGAGTCTTTGTTCCTATCATAAGGGAACACACAATATGCATTCACAACCCAAGTAATCCTATAAAACAGTAGGTATTTACACAACCCAATTCTTCATACTTGTATGTAATATATTTCTCTCTAATATTCACCGTACTTGTTTGCTTTACGAATTTATTTAACTTTTGTATTAATTCAAGTATTCACACAACTCTAAGGGTCCTAGTTACCCCTTGTTATATCAATTCAGTAGTTACCCTAGTTAACCCACTGACCTAACGAATTTAAGCTCGCTCATGCTTTTTTCGTAATTATATTCTTATCATCTCGAATTAGAGTACGTCACAATCAAGCCTACGAATCTCCACTTTAACTCTCTCACAAAATTAAAGTCCAACACTCAATGATAGACCTAATTCCATATCATTATTCCTTCAATATTTTTCATCAAGGTCCCAAACACTTCCCCGATAAAATTTTAGACATTTGAGGCTTAAAAAGAAAAATCTCAAATTTTCTGACAGATTAAACACCCTCTAGTAAAATTTCGATTTCTCCCTCTACATAACTCCGATTGACCTGATTCCAAGTTCATTGGATAGCTAAGAGAAATACCTTTCCAGTAATATATGGTTCACACTCTAATTCGAAGTAAAATTCAAATCGCACACGTTTAAAGTCACGTTAAAAGTCTGGCAGATTACTATGTTGACAGATCAAACACCCTCTAGTAAAAGGCCTATTACTCCCTCTACAGAACTCCTATTGATCTGATTCCATGTTCATTGGATAGATAAGAGAAATACCTTTCCAGGAATGTATGGTTAACACTCTAATTCGAAGTACAACTCAAATGGCATACGTTTAAAGTTGTATCAAAAATTTTGGCAGATTGACCTCTTGTGTTCATCAAATAAACCCTAAGTCATTCAAGATTCATGTTCTTCATCCAAGAACTCATAAAGATTCCATTAACAAAACCCCATTTTGTACCCATTTATCCCCAAAATGAATTTTAGTTACACATCACTAAAATATGAATTGGATATCACAATTTAGGAGTAAAAACAGTTAACCACTTGCCTGTAAGTGTTCGTAGTGTCTGATCCGTTGTTGATGTCCCTTAATTTGGCTCCAATAACCTCCAATTTGATCTTGATTTGATTTCCCGCAAATATCCTCTCAAACCCTAGGTTTAGAGTTATGTTGGCTGCCATCCCTTAATCTCCCAATTAGGTTAAAAACCCTTAATCCCGTTTTTAGTCTAATGGACTTAATTAAAGTGGCCCAACTCACCCCGTGTGGGCCCGGCCATGCCCAAAAATACCCCGAGACCCAATTACTACCCTCGGGTACTCTTTTCTGACTATCTCGACCCATCCGGACTCAACCGCACCCTCAGAATTGACATCCGAATTAATTTATAAAAATCCTTATTTCACACCCCATTTAGTCTATACCGACTCCCGGTTGAGATAAGTGTATACCCCGTCATTAATACCCAAAATGACGTAATTAAATTACTACTATTCACTTAGTAAATAAATTTTCCTAAACATTAACCATTCACTTCCCGATTAATATTTAAATAATTATATTGTCATAATTAATTCAATTAAAATTACAACACACTAGTAATTTAAATTCCTGAATTAATTAAATATTAAATGCACAAAAATACGGGGTGTTACATACTCCCCCCCTTACAATGGAATTTCATCCTCGAAATTAAGATAAACCTAGTGTTCCAGTATTCACATATTACTCACTAGACAAGTGCCTCCAAGCCCGCTATATCTATCCCATCCGATTCTAACCATACGTTACACAAGTATGCATTTAACTTTACCAGGGCGCCCATACACCCTATACCCGTGCTTAACCGCACAAAATTTTGCCTTAATTAACCCGGGTGCCCATACACCCTATCCCCGCGCTCTACCGCACGAAAGTTACCCGATTGTGCTAGTCGTAACCCGTAATATAACTTCGAACCCGTAATCATATTACCTATATATATATATACATATATAGTTACTGCCGGGGTACTCAACCCATGCTACGTCCAACCATCTCCCCATAAATATTTATCTCTCAACACAATTGTATATACGCTTACCCTTATGCTACCAAAGACAACATAATACCGCGCCCTTACTACCACTAGTCCTTGCGCAAAATAGACCCCGAGCTATCTCTCTTTGCTCGAAAATCAATTCAACCACCCTGATTCACTTCATTAAACAT
Source organism: Sambucus nigra (assembly GCA_949130495.1). Taxonomy (NCBI): domain Eukaryota; kingdom Viridiplantae; phylum Streptophyta; class Magnoliopsida; order Dipsacales; family Adoxaceae; genus Sambucus; species Sambucus nigra. The sequence goes on along the minus strand of OX422223.1, from coordinate 163,158,915 downwards.
CCCCACTTACCGGGATAAAATGTGAGAACACAAAACCTCACTATGTGCTACTGCACCACATAATACAACATATATACCCACATATATATATAGGCTATACGCCCTCTCAGGTGATACCTAGTACCAACCATACCCTGGTGTCGCGAACACCAAAATTTAACTCCACTATCCACAATAGTTAAATTCCATCGCAATGCAGCCGATATTTTGAAAATATTATTAACCCTACTCCCATAATTCTCGAAAGTAGTAATTCCTCGCATAATTCAACCAATCACTCAGTGTACGCCTCCACTCTCCCGTGAAGAACACTAAGGAACTCCGCTACCCTACGGAAAGTTTACCCACATGCTATGGCTGCTACCGCCAACGCACCCACTAAGTTTGACTCACCTGCGAACTCTAGTGAAAAAAATAAGTCTTATACTATGACATCCTCTTTGTCACTCAAAAATATACCCATGCCCCTAGGGAAAAAATAATTACCTCTATACCCCAGCTGCAGCGGCTGGTTCTCGGGTTCTGGAGGAGCTTCTCCCTGCACGAATGCACCCGTGACTTGTTTTAGTGACTGTACATCCAGGACCTCATCCTGTAGTTGACCCCTACCCCGCTTAAGATAAATTCTCTTCATGTGTCTCGCTTTCCCCACAAACGAAACACCTTCTAATACATTCACCATGCCACTGATCCCTTCCATGCCAACCTTGTTGGAATTCCTGGCCATCCCGCCGATAGCCTCCAGTTCTAGATCGTTTGGCATGATTTCCTTATCGGAAATCCTGCCCCTGATCTCCCCCAGTCTGCTGCTGGGATACCCCACTGGTATTGTTCCTTTCTGCCTCATTCGACTGGCTAATCCCCACTCCCCTCCCGCTTCCTTTCACGTGGAAGCGATATTCCCGACAGTGCCGGAGTGTTGCGTTAATGACATCAGTATAATCTACTAATGCGGAATTATCAATTAAATGTTGTCTGATTCTCCAGACTAACCCATCCATAAACTTTGCCTTCTTTCCCTTATCCTTGCCTACCTCATCCGGTACAAAATTTTGCCAACGGGTGAATTCTTCCTCGCAATCGGCCACTTAACGGTCTCCCTTTGAGTTTCCTCCCAAAATTTTCTCCTCATTTCGGTCTCGACCGCTGATGAAAATACTTGCGGTCGAACCGCACCCAAAACTCTGCAGTAATTAGTGTGTCCCTTTCCTCAACTGTGGTGATCGACTCCCACCACTGTAGTGCTTCTCCCACTAAACTAAAAGTGGTTAGCATTTGCTTCCGTACCTCATCGCAATCTCCTATGCGTAGGTAACGCTGGATATCTCTCTTCCTTGACACGCTAGAACTACATCTGAACCCCCCCCCCCCCCACAATTCTGATGGGTTCCCACTAAAATATCCTCTCTTTCTTGTTTCCACCCTGACGACTCCGCATGAGTCTGAACGTCCGACGCCACTAACACTTGTGGCTGATCCCGTGGAAAGTACCCTGCCATTGTGACCACCGTTGCTCCAACTTCCTGCGCCACTACTTTAGTTACCTAAGCTGCCAAAATCATCCCTGACCGTTGTTGCGGTAACTCTTGCTCCTGATGAGCCTCCCTCGCCTCATCTCCCCCTGTTGCCCTAGCTGCTCTCTCCAGGGCGTCATCTGGAATGAGAACCGAATTGGTATGAGTTCACTCTCAAATATAAATTTCGCGGAAGAACGTATATGCGCATACGTATGAGAATACAACAATCCTATAATAGGGCTCTATATCAAAGATTGTCAGCAGAAACGTGAAAAGCCGCACAGATCCTAAGGACACTAGAACCTGATGCTCTGATACCATCTGTGACACCCCGCCTAATAAAATACCGGGTGATCAGTCCTATACCAAATTAAAACAGGAATCTCAGTTGGATCATCCTTAGCATCACTGTGGAAAACTTTGTAAAACTTACTAACCACCTATTATTCCAAAAACTGGTGCCAATTTTAACTTTTTGATTTAACAAAACAGTACATGCGGAATTTAAAGTATAAACCATTCACACAACTGAATGAAAGTAAATAGAATAACAATAACACAACTTGCCGAATAAATCACCGGCCACCAAATAAATAATCCAAATACAATTATTCAACACCTGAATAAATTACACCTGAAAACTGTACCGAGAAGTCTGGGCTACAAGCCCCAAATAAAACTGAAACTGATACAAGATTCCTACTCTAGGAATGAATGAATGATGCGTCTAATCCAAACTCCTACTAGCATCCACATATGCCGCAGCTCCGTGTCCCTGGAATAGAATATCAATCCTGGCGTCCCTGTGGCTGGACACCTAAAAGGTTTTGAAAATAGTTTTATAGCAAGGGTTAGAACCCAAAACATTTTTGAAAATATTTAGCAAGTGAATTAACTGCAGTAATTTAAAATGCATGAATGCGCTTCATATTTAAGTTAGTGTCGCACTCCCTTGTGGACATTCTCACCCCTCCACTATTGTGCACACCTACCGGTTATCTTAACCCCACCTAGTTGTACTACCCCGTCCAACTAGTCTTGGTATAACCTTCCCTTGCCATACTACTCTAACCCGAGTATAATGATTTTCTGAATTATAAGTTATTTCACAATAAACTTAATTAATTCCTCTTAAATAGTAACATATAACCATGACACAAGTTATATAAAGTACATACGTCAAACACTGTATTATTCCCACAAATAATTAACTTAATTAATTTCTCATTAATTAACAACATATAACTGTAATCCGAGTTATATAAGGTAAATACATCACGCACTGTATTATCACCTACATATAATATTTACTACCATATTATACGTACCTTTACTAACATCCACACATACGCGTATCCATCCTTCCGAGTATACCCTCACCGGATGATTCCCTCTAGAATGCTATCTCACTAGGTGTGCTCACAAAACCTAGTTTTCCCCAAGTTAGAATCGCTCACCAACTTGGACCAAAATATAAACGAAATGGAGGCGGTCATATTCCTTCCCTGAAAGTGAGATAAATCCCTCACCCATATATACCGGACGCTATGACCTGGGGATATACTCGCCCTACTCCTCAAGCTAGGGGATTCACCCACATCGCGCAACCTCCCTTGATAGCATTAGAGTATATAAATTTAATAAATATCTAATCACTGATATTTAGTATCACGCAAAATAAATACACATATATATATATATACTATCACGACACCGTATATATATATAATATAAACCCGGCTTTACCGTGTACTCAAAATCCCGTACACTGCCTGTAATTTCCTAAGTCTGTGGCCCGACTCAATGTAATTAATTTTCTCACTTAATAACTTTTCCTCTTCCCGAGTCTATGGTCCGAATCTAATATAATTAATTCACACCTTAATTAATATAATACTTTCCCCGAGTCTATGGTCCGACTCTCCATAAATTAATTAACACACATATTAATTTAATTCTACCCGAGTCTACAAACCGACTCTAATTAAATTAATTAACACCCATATTAATTTAATCCTACCCGAGTCTACAAACCAACTCTAATTAAATTAATTAACACCCATATTAATTTAATCCTACCCGAGTCTACAAACCGACTCTAATTAAATTAATTAACCCACATATTAATTTAATCCTACCCGAGTCTACCAACCGACTCTAATTAAATTAATTAATACCCATATTAATTTAATAACTTGGTGTCACCCAACCATTATTTCCGGACTCACTTACTTAGCCCGGAACTTAATATTTGCCGAGTCTTTGTTCCTATCATAAGGGAACACACAATATGCATTCACAACCCAAGTAATCCTATAAAACAGTAGGTATTTACACAACCCAATTCTTCATACTTGTATGTAATATATTTCTCTCTAATATTCACCGTACTTGTTTGCTTTACGAATTTATCTCACTTTTGTATTAATTCAAGTATTCACACAACTCTAAGGGTCCTAGTTACCCCTTGTTATATCAATTCAGTAGTTACCCTTGTTAACCCACTGACCTAACGAATTTAAGCTCGCTCATGCTTTTTTCGTAATTATATTCTTATCATCTCGAATTAGAGTACGTCACAATCAAGCCTATGAATCTCCACTTTAACTCTCTCACAAAATTAAAGTCCAAAACTCAATCATAGACCTACTTCCATATCATTATTCCATCAATATTTTTCATCAAGGTCCCAAACACTTCCCTGATAAAATTTTAGACATTTGAGGCTTAAAAAGAAAAATCTCAAATTTTCTGACAGATTAAACACCCTCTAGTAAAATTTCGATTTCTCCATCTACATAACTACGATTGACCTGATTCCAAGTTCATTGGATAGCTAAGAGAAATACCTTTCCAGTAATGTATGGTTCACACTCTAATTCGAAGTAAAATTCAAATCGCACACGTTTAAAGTCACGTTAAAAGTCTGGCATATTACTATGTTGACAGATCAAACACCCTCTAGTAAAAGGTCTATTACTCCCTCTACAGAACTCCTATTGATCTGATTCCAAGTTCATTGGATAGCTAAGAGAAATACCTTTCCAGGCATGTATGGTTCACACTCTAATTCGAAGTACAACTCAAATGGAATACGTTTAAAGTTGTATCAAAAATTCTAGCAGATTGACCTCTTGTGTTCATCAAATAAACCCTAAGTCATTCAAGATTCATGTTCTTCATCCAAGAACTCATAAAGATTCCATTAAAAAAAACCCATTTTGTACCCATTTATCCCCAAAATGAATTTTAGTTACACATCACTAAAATATGAATTGGATATCACAATTTACTAGTAAAAACAGTTAACCAATTGCCTGTAAGTGCTCGTAGTGTCTGATCCGTTGTTGATGTCCCTTAATTTGGCTCTAATAACCTCCAATTTGTTCTTGATTTGCTTTCCCCCAAATATCCTCTCAAACCCTAGGTTTAGAGTTATGTTGGCTGCCATCCCTTAATCTCCCAATTAGGTTAAAAACCCTTAATCCCGTTTTTAGTCTAATGGACTTAATTAAAGTGGCCCAACTCACCCCGTGTGGGCCCGACCATGCCCAAAAATACCCCGAGACCCAATTACTACCCCCGGGTACTCTTTTCTGACTATCTCGACCCATCCGGACTCAACCGCGCCCTCAGAATTGACATCCGAATTAATTTATAAAAATCCTTATTTCACACCCCATTTAGTCTATACCGACTCCCGGTTGAGATAAGTGTATACCCCGTCATTAATACCCAAAATGACGTGATTAAATTACTACTATTCACTTAGTAAATAAATTTTCCTAAACATTAACCATTCACTTCCCGATTAATATTTAAATAATTATATTGTCATAATTAATTCAATTAAAATTACAACACACTAGTAATTTAAAATCCTGACTTAATTAAATATTAAATGCACAAAAATACGGGGTGTTACACTTTTCCTCCTTGTTCACCACCTACCATTGCAATTTCAAAATACTTGGGGAGAAAATTTAGTTTTTTTTACCTCTCGTGTTTTTGTCACCCATTTTATCCAAATCCCCCATCGTCCCCCAAAAACTTTTAATTGGTGATGGTTCATTTCTTCTGCCTTACACATGCCTTCCGTTGTTCAAACGGAATTCTTATTTTTCGGAAGGCATGCTTTCGAGTGAGGGTACACTAGTTATCCTCAAAAGTCAAATTCTAGTTTGGGTGGTCCCTCAAAAATTTCAACTTCTATAGTATAGTTAGTTAGAAGTTAAAATTGTAGGTTGTAAATAGTTATTTTATTTTTCTCCTTACTTATAGTTTACTGTAATTAGTTAAAGTTTTATTTCTTCTTTTTGTTATGCTTTGGTACTAACATGTTATGTACAATCATTGGACTTGTACTTTTAGGAGATCGCTCTATTTTAGGTAATATTGCTCTTTTCCTCTCTTTAACTTAGTTCTTAATTAACATTGAGGACGATGTCAGGTTTTAGTTAGGGGTGTGGGGTATTCTATCCATTTATTGGTAGTTTCTTTGATTTGATTATATATTATTCCCAAACATGCTTTTCTTGTAAAAAATTAACATTTTCAAAAGGATTTTCTTTCTTTTTTCTCCTTTATTGGGCATTTTGCCTTTGTTTTCGATAATAAATTTCAATAATTGCCCGATCCATTAGATAACTCGACGATGGATGTTCTCGATTTTAGAAGTTATTAGACTTTAGTCCTCAATTATTTATATTATGAATAACTTCATGAATTAAACTTTAATCCCATTGAGCGTAAATATTAGCCTTTCATTTCGTAACCCTAAAATCCCATAACCAACTCCAAATTGGAGTTTTATACCATAAATATTACCTCACATACGTTTGTTTGGAATGTTACATGGGATTGAATGATGGTATTGCTTTGTGGTTGTAATTTAGCAAGAAAAGAGTGAGAAAAGTAGAGAAAAGAAAGAAGTGAAATAGAGTGAGAAAGAGAAAGAAGAAAAAAAAAAGAAAAAAAAAAAGAAAAAGAAAGAGTAAGTTTGTATATGTTGTGTATATATAGTTCTATAATCCTTGTTTCTCTCCAATTGTTATATCTAATGCTTTTAATGGATGTTATTTGTTCAATTTTGGAATTGCTCACAATTTGCCATTATCATGAGTTTTCATCCCCGAACACTTTGAATCTGTACATAGTCCTTTCATTTCGTACCTGTAACCCCAAACCTACATTACAAACCTATAAAGTCCTATGTGATCTTAGGTAGATGAAATTTAAAAGTTTAAATAGTTTTGATAATCTGTGAAAATGCATTTTGCCTCTTTCAATGAGCTATATCTTTCACTGAGATACAACTTTTAATTTCCTATATAGCGATCTTCTTTCGTGACATGTGTTCAGCCTAGTTTTCATTTACGCTTACTCTTTATGCCTGCATGTCCCGTGTATTACCTCCCAATTCATAGTGATTTCATTTGTTGAGTGTAATGCCCGGTGAGGATTGACTTATATGAACGTTTTAACGCTTATCTGGTTTATTTAAGTTTTTACCAAATCACACTTTGGATGTGCTCGCTCCCCCCCCCCCCCCCCCCCGACATTTTAAGGTTTCAATTCTATGAGGTGCATTCTATAATGTTTAATGAAATGGACTTTCATTTGAATTTTTTCATTGTGCTAATAAATGCGTATGAAATCCTTTTTGACATTGTTTGGCTTGTCGCATGTTGGTTTGGACATATTTCGAGGAAACCATTTGATGATTGTGGGTTATCATCCCTAAAAACCCTCACGAGACGACAATCGTCCACTAGGGTAACCTAGGGGTTTAACGACTTATTGCATGTGCTAAATGCAATCGAATCGCCCGTGAAAGTGACTTTTATGTTTTTTTATTCCATTTTTATACTTGCCTTCTGTTTGATTTACATGTCGTTCTTATTGTTTCCTATTTCATTAATAGGGACTAGCAATGTATAAGTTATGGGGTGTGATTCGTTTCAAATATTGCATATTTATAACCTCGAACCTATCTTTTTTTATCCCCCTCGGGTGCCTTAATCTCTATATTTATGCCCGTTAACCAGAAAGCCTCTGTTTTATATGGTTAACATGCTATATGAGGTATAATTATTCTTTTGTAGGTATTTAGGTACAAAGTGTGAAGTTCGGACGCATTCCGTACAAGTTCCGTACAAATCCGCACGCGCAAGGGCATTTTAGTCATTTCATAGTTTGGGCAGCTGGTCCAACATCAACACGGAAGTTGTATCCCTTTGATCAAGCTTCGTGTGGCCGTAAATGGTGCATAAATCGAAGCTATAACGAAGAAGTTATGGGAGTTTTCGCAAAATAAAATTTCAAGAAAACCAAAACAGGTGACTTCAAGGCCCGCTTAGTCGATCGATCGACCATGCCTATTTCTGTAAATCATGAAAGACATTAGGCTTTTACCTGTTTATTCGATCGATCGACTGTTGGGGGATCGACCCTGCCTGATTTTGGAACGTTTTCCTTTTCGTTTCTTTTTCCCAACTTACTGTATAAGGGTTTTTTGTTGTAATAAGACATATAATTAGTTTTAGATAGATTTTTGTTGGTTTTGTCTTTAGGAGCTAGGGTTTGGAGAGTTTTGTGGGTGTGCCATTTTCTGCCTCCGGGGGTTTGCTCGTATAGCGGGGTTTGCCCGTCGAGGTTGTGTAGAACACTATTCATTATCTTATCTATCAGTATAAACTTCCATTGGTTGTATTTCTTGATTTATTGACATGCTTTATTTACATGCTTTGTAGTGTAGATTTACCTCTTTCTTTAAATACGCGCTTTTACCATGCTTTCTAGCTAATTTGGTCTAGGTTGTGTTGGATTGAACTCACCTAAGGGTTGATTGGTTGCTTTGCTTTGGTGATAGAATTTTTATGGGTTTAATTTTAATGGGTTGTCCTAGTTATTACGCCTAGGACATTTAACAGGGTATATCATGTATGCTTTGTATTTACGACCTAAAGTGCGTAATTCCCGCAGTATTTGTTGATGCCAAAATCTTCTTAGACTTTTATATAAATTTAGGGGTGTGACAACTCTAGATTTAATTAACTGTAGAAATGAGATGCAATCTTAACAACTCGTGATCCTATGCAAGCATTTATACCAATTAACTCGGGGTGAGGGATATCTTATGCAACATATAGTTTTTATTCGGTTTGTTAACTTAGTTTAATATTCCCACGCCTAGATTAATCCTTTCCTTTTGTAATCTTTTCCTTTTTGTTAGCATTACCTTTTACACTTTTATTTTAGAAATATTAAACCTAGTAAATTCTAGCACTAGTCTCCGTGGATTTTTTGATATCCTGATATTTTCGCTCTACTCCTTTTTTGAGTGTAGTCATAAATTTAGGTTTATGTATTGAGGAGGTGAACAGAAAATGACGATCGGTGTTTTGACACGCGCTACTTTTCGCCCTCAATCAAAATGGCGCCGTTGCCGAGGACTAATATGTTTTAGAATTTATTTGATTTTGTATTTCGTAATATTTTCTTTTTATTTGTCTTTTTTGCCTAATATTTTTATAGGACTACTACATTTGAGCACCAAGAACTGCCTGAATTTTTTTACTGCGAATCACTTTCCGGAATTGGCCACATCGAGCCATCTTTAGGGTAAGCATGTCTTATTCCAATCCTTTCAGTAATCATTATAATAATTCTCAAAATCCCCGTAAACCTAGGACTTTTGGTCAATACTTAGAGTGCCAAAATTGTAAATTCAAAAATGTCTTTGGGTGAGTATAATAAGAGTCGAGCTTTGGAGTGCGTGTATTTTGAGGATGATGGGCCTATAATTCCTTATAATAAGAAATTTGAAATGAATTGCAATAGTTTTCGAAATTCTTATAATACTGGGTTTGAGTATAGTTCTGATAATAATTTTCAAACTTCTCATTTTGAAGAATCCGCACCCCGACCTATGACTTTTAGCGACGGCTTTCTCATGCTTAAAAATGAGAAATATGAAAATTGTTATCAGGAAGAAAATCATTTGTGGGAACATGAATTGGATTTATTATTTGAATCCGACGATGATTTTTCTTCCTAGACTTTTGAAGTCGAGGAATGTTTTGAACCAAATGAGAATTTTGTGCATACTTTTAAACAAACCATTCTTGACTTGGCCCATAGGATAATAGAGAATGTAACTGAGGATGAAATGGATGTAGTATCCATTTTCAATGAAATGATTTCGTATTTGGATCCCAAAGAAGAAAGTTTCATTGAAAATTATCCTATCTCCTTTGAAATTCCAACTTTGAGCGACGATGACTCATCTCTTGAGTTTGAATTTCTTTTCTCCCCCTTTTCATTCTCCGTTATCACACCATTACAAGTACCCGATGAATTGGTGCCCATCTTTAAAATGTTTAACCCTTTCACCGACGAGGAGTACTTGCTCGAGTTGCTTTCCCTGAAGGCATCTTTGCCTCCTTGTGCGCCCCCTCCCATTGCAATTTCAAAATACTTGGGAGAAAATTTAGTTTTTTTGCACCTCTCGTGTTTTTTTCACCCGTTTTACCCAAATCCCCCATCGTCCCCTAAAAACTTTTATTTGGTGATGGTTCATTTCTTTCGCCTTACACATGCCTTCTGTTGTTCAAACGGCATTTTTATTTTTTTAAAGGCATGCTTTCAAGTGAGGGTACACCGTTTATCCTCCAAAGTCAAATTGTAGTTTGGGTGGACCCTCAAAACTTTCAACTTCTAGTGTAAAGTTAGTTAGAAGTTAAAGTTGTAGGTTGTATATAGTCAATTTTTTTTCTTCTTACTTATAGTTTAGTGTAATTAGTTAAATTTTTATTTCTTCTTTTTGTTATGATTTGGTACTAACATGTTTTATAGAATCATTGGACTTGTACTTTCAGAAGATCGTTCCATATTTGGTAATATTGCTCTTTTCCTCTCTTTAACTTGGTTCTTAATTAACATTGAGGACAATGCCAGGTTTTAGTTAGGGTTTGTGGGTTATTCTATCCATTTATTGGTAGTTTATTTAATTTGATTATTGTTATTCCCAAACATGCTTTTCTTGTAAAAAATTAAAATTTTCAAAAAGATTTTCTTTCTTTTTTCTCCTTTATTGGGCATTTTGCCGTTGTTTCCGATGATAAATTTCAATAATTGCCCGATGCATTAGACAACTCAACGGTAAATGTTTTCATTTTTAGAAGTTATTAGACTTTAGTCCTTAATTATTGATATTACGAATAACTTCATGAATTAAACTTTAATCCCATGAGCACAAGCGCTTTCTTGCTTTATTGATTTGGTTTAAGGATTTTTATAACTCGGTAATATTTTGTTGCATTGTATATGCTTACACCGAGTGAGCTTTGTGCTTTTTTTTCATTTGTGAGTGTTATACACTATTCATACTCATTGAAAATTTTGAATTCGTCGATAATCTCACTATTCTTTCATTTGATCGTTCATTAATTGAGTTCATTCTTGAAATGTGTTACTTGAGCATGATTTTCAAAGTTTGTTTTGACTCGAGAATTGGGTCAACTTTAGGAAATGATCATAGACCCCGTATTGCCCTTGGCCTTACCTTATATGTTTCCCCTTGTCAACCCCGTTGAGCCTAAATATTAACCTTTCATTTCATAACCCCAAAATCCCATAACCACCTCTAAATTGGAGTTTTATACCATACATATTACCTCACATACATTTGTTTGGAATCTTACTTGGTTGAATGATGTTCTTGCTTTGTGGTTGCAATTTAGCATGAATAGGGAGAGAAAAGTAAAAAAAAAGAATGAATTGAAAAAGAGAAAGAAGAAAACAAAAGAAAAGAAAAATGAGAAAAAGAAGAAAAGAAAACAAAAGAGAAAGTTTTTATATGTTGTGTATGTATAGTTCTATAATCCTTGTTGCTATCCAGTTATTATATCTGATGCTTTTATGGATGTTATTTGTCCAATTTTGGAATATCCCCTTAATTTTCCATTATCTCAAGTTTTTATCCCCCAATAAAATTTAAATTCATACATAGTCCTTTCATTTCGTACCTTTAAACCCAAACCTACATTATAAACCTATAAAGTTCTATGTGATCTTAGGTAGATGTAATTTAAAAGTTTAAATAGTTTTGACAATGTGTGAAAATGCATTTCGCCTCCTTTAATGAGCGATATCTTTCATTGAGATTACAATTTTTCATTTCCTATATAGCTTTCTTATTTTGTGACATGTGTGCGACCTATTTTTTATTTACGTTTACTCTTTATGCCCTCATGTCTCGTGTATTACCTCACATTTCATAGTGATTTCATTTGTTGAGTGTAAGGCCCAGTGAGGATTGACTTATATGCACGCTTTAACGCTTCTTCGGTTTATTTAAGTCTTTGCCAAATCATACTTTGCATGAGCTCACTCCCCATCCCACATTTTAAGGTTTCAATTCTATGAGGTGCATTCTATAATGTTTAATGAAATGGACTTTCATTTGAATTTGTTCATCGTTCTAATAATTCATATGAAATCCTTTTCGATATTGTTGAGCTTGTCGCATGTTGGTTTGGGCATATTTTGAGGAAACCATTTGATGATTGTGTGTTATCATCCCTGAAAACCCTCACGAGATGACACTCGTCCACTACGATAACTTAGGGGTTTAACGGCTGATTGCATATGCTAAATGCAATCGAATCGCCCGCGAAAGTGACTTTTATGTTTTTTTATTCCATTTTTGTACTTGCCTCCTGTTTTGATTTACATGTCATTTTTATTATTTCCTATTTCATTACTAAGGACTATCAATGTATAAGTTATGGGGTGTGATTCGTATCAAATATTGCATATATATACCCTCGAACCTACGTTTTTTTAGCCCCCTCAGGTACCGTAATCTCTATATTTATGCCCGTTAACCAGAAAACCTCTGTTTTATATTGTTAACATGCTATATGAGGTATAATTGGGCTATTGTAGGTATTTAAGTACAAACTGTGAAGTTCGAACGCATTTCGGACAAGTTTCGTACTAATCTGCACGCTTAGGGGCATTTTAGTCATTTCATAGTTTGGGCAACTGGTCCAACATGTCCATGGAATTTGTATCCCTATGAGCAAGATTCTCATGGCCATAAATGGTGCGCAAATCAGAGCTAATACGAAGAAGTTACAGGAGTTTTCGCGAAAGAGAATTTCAAGCACACCAAAACAGGGGACCTCAAGACCTTCTTAGTCGATTGATCGACTCCAGGGATCGATCCATCGATCTATTGACTATTGGAGTCGATTAATCGACCCTGCCTGATTTTTGGCACATTTTCCTTTTCTTTTCTTTCTTCTTTTCCTTTCTCCCAACTTACTGTATAATGGTTTTTTGATGTAATAAGCCATATAATTGGTTTTAGATTAATTGTTGTTGGTTTTCTCTTTGAGAGCTAGGGTTTGGAGTGTGTTGTGGGTGTGCCATTTTCTCCCTCCGAGGGTTCGCTCATATAGAGGGGTTTGCCCATCGAGGTTGTGTAGAACACTGTCCATCGTCTTCTCTATTAATCCAAACTTCCATTGGTTGTATTTCTTACTTTATTTACATGGTTTATTTATGTGCTTTGTAGTGTAGATTTACCGCTTTCTTTAAATACGTGCTTTTACAATGCTTCCTATCTAATTTAGTCTAGGTTGTGTTGGATTGAACTCACCTAGGGTTGATTGGTTGCTTTGCTTTGGTGATGGAGGTTTTACGGGTTTATTTTGATTGGGTTTTCCTATTTATTATGCCTAGAATTTTTAACGGAGTACATAAGGTATGCTTCGTATTTACGACTTTCCGTGCGTGATTTTCGGGATATTTATTGACGCTAAAATCTTATTAGACTTTTATGAAAATTTAGGGGTATGAAAACTCTTGATTTAATTAACTTTTGAAATGAGACGCAATCTTAATAACTCGTGAGCCCATGTAACCATTTACAACAATTGACTCGGGGTGAGGGATATCCGACACAACCTATAGTTTTTATTCACTTTGTTAACTTAGTTTAATATTCCCACGTGTATATTAATCCTTTCCTTTTGTTATCTTTTCCTTTTTGTTAGCATTACCTTTTACACTTTTATTTTAGAAATATTAAACCTAGTAAATTCTAACACTTGTCTTTGTGGATTTTTCGATACCCGGAATTTGCCGCTATACTCCCTTTTTTTAGTGTAGTCATAACTTTAGGTTTTTGTATTGAGGAGGTGAATAGAAAACAACGATCGGCATTTTGACATGCTCTACTTTTCACCCTTAATCAGACAGCTCCATCACATCCAGCATCACCAACATTCTCCAAATGCATACGATGCAACACAGTAGGAAGAAACAACATTCCACCCGTAACAAGTGAACGAGCCGTCGAAGGAGAGATATAGAGAAGTTCCGCTAAAAACTCCCAAGAGGACCGAGAAAATTCAGGCATAGCTGCTGCAACACTGTGATTTCTCCCCAGCATAGAAGATAACTCTTCATAAGTCGAATAGACTTCGTCCAGTGCAAAGTGAAAGACATGGTCTTTAGGATACCAGAACTCTACCACTTCTATCAGCATCTTCGACTCTATAAGCCGGTTGCTCCATAAAGAAACTCGATGCATGTTGAAACTAGCACAGTCGCTATTGTTTGAGCACATCACCTCCAAAGTTTAGCACTGGGTACCAATTTAACACTTCCGGGGAGAGCCATATCGCAAAATAATGAGATAATAGTCAAGAAGAATGTAAAAGAGAAGGAATGTGGAGATGTGAAGAAAATGATCCACCCATACCCCTATTTATACTTGAAACACCTCAACCAAAGACAAAAAAAAAAACTGCAGAAATCAGAGAAAAACTAACCCCACCAAGTACCAAGCAATTGAAGAAACTACAATAAAAGCCTTGGGTTAATTAGACTGGACTGACATGCTGTTAGGCAGGACAAGGGGTATGCCGATCAGCAACCACTTATTTAAGGAAAATTACCTTTTTCCTTTTTTGTCAAAATAAAAAAACTCAATAAAAATATTTTTTATTCTCAAAAAATTCTGAATTTCCTTTTTCCTATGTTTTTACTTATCATGTTTTAAAAAACGTTCTCTCACAAATCATTATTTTTACGATCTCAGTAGCAAAGTAAAAAGAGCATATGCATTAAGTCACTAAAATAAAAATTAAAAAGAAATTTATTTTATTGCATAGATGTTGTTGCGTTAAACTAATTTTATAGGAAGATGACAAAATACAAAGGGACTCAGTGCGAGCCCACCTACATTTTCTCTCTCTCTCTCTCTATCTCTCACCTACCTTCAGCTATATTCTCTCTCTCACTCACTCACTTTATCTTTCTCTCTCTTCTTTTTTTCTCTCTCTCTAATAACCTCCATCCTTGGGCCATGCTCGCTTCCCCCGGCGATGACGTACCTCCACTCCCCAAACCAGACCCCTCCTTAGATGAGGAAGACGAAACTAGACAAGATGGAATAGGGACCGACTCCCGAATGTGAGCAGTCACATAAGCTATCCAATCTCAAATATCCTTCATCCAGGTGGTTCACAATCGGATGTGTCGCAAGAAAAATAGAAAAGGTAAAATCAGTGAGTCTGAGGTAAAGAAAAAAATCAGGAAATTAAAAGACAAGGAGATGAAAAGTATACCACTGGCTAAAGAACCTCCTCTATCAACCCCAGCTCCTCCTAATCCATCACATTGGGATGGTGCAGCATTACCACCAACCCTCCGTCAACTCGCCGGATGTTATAAGAAGGAGGATCCAATCGCACAAAGCGAACCTCTACAGATGTCGACACACCACCTGCACTATGGGAGGAACCCACTGGCTGACTCAAACCCACCCGGGGGGAAGGCATCACATCATATATGCTGGGAAACATCAACTACCTCGATAAAAAATCTAAGTAATCATATGTCACACCATGTTGGTATATGACGAGTAAGGCTTATCTATCATTGTTGCCACCCACGCATCATCTCATATCTCCCTCTCTCGCCTAATGTACATCGGGAGCCTCGTAGGTGGCACCATGACCTCGTCCTCCACCACCTGTAGGCCTAATCTCTCCCAGATACCAGGAGTTGTCGAACTCATGCCCTAGAATATATCGCAGTTGCGCATTCCGCTTAGTCACAACTGTGTGCTGGATGGTCGTCCCTCAGGGATAAAAGGTCACATGCAAAATCCCCAGCAGATAAAAATCAATAAATAAAAAAATCATAAAGGACAAATGGTCTCAGAAAAGAAAGAAGGATTTAACTAATCACTCATCAGGTCGTTCAAGACCTGACGCACCGCCTCCAAGGAGAGACACTTCCTCGACTACCAGTTGGACTTCCGCCACGAGTACATCTGGAAAAAGTCCCCAACAGACTGGTCGTTCAATGATACGATTTTTGTTTAATCCCAATGACCTCATAAAACCACGTCTGCAAAGGAAAAAAGGGTCAGCTATCAAGAAATCAAGAATAAAATGCATAAAGGAAGATGCGAAACATAAAGAATACCTCAAGAAGATACGTGGCACCAGTAAAGGTTTACCGACAACACCGGCTGAACGCATCATGAGAATAACAAAGGATCACCAAGGTCAGGCTCCCCTAATAAAAAATAGGGATGTTCAAAAAATGGCAAAAACCACAAGTGGATGATGTCACCACTAAGAAACTTCCCAACAAAAGCAAAACGAAACAAACGGGTCATCTGTCTCACCTAGCACCCGTCCTCCCCGTCAATCCTCCGACTCAGAAACACTCCCTCAAAAGAGACAAAATAATGAAACCTCATTCCATATAACCAAACACCGTTGTCATAGCTTCCAGTGTCACTCTCAAGGTCCTGTCCACCTCTATCTGCACCCCATCGTAGTTTAGCCCCAATAGCTGCTGCACGTCTACGGGAGTCATCGTAATTTCCTCGAAACCAAAATGCATGGTGTGGGTGATGTCCCACAACCTATCCCCTAGAGCACAAAGAATATCCATAGAATGAGGTGTCTCATCTATCGTAGATGCCAGTATACCAAAGCTGACTGATGACACCACCGACGGAAGGTGCGCCCAGACGTCCTTAAGCCCCATCATCCCTCAAGATCGCAGGATCGACATAGAGATATCAGACTGTCAAAGATAAAAAGGAAAAAACTTTTTCAAAACTAAAAGAAAAAGGGGAATATCACCAAGAAATAATAAAATAATGCCAAAGGTCATCAAGAATTACATAGACGCCAGGGTTCACCACCCTAGAAGAACGGACGTCCTGGATCACGCAAAAGAGTACGCTCATCGGCAACTGGCTCGAATGAGTCAAAAGTGTTCTCATTGCCCAGTGCAAGGGGCACCCTATCCCTCCATTCTAGGTTCGCCCAGTCGTCGACATTCAGCCACACCATGTGGGTTTCACTTCTTGAGAAATCAGCCATCTCTTGGTTTTGGAATGCTAAAATAGTTTGGAGAAGGTAATTTCAAAAGAGAGTAAGTTTGTAAGCTGTGAAAAATAAGGACATGCCAATCGACACTATCCCTTCGCCTGCTCGAGGTACCCTAAAATATCGTGCCACTACCGTTTGGAACCTCTCACACCGTACCGGTTGGTACCTTCTCTAAAATTTTGTACACAAATTTTAAACAATCTCGAAAAATCCACAAAAAATTTCTAAAATGAATAAATTAATTTTGGAACCTTTTTCACCGAGAAAAACATTTTTACCACACTCATATCCATAATTTAACTCTTACATCCACAAAGGAATTCCTAAAATCAATTGGATATTTCCACAGCAATGCCTCCAAAGAACATCACAAAATTCCCCAACAAGGAAACGTCTAGTCCTCAGATTAATTCCTTTTTCCCAGCGGAACCTCGAAACTCAAAATCAGGTGCTTCCCCAAAATCCCCAGCAGGACCACAAAATAATTTCCCAAATGGAGTCTCTAAATTTTCCTAAGAGAACTATAACTTAAACCCTCATAATTGGCTTTGACCCACATAATTGGTCACCTCAACTTAAGCCCTTAGAATTAGCTTTGACCCTCAGAATTGGTTGCCCTCTATTTAAGCCCTCGGAATTGGATTTGACCCGCAAAATTGGTCATCTCTACATAAGCTCTCAGAATTGGCTTCGACCCGCATAATTGGTCATCTCTACTTAATCCATTGGATTTGAACCGCAGAATTGGTCACCTCAACTTAAGCCCTCAGAATTGGCTTTGACCCGCAGAATTGTTCATCTCTACTTAATCCCTTAGAATGGGATTTAACTCACAAAATTGGTCACCTAAACTTCAGACCTCATAATTGGATTTGACCCTTAGAATTGGTCACCTCTATTTAAGACCTCGGAATTGGCTTTGACCCTCGGAATTGGTCACTCTCCACTTAAGCCCTCGGAATTGGCTTTGATCCTTAGAATTGGGCGCTACCATCTTAAGCCCTCTGAATTTCCTTCAACCCTCAGAATTGGTCTCTCCCTACCCTAGGTCCTTAGAATTAAACTAATCCGTAGAATCGATAATCCCCAGCATTTCCTTAGGTCCCCAGAATCAACCTCGACCTGCTTAATTGGTCATCCTCGTCCCTTAGACCCGTAGAATCGACCTATTTACTAAAGATCATGTTGTGTATATTCTATGGCTTTCACTTTTTCCAAGCTCACATGTTGAGTGAATCTATAGCCACCAAATTCTAAGGCCCCATAAGTTTCTCCTTAGGTCCCTAGCATCCCCCTCCCAATTCACTACAAACCCTAGGTCATACTCCGAGTACCGATCTAGAGGCCATCGAGCGCTCCCAAGTCCTATTTGGATCCAATCAACTCTATCTTCAGAGAAAAATCTCAATGAATATTTGAAGGGATCTGAATCCTCTTTCCAATGGTACACCCCGTGATTTAATCAGCATAACGGTTCGGGCGAACATACCATTTTACTACCGAATATCAATCTGGAGGCCATCGGACACTCTCGGGCCCCAATTTGACCCCAATAAACTTCATTGTCATAGAAAAATCTCTTTGAATGTTTGAAAGGTAACTGAGACCCCTTTCCAATGGTCCACCCCATGAATTAAACGGCATAAATTTTTAGACGAACGATCTATTTTCCCTCAAAAACTGATCTGGATGTCATCGGGTGATATCGGGCTCTGTTTGACCAATGTCAATTCTTTAGCTTAAATGAAACTTAATGAATCTTTGAAGGGCACTGAATAACCTTTCCAATGGTACGGACGAACAATCCGTTTTACTCCGAGAATTCACCGGGAGCCTGGGTTGGTATTGACCAAAGTCAACTTTTCGAACCGAGCAAAGCTCTTTGGAATGTCGAAGTACATCACCTAAAATTTCCAATGCTCCACACAGTGCGCAATTCTAACTTACTGTTCGGATGAATGATCTTTTTTTGTATGACGATCTCCCATTCAAAGGATCGACGAGCGTTTTTGAGCCACGTTTGATCCAAATTTCACTCCCACGCCTGGGAGCGGACCAAAGGACTCTTAAAGGTCTTTGAATTATTTTTCTAAAGGTATGACCCGTGTGCGACTTGGATCAACGGACTGCATTCTACAATCATGTTTCCAAAACAATCAGGAGGAGACTGCTGATTGGCAGGTCCATTTCCTTACCAACTGGCAGTGTATCTAGGGTTACCTGTCGATTGGCAGGTCTGGGACCATGCTAATCAACACCACCCCTGATCCTATAAATAGAGGGCATGACCTCACTCCCAAAACACATCTCAGATACATAAGCATCAGTGACTTCAACAACATTCTATTGCAATCATCAAAGATTCCTTATGTGAAATTCCATCTCATCTTACATTCCCATCCTTTTCACACCAAATTTGGCAAAACATCATTCCCTCTCATTCAACATTCATATCAAACTTCAAGGTAGTTCATCGAAGATCAAGATCAAGCTTCAATTCTTCATAGAAGGTCCAAATAGTTCCCTCAATCTTTAAATTTCTTATTCTTGCATTAATTACATAAATTCATAATTTCGTTCTTTTAATTTAGCTCATACACAATAACATCCCACCTTTTTATTAATTATATTGCACATACTTTAATTTCCACAAAAAAACAAGCCAAAAGAGGGATATACCTATAAATTTCAACGAGATTGTCCATCATAAATTTTCAAAACTAAAACAAATTTTATACACATACATATATATAATCAAATATCGTTCAAATCTATGGGATAATCCCCACCCTTATGCCACATACGAACTACATGGACTTCGATGACCTGTAGGCGTTTCAGATTAAAACTCAAGACTCGAGTCCAATTTTCCAATTTTCCAAATTCTCCATTTCCGCATTTATTTTTTAATATTCTTGCATTAATTTAATACATATTATGTTTGTGATCTTTATTAGCGTTTCATCAAACATATACTATCGTTTCATTAAAACGATCATTATCGTGATAAACGCATAAATCATATTATTAATATTACTTTCGAGAACATTCCTATGGATGACCTCACTCTATCTCTTTCATGGTATGAGTTGGGTGATTCCAATCTCCATTATATATACAAGCACACACACTTCATGGAAAAATAAAGGAAAATAATAACACAAGCCTGTGAGATACCTCAAGGGCGGGATGGGTGCCCCATTCCGTAACTTAGACCCCGAACCCTTCGAACTATTGGTTTCGTAAGCATCAGTTTGTCTTTGATTCCGCTCTTTCTAGGCGGTAACATGCTATTTTGCCTATTTTTCTTTTTTGCAAAATAGGCTAAATAATCCATCACTTACATTCACCTCACACCGATGATGACCGAAGCGCTCCTAGTTAGTATGAGGGCAAGTGAACTTTTTTCCTCCCCTATTTTTTCCCTTTTCCCCGCGAGAGAAAGCAAGGATGAGAGATAAATAGGGCGATGGACACACTTAGCATCACTATCAAAAAACTTTTTAATTGCAAACCACCTATGTTAAATTAATCTGGTGACAAATTTTATCTTTCATTTATATAACAATATGTGAAACTAAAATAATTTAAAAAAACCATCCACACAGTAATAGTCCAAAGAATCACACGACATATATGTAATCGAATAATACCGAATAAACCATCGGTTCCCAAAAAAAATAATCCAAATTTGAAGTAAGTAAAACTAAATCTAAATAAAGTCTAATAAATAAACTGAAGAACTAGATAATCTGGAGGGGCAACACGCCCAAATGGAATACTGAAAAAAACCCTATCCAGAAGTGAATAAACTGAAGCATCTAAAGCGACTCCTGCAAGCCTCCACAAGTGATGCATCTACGCATCCCTGGATGGAATCATAAAGCTTTGCATCCCTATGGCTGGACACCTAAAAGGTTTTGAAAATATTTTGACATGGGTCAGAGCCCAAGAAAACAGTTTGAAAATATTTTGTAAGTGCTTAAATCACTATTTAAATCAGTTATTAGATATACATGTTAGTTCCACGTACACTCCCTTGAGATCCTCATCTCTCAACTAACGAGTATGCCTAAAGTACCCTATCTAGATATACTACCATCCCAACTAGATAACGTATCTAAATAACCTCAATAGGTCTAGCTCTCTCGTATTACTCATATGACATGCTACCACAATATCAATAACATATTACCCTCATATTATTATTAAGTCATTTATTTAAGTTTCTCTACTTATCTTACTTTTAGATATACACAATCTATAAGTTCTACTATCAAACATAAGTAGATATATTGAACTTGTATATATTTAACACACATATAACCTATTCAACTATAGCATCCTCGGAATGGACCCTCGTGATGTTGGCATACTTTACTATCAAGTCAATTTACGTCTCATACTAAATCAAGTATTATTGGTTCGGCATGTCTCTTTGAACCCAAAATCAATCAACATACACTGGTGGAGAACATGGTTATAAGACTTTGGGATATGCACATACCAAACGTACCCAAACGATATACCAATCCCACTAATACATAACATATAGTGAGACTCCCAAAGTTCCATGTTCTGGAGGACACATCCAACCTCACTAGAATCGTCAAGGAGGGATCGCCTTATGTGCGAAAACTTCCTTATAGCATGAAATTTGGGTATGTTAACACACAAAATCAAATCACAACACACAACCTATATACGAATTTTATTCATTAGGTATACACACATCCCACTACATATAAATTTGTACATAGTATATAACTCTCGAATACTCACTGTACTAATTATAACCTCTTTTCATATAATCCCTGGTATCACTCGCTACCCGAAGAGTCCTAGTCATACCTTAATAAATATCAGTAGTTAATACATATCTATCCTACTGGTATTTGTCTTAGATTACCCTTTACCCTTCCTATAACCGGGTTTATAGTTTTTCGATACACAACATAGTTGGTGGACTCTCGTCGGTCTAATTCTCGAACCTTACGCTCATTAAGATTAATTTGGCCTCAACTATGTGTCTACCAACCTTCCTTAAGTCCTTATATCGTTAAAAGATCCTTACTAAGATTCTGCATAAATCTGGGTAAAGAAAACTTTGCAATTAAACCAAATCCCCATTTTCAGTAGCAGTGGATCGATCGATCCATTGATCAATCGATATTCATGGGTTGATCGATCGAACCTGGGTTTGAAAGCTTCGTCTGAGATGCATTTTTCTCCATGTTTAACACCTCAAAGCTTCATGGATATTTCCCAAACTCCAAGGAAAAATAAACAAACATTACTTATGTGTCTAAGGATGATTTCTAACGTAAATAATAGACCAAATCTCAATTAAATCTATCCAAGAACTAATTAAACCTCAATATTAAAAAAAAAAACTAGTTTAAGTGTTCTTCATGCATAATCATCCATTTACCCAGATTTCTCCCGTTTTAAGTATCACATATTATCCGATTTCGTGTCCTCTACATATGTGGATTCATTTCGTATGCAATTCTACCCAGACTTATAAGTTATATTCATCAAACTCCCTAGAATATCATCAACTTTCATTAAATAAAAAACCCTACACTACATGGGTACTATAACTCATAAAATCATACACGATAAACACTTTCTTTATCAAATAGGTCGAATTCGTTTTTTGTGTTGCTTGATGAAGGTTCCTCCCTTGCTTTCGATCACGATTTGGTAATAAATGTGGATGAATTAAGATGTTTGACCTCCAAACTCTTATTTCTTCCCCTATAATCTCCTATCATCTCTTCTCCTTTGATTCTTAGGGTTTGAGGTATATTATGCTACTGGCACAAATGACTAACCTTGGTTTTTAAGTCTCAATTCTCGAAATTAGGCTAACGGGCCAAGCCCAAATGAACCGAACACTCCGGTGTGGGCTCTGTTATGACTAAAAAGGCCCTAAAACCCAATTACAACCCCTGGATACACTATTCCATCTATATCGACCCATTCAGAATCAATCGTGACCTAAATATCACCATTCGAGTCATTATACAATAAGGTCCTATATCGATCCCCACTTACCCTACACGCGACTCTCGATTGAGATATAATGATGCCACATCACTATCACTCGCTCGGATGTAAGATAATCGTTTACTATTCACTTAGTAATCTTATTACACAAATATTAGCCATTATCTCTCTCGATTAATACTTTAAATACACATATAATAATTAATTTAATTAAATTACGACGCGTGCAATTTGAAAATACCTGAATTAGTTAAATAATAAATGCTCAAAAATACACGGTGTTACAACCACTTGGCTAGAGACCGATAGGCTATGAAAGATAGCATCTAGCATTTGAATCAAAGCATCGTGATAGGGAAAATCAGGCTTGAAGAGAACCCAACTGTCCTAACAGGGGTGAAAACCCTGATGAAGGCAAGAAATGCTTCCTTAATCCCCATAAAAGAACAAGAGACAAATGAATAGCGAAAGGGTTGTCCAAATCCCTAAATGATTAGATTTTGGTTGGAATAAGGAGGCTAGTAGGTCCAAGTACTCTGTATCAGAACGCAATGACAAATCTTCTCGCCCAGGAGAAAAATCATCCTTCAGAACATATGGATGTGATGATGAACAAACTTACTCCCTAGAATGCCCAGGCAGTTTTTGAAGGCTTAACAGAGGATTTACCTTCGACCGACTAGGACCAAGAGTTACAAGAGCTCACACATACATGGAGCATAGGGAGGAACCAATAAGAGTTGAGATAAGAAGGGTTGAATTATCTGATAGATTTATATTGAACGTACGAGGGTCTGTCCAAGCCGAGTAGAATATTCAAGAAGAGATCTCGGTCAAAAGATGAGGATGAGTGAGAAAGACATTGTCGATTAATGCCGATAAAGAATAAGAACCGTAGAAAAGGTATATACGATGCTTGGAGGATGTTTTGGGTGAAATTATAAAGACGAAAAATCCTTTGCAGAGGGGTTTTGTGAAAGGTCCACCATTCACGTATTCAATTATGGGTTATCTAATGTTCACAAAGTTCAAACCATTAGTCATCATCCTTAAATATGATAGTAAATCTGACCCCAAGATGCATGTGGAGTAGTGCCAATCCACTTAAGATATTTACTCCATCCCTAATGAGATGTATTGTAGAGCATTATCCAGTACGACTAATGGTTTTCACCAAATTTTGAATAATGGTTTACTGAGAGGTCGAATATCAATGATCCAAAAACTAGCCAATCTTTTTGTCAGTAATTTTTATTTAGATATAAAGCAAGGCAAAAGGTTGGCCCATTTGTTAAAACGTTTTTAGAAAATGAACAAGATGAAGAGGAAGTTCATCGCCCGATTTAATATCAAAAAGCTCGAGGTCATTTCTTCCTAAGAGAAGATAAAAATAAAAACACTCATGAGGGGTCTACTTCCTGGAATGATTTATTAGACGTTAGCTAAGGATCTACCGAGAACAATGTCTTAGTTGTTAGACAAGATTAGTAAGATTATGAATGCTAAAGAAGGTATGGCAATGAAGGATTTTATCCATTTAAGGGATGATACAATCATGATCTTGGATAAGAAGAAAGAGTCCAAGGATAATAAAAAGGCCAATATGTCAAAGAAGTTTGATAAATATACCCAATTGGTCATAGGGGTGCACCATGTCTTCAATGAGATTCGAAGGTGTAACAACCTAAAATAGTCGGGAAAGTTGAAGGATTCTCCTAATAGGAGGGTTAAAAGGAAGTATTTTAAGTTCCATAAAGATCATGGTCACAACATTGACAACTACCCCTTGCTATGAAGAACTAGATTAAAATCTCATCATATGAGGCAAATTAAACGAGTTTCTTTTCAAAAGAGGCAGATCAGACAAGAGAGACGAGAAAAAAACCCAAGATGGTCAGAACTCCTTATTAGAGGGTGGATAAGAAGACAAGAGGTCGGGATGCTGATTCAAATGATGGTCCAAACTTGCCCAAGAAACCTAGAGGGCTAGTGCATGAAGTCAAGATGATCTTCTTTAGGTGAAACTTTATCATAGGAGGTGATGCCCCTAGAGGAGACAAACTAATGGAATTAAAAGCCGACTACACTGAGGAAAAGTCTTGTGCTCAAAATAAATGGATCAATTTGGATGGCACTGTTGAATCTTGCCCTAGAAAAGTAAACAAATATTATCTCATTGTCATTTTTCTGAAGACGAATTTTCAGGTGTTCTCTAACCACATGATGAGCCTCTGGTCATTTCAATGGAGGTGCATAAAATTCGGGTGGTAAGGATCCTGGTCGATAATGTTAGTTTAGTAGATTTACTGTTTAATGGATGCTTCGAGAATTTTATGTTAAGAGAGAGGAAAGTAGAGGCATACCACATACATCTTACGATTTTTGGGGGGATAACATGTTCCCCATAGGAAGAAGGTTGTGGTCGGAACTTAGCCAATTTTCCAAATAGACAAAATACTTTTTTCATCTTGGATGAGAATGTCCACTCGCCATACAACATCATATCTAGGAGGGTCAGATTAAAAAAGTTTGAAAATATTCCATCTATCGTTCACCAATTCTTGAAGCTACCATAAGATGTGGGGTTGGCGTGGTGAAAGGAAATCAAATAGAAGCCTGTGTGTGATAATAAACATATACAAAATTAGAAGAACATAAGAATTTAACTACTACTTATCAGATCGAGACACTCGATCCTCGAGATGAAGATAAGTTAATTAAAGGCCAGATGGTCGAATAGGTAGAAAAAATGATGCTAGATAATGAGCACCCAAAACGCACAACCCGGATCGACTCATTATGGGATCCAAGTTTTAAAAAAGAACTATAATGTTATTGAGAATGAGAAAGATCGTGTTCATCTAAAGCCATGAAGACATGCTGGGTATAGATCCAAAGTTCATTGTCACGAGCCCAGCATAATAAAAGATGAATATAAAAATGTCATGTGTTCAGTCAGGAAAAAAAACAAGGAAATACATGAGGAGATTGTTAAAGTACAACAGGTGGATTTTATCGAAGACTTCAAATACTGTAAATGGAAGTATATGTCGATGACATGCTCACCAAGAGCAAAAAAGCCACCGATCACATCAGTGATCTCAGACGAACTTTTGACGAGTTAGGAAAAGTACTAGATGAAGCCCAACCCCACGAAATGTGTCTTTGGGATCAAGGAGGGAAGTTAATTAGCTTCATAATCAAACAAAGGGGTATAGAGGCTAAACCAAAAAAAATTGAACCATAGATTAACATGCAGCTTCCCGCGAGAAAAAAAAAGTAATTAAAAGGTTAACAGGACGCATAGCTACACTGAACAGATTTGTGTCAAGATCCACTGACATGTGTCTTCTATTTTTAAGATTCTACGAAAGACCTTTGAGTGGAAAAATGGGTGTGAGCCATCGTTCCCAGAATTGAAGAAATATTTAGGATTTGTGCCATTATTGTCCAGATCGATCTGAGGGGAAAAACTTGATTTATACTTGGTGATTTCAGAATCGACAATTAGTTCCGAATAATTACGACAGGAAGTGGGAGTGAAAAGGCCTATCTACTATTTAGTAGGAAAGGACCCCAATTTTAATTTGCGAAAGATAAAATAAACAATTAATCCACTACGCCGCGATGTACGAGGAAAAAACCAAGATGGGAAACAACCTCGGACGGCCCTAGCCTCAAATCCACTAAGTATGGAATTTACAAATACAAGACAGAAAGGCTTACAACACACGATCGATGCTTCTTCTTGTAGATACCTCTTCCTAGCGGATAACCACGGAGCTCCACCGCGGTCTCGGAGTCCACCGATCGGACTTTGTATGGTCACCATCACTCGAGCAAGGAGCCTTTCTCCAAGTGGGTAATGCCTCAACAAAACTCTTCTTCTTTCTTTATGGGATGTAGAAGAAAACCCAAAACTTCTCTTTGAATGGAAGAGATGAACCCGATGCCAATCTCCAAGCAAGATATATGAGTATGGGAACTTGGAAGAAACTAATTTGGGTGTAAACTAGAGTGTTGTAAATTTTTCTCTTTGATAAAAAAAACTCACTCAAAACATGATATTTTTCCCTCTTTGATTTTACTCTCAAAACACTCTCTAGGAGTTAGTAGAATATGAAAAAGATTCATTAACAAAAGTGATTCCCACACATATTAAATTCTGAAATTAGTTGGTTAAGAATCAAGTGGGGAAGTGGGTGAAAACTGCTCAAAACTGCCAGAAAACTGTTCCGGCTGGAAACTCGTTCGAACGACATCTCGTTCGAACGAGTCTTCTAACGAAGTTCCAGTATGAACTCATTAGACGATCATTAGAAATCTCATTAGAACAACAATCTCGTTCGAACGATATTTCGAACGAAGTTCCAGTATGCCATAATGGGAAGTCGTTGGCAAGTTCGTTCGAACGACATTTTCGTTCAAACGACAAACTCGTTCAAACGACTCTATCGAACGAAAAACCAGAAAGTAGGAAAATTCAATTTTAGCCTAGAAAACATTATAAACTTATTTAAAGTTTTAATTAGAAATATTTTTCAAAATAAAAATGCAGTTTTAGATAAGCCTAACACCCAATAAACAAGTTCCAACATCCTATATATATATATATATATATAATTGCATTCATACCTTGGGAGCATGGAACTATGGTTTGATGACGTATAAACGAGGCACGAAACCGGCATGATGATGAAGATTTATACTCTTTGCCCCTACGTCTTCAACAAAATTTTCATAGGCTTGAGAATATTACAATTAAATACAATCCTATGAATAAATGTTTTTGTCCGGAATTGAGCCAAAACAATATATGGACTCAATTGGAAATTTGTGTACTTACAAATCTCCCTTTTTGGCTGTTCCGGGACAAAAACCAAACAAAAATCCTAAAGGGCCATTAAGCTCACTAGACTCAAAACATAACCCACCCAAACTTGACTCAACCCAAGGATCAAACGCTTTGCCATTGAAAGATGCCGCTTTAGAAGAATTCCTGCACACTTAAGAAAACTCATCAAATGCATAGGGAATATCAAAGTATTTAAAGCAACGAAAATAAATATTCCCCCAAAATTAATTTTCCCCCTTTATCAACAAGATCAGCCCAAGAAGTTAGCTACTCCCCCTAAGTTAAATCTCTCGCTACTCCCCCTAAGTTAAATCTCCTAAACTAGATAAGATAATAATAGGATATAGGATAAGATACCATTTCTCCCCCTTTTTGTTCAGGAATAGGCAAAGGATAAAGAACAAATTTAAAAGCATGTTGAAGCTTAAAGTCATACCAAAACTAAAATATAAGCATAGAAGGACTAGAAAGAAAGGCAAAGGCAAAACAAAATATCATATATGTATGTAGTAGAAATATGTCAATAATGCACATGCACATATATATAGATATACACACAAATGACACACATAAAATATAATAGGAGTCTTTCACACTTGTATGGCAAAAATGTGTCATATGGAAACAGAAGTGTTGGGGTGTGAACTAGTAACGATTAAATTTAGACCCAATCACTTAAAACATGTTCACGGAGTTCTCAATTGATTGCAAACTTCATCACATTTGAATATAACCTCATGTGACAATATAGATTGAACTCAATGAACAAACATACACAATGAATATAAGCCTAGCATATTGATGATTCTATAAAACAATTAAGTCATGACATGAGATATGCAACTAGGATAAATAGACATTGTGCAAACCGTTGATATACCATCCAATCTCCCTAAATAAGAATTTATATTAATTTTGAATGAATATATCAATCAAACATAGGCCTTAGCAATTATTTTTCTTTTTAATGCCAAATGTTCTGTTTTTAGGCCTTTGGACCACGTATTTCTTTTAGGTCCATTCAAAACGGTGGCTTACAATCGTAAAGGATCACTTAGTCCTTTCGGAGCCCTTCCCCATGCATATTTATATTTATCATGTTTTCATTTTTCACACAAATCTCACGTGCAACGGATTTTGACATGCACTAGTCCTCCTAAGTCACAAATATGTAGATGACAAGATTGGAAGGAGAACACCTCACATAGCTCAAATATACATTTGAAGTTAAAATTTCAAAAGAGCTCGTGCATGTGTGAATAGAGGCATATAAAAATAGAATCCATTTAACCAACACAAAATCCAACTACTCCATAAAAATATGGTAAAGAACATTTTAAAGATTGACAATCTAAATCAAAAGTTCTAGCCACAGGGGAGCGTTAAAGGAGGGATTCAAACACAAGTATATGCCACTTAAAGTGTGTCAAACAAAAATTACACACAAAATAAAATCTTTTTGAGTTTTTGAAATTTTTAGCCAAAAATAAAAAATATATACTCAATAGACAAACAAAAATCATTTGAATTTTTTATTAAGCTTAAATTACCAAGAGATAAAATCCAAATGATAAACAAAAATGTTTTTGTATTTTTCATTTAATGCAAACAAAATGAAGAAAACATAATACAAAAGATAAACAAAAATCATAATTCTAGCATGTGATAAGCATGGAGCATAGACTAGAAAATGATTAAACAAGCATATATTTAGCATGTGAATATAGCATGAAGTACAAAAGCTAAAGTATGCAAACAACTAACACATTTATCCTTTAGATTTAGCAAGGGAGGAAGCATGTGATAGTAAATGAGAATTAAAAACCCTATTTTGCAAGGCAATTAAGTCAGATTTCCTAACCCAAATTAATGAGGAGTGACAATCTTGGGGTGTAAGAATTTTAAATACATTGGTTGCTTTACGTTGGGATTTTCTAGGAATTCGTTTAAAATCAAAGCAAAATTTCCTAAGATGACCTTTTCGACCACAATGTGTACAAGTAAAAACATGTCGAAAAGATTTACCTACGGAGTGATCTTTAAAATCTTTCCTAGTAGATTCTCCTAAAACGTTAGTTTTGTCTTTATTGGAAGATTCATTACAAGTATTGAAGCCTAAACCACACATGTCATTTTTAATTTCGACAGTTCCTAAGATTTTATCTAATTTTTCCGAACGACACTCCAAATCAAATTTGACATTACTAGAGTCTTTAAATTTATTTTGCAATTCTAAAATGTTAGACTCTAATAAAACATTTTGCTCTTCAAAAGCAAGAAGCTCTTTTTTCAAGGATTCCATTAAACCCCTAAGGCTATCTCTCTCGCCTTCTATATATTCAAACTTCTCTAAAAGAGTCCTCTCACGTGTCTTAAGGTCTTCTACCAACATGCTATCATCAATGACCTTGACACGCTCTTTTAAACTAGCTTCTAACTTCAAATTAGCTCTTTTCAATCTAATAGATTCCTTATAAAGTTCTTGAAAAGCATTTTGAAGTTCACTCACATTAACCTCTTCTTCATTTTCACTCTCTCTTTCTTCTCCACTCTCACTATCATCAAAAATAAGAGAATCATAAACAATGACCTTGGAAGTGTCATGTGTTAACGTTTCATCAATCGATGAGTTCTCACTATCACTCACATGACTAGCCACAAAAGCCACAAAATTAGGCTTAGTGGGGGAATCGGGTCCCTCTTCCTTATCACTATCACTAAGGGTCGCATTATATGTAATGGGTCATTTACCCTCTTTCCTTAGTTTAGTGGGGCACTCAGAAGCTCTATGGCCATAACCCTCACAACCAAAACACCTATTAGACTCGTCCCTATTTAAATTTTCATTAATAGGTTTAGGGATCTTCTCGTCTTTAGGGATCTTCTCGCCTTTGTCATGCATAGAAGTTTCAAATTTCTTAAAATCATTTTTAAATTTATCTTTGTTAAATTTAAGAAATTTTCTAAATTTACGAGTAAACAAAGCCATGTCTTCCGAGTCACTATCACTCTCGCTCTCTACTACTTGTTTGACCTCTTTCCGGGATTTTAAAGCAACACCCTTTTCAATTTTCTTTTCAGTTTTAGAGGGAAACATATCTAGTTCATAGGTTTGTAAATCACCTACAAGCTCTTCTAATTTCGTAGAGGCTAAAGTTGGTAAAGAATTTAAAACGGTCACTTTTGGAATAAATCTATCTGGTAGGGACCTTAAAATTTTCTTTACAACTCGGTTGTCGGGTATTTTCTCTCCCAAATTAAAATATGAATTGATAATATCGGAAAGCCTAGCATAAAATTCATTAAAAGTTTCATTATCGTTCATTTTGATAGTTTCAAATTGAGTGGTGAGGTTTTGGAGTTTCGAAGCTTTAATGACACTAGTTCCTTCATGAGTTAGTTGTAAAATATCCCAAGCTTCTTTAGTGGTTTTACACATCATAATACGTCGGAATTCATCTAGTGTGACAGCGTTAAACAAAGCATTCAAACCACGGGAATTAAAATTAGAAAGTTTAAACTCATTCTCAGTCCATCAATCGACCGATTTGGGAACACGTTCATTTTCAACTAAATGAGTTGGTGGAGACCACCCGTTAACTACAGACATCCAAACCCTTTCATCGATAGATTTAAGTGATGATTTCATTCACGCTTTCCAATACACGTAGTTAGAACCATCGAAAATAGGAAATTTTGAAAATGGGGAAAATTCCATTTTAGCCCAAAATTATTTAAAGGATCTTTAACGAAATAATTTATCGCTTTGGCTCCGATACCAATTTGTAGTAGGAAAGGCCCCCGATTTTAATTTGCAAAAGATAAAATAAACAATTAATCCACTACGCCGCGATGTACGAGGAAAAACCCTAGACGAGAAACAACCTCGGACGGCCCTAGCCTCAAATCCACTATGTATGGAATTTACAAATACAAGACAGAAAGGCTTACAACACACGATCGATGCTTCTTCTTGTAGATACCTTTTCCTAGCGGATAACCACTGAGCTCCACCGCGGTCTCGGAGTCCACCGATCGGACTTTGTATGGTCACTGTCACCCGAGCAAGGAGCCTTTCTCCAAGTGGGTAATGCCTCAACAAAACTCTTCTTCTTTCTTTATGGGATGTAGAAGAAAACCCAAAACTTCTCTTTGAATGGAAAAGATGAACTCGGTGCCAATCTCCAAGCAAGATATATGAATATGGGAACTTGGAAGAAACTAATTTGGGTGTAAACTAGAGTGGTGTAAATTTTTCTCTTTGATAAAAAAAAAAACTCATTAAAACATGATCTTTTTGCCTCTTTGATTTTACTCTCAAAACACTCTCTAGAAGTTAGTATAATATGAAAAAGATTCATTAACAAAAGTGATTCCCGCACATATTAAAGTCTGAAATTAGTTGGTTAAGAATCAAGTGGGGAAGTGGGTGAAAACTGCTCAAAACTGCCAGAAAACTGTTCCCGCTGGAAACTCATTCGAACGACATTTCGTTCGAACGACATCTCGTTCGAATGAGTCTTCTAATGAAGTTCCAGTATGAACTCGTTAGAAGATCGTTAGAAATCTCGTTAGAACGACAATCTCGTTCGAACGATATTTCGAACGAAGTTCCAGTATGCCATAATGGGAAGTCGTTGGCAAGTTCGTTCGAACGACATTTTCGTTCAAATGACAAAATCGTCCGAACAAATCTATCGAACGAAAAACCAGAAAGTAGGAAAATTCAACTTTAGCCTAGAAAACTTTATAAACTTATTTAAAGTTTTAATTAGAAATATTTCTGAAAATAAAAACGCAGTTTTAGATAAACCTAACACCCAATAAACAAGTTCCAAGCTCCTATATATATATAATTGCATTCATACCTTGGGAGCATGGAACTATGATTTTATGATGTATAAACGAGGCACGAAACCGGCATGATGATGAAGCTTTATACTCTTTGCCGCTACGTCTTCAACAAAATTTTCATAGGCTTGAGAATATTACAATTAAATACAATCCTATGAATAAATGTTTTTGTCCGGAATTGAGCCAAAACAATATATGGACTCAATTGGAAATTTGTGTCCTTACAAATTATACTAGCAAGGTATATTGTATAGAAAAAATACGATATCCTATATTGGAGAAGTTAGCCTTGGAGTTGATTGAAGCTTTTTGAAGAATGAAGTCGTACTTCCAAGCGCATACTATTGTCATGTATACATACCTTCCTCTATAACAAGTTGTTCATAAACCTGAGAAATTAGGTTAACTGGTGGATTGGGAAGGATAATTAGGAGAGTAAGACATTCAATATAAACCCAAAACAATGATTAAAGTCCAAGCATTGGCTAGTTTTATCACAGAGTTAACTTATGAAGAAAAGACTACTGAGCACATTTGTACGAAAGAGAGATCAAATAGAAAAAAATGGTGTAGACTTCTAAAGACTATAGTTCAGCTACGAATTCAATAAAGAAGACTTATCCAAAAGGAAGCTTAGTATCCATCCAATCGAGAAGATTTTTAAGAGAGAGAACTTAATGAAAATTCCAGTTGACCAGATTTCCAGCCGACTATAGTCATCGGATTGACAAAAATAAAGGACTTGCAATTTGGAGAAAATAAAAAACTATTCCAAAATTGGAGTTTTATCGAAGGAAATTTTGAAGAATAACCCCCAATTTGGCATCTATACATTGATGACTTATCATGTGCTAAAGACAATGGGGCAGACTTGATAATCACAACTCATAATGAGGTTTATGTGGAGTACACCGTCAAGTTTTACTTTGAGGCCTCCAATAATGAGGTAGAGTATGAGCTCTCATAGAATATTTAGGATTAGCATATCCCCTGGAGTCGAGAAACTATTAGTTCACAATTATTCTGTACTCATAGTAAATCAATCCTCTGAGTTTATGAGGTAAGAGGATAATCGATGTCAATGTACTTGGATAAGGCTAGGCCATTGTTGTCAAAATTCCCAGTCATTCAAATGGTCAGGATACTAAGGGATGATGCACTTGCTCGTTTAACATCAACCACTAGAATGGAGCTGGGAAGAACAATACCTGTGGAAATCCTAATGCAATGCAATACCGATGAAGAATGATTTTTTTATTGGAGTTAGACTTAATACCTACGTCGATGGATCCAATACAAGCATATCTAAAGACTGATGCAGTTCTTGGAGTTCCAAAAGAGAGGATTAGACTCCACTACAAGGCAGAAATATGCATGTTAGAAGCAGAAATCCTATTCAGAAGAGGATTTATCATGTCGCCGCTTATGTGCATCCATCGTGACAAAGTAAATGAGATGATAAAAGGGGTGCATGATGGCTCGTGTAAGGCCCACTCGATGGGCAAATTGTTGGTGGAAAGAGTGTCTACTTAAGGGGCCTATTGGCCCACTAAGAAATAATATTTCATAAATTATGCTGAGAGATGCTAAAAGTTACAGAAGTATGTCATGTTCCACAAGAGTCGAGGAGATACGCTGATATTGATCACATCCCCTATGTCGTGTGGGGGACTGATATGGTCATCCTTCTGCCTAAGACACGGTGTAGGTTCAAGTATCTGGTCATAGCAGTGGATTACTTCACTAAGTGGGTGGATATTGAACCCTTAATTAAGATTCCATACTAAAAAAGTATCCATTTTATATGGAAGAACATTATCTCCTATTATGGAATGTCATACCCCTTCATTACGGATCATGTTACCCAGTTTTATAACAAAGAGTTTGGTGATTATTATTTTTTATCCAAGATCCAAAAACTGTACTCAACACCTAGTCATCTAAAGTGCAATGAATAGATAGAGGTGAAAAGTGAAACTCTGCTGGATAGAATTAAAAAAAGGATAGATGAAGTGAAGGTAAATAGGATCAATGAGCTACAAAGCATGATTTTGGAATACAAAACAACATCAAGATTGGTGACATGGGAAACTCCATTCATTTTGTCATTTTGTATTGAATTGGTCGTGCCCACTGAGATCGATTTACTAAACCACCGGGTAATCAATTTTAGCTCACCAAATAGGAATCTTATGTGGAGGATCGAACTGGATCTTGTGGAAGAAGTAAGGGATATCATAGCACTATAAGTGGCAACCTACCAATAAACAACTACTCGGTTCTATAACAAAAGGAAAAAAATCATTCACTTTTAAGGAAGGAGACTACATTCTCATGAAGGCCTATCATGAAGGGAATAAACTAGAACCCAATTGGTGTAGAACTTACAAGATATCTATCGGCATACGAACTAGAACTTATAAAATCGAGACACAAGAAGGTGAACAACTTAATAACCCTTGGAACTCCAAATGTTTGCGGAATTACTACAAGTAGTAACAACCACAACTGACAAACAAAGAAGATCAAATGTGTAAAGTCTTTTAATTCCTTTCTAAACTGAACTCATTAATTAAATAGAATCAGGATTTTATCACCCTAATATTGTCATTTTGATGTTTTTACATTATTCAATGACTATTTTGTCAGTATGAGAATATGTGCAAGAATTCTAAGATGAAGACACCTCATAATCGAGAACATCAAAACCCCACTTTATGTCTGACCTCATCTTAGGA
The DNA here is from genome assembly GCA_949130495.1 of Sambucus nigra. Lineage (NCBI taxonomy): Eukaryota > Viridiplantae > Streptophyta > Magnoliopsida > Dipsacales > Adoxaceae > Sambucus > Sambucus nigra. Next base: position 163,123,508 of record OX422223.1, on the reverse strand, counting down.
GAAGTCATGATCAAGATTTTTTAACCAAATTACATAAACTAATGCAATTTTATGGACAACAAGATCCAACCAAAACTGACTGATGGAAGGATAGATCCTAATGCATTTGGTGGCTCCGATTACCAATTCTTACACATGGTCCCAACGACAAGATTGGTATATGACTTGGTAGATCCTAAGTCAGGATAACCCAAGTTTATTGGTATCTAGTATAGTTGATCAGGTGGACAAGACTCAATCACACGATCTTAAGTCTACACAAATAGTAGGCTTAACCCAACACCAAACATCTAGTAAGGAGACATGGTCGGTGGACAAGATCTCACCATGAGTCCATAAGACGAACAAATTATGAGGTCAATGGGATCTAACCATGTTTGCAGTCATTCAAAATAATTGAGATAAGGTAAAAACAAATACTTTTATGAACACACACATTCAGATAAGGAAATAAAATTATATTTGAATCTCAATAGAAGGCACATCACCAAATACTAATTACAAGTTATCGAGATGAGAATACAAAATGATCCATAAGACCATAAGCTATCGAGTGCTAAACCAAAGGGAAATTTCCATCTTTTGGGATGGTCTGAGAAGTGGTCTCATCATCTTGGTTGAAATGAGTAACCACGAAAAAAGCACCATCTCCTGTGGGATGAGTCCGGAATAACTTTAGGATCATTAAGCATGACAGTGTTTACAGTAGCAGCTGAATCATCTACCTCCATCACCTTTTCACTTGCCAAAGAATTGGACTTATTATCACCTTACGAAGATTGGATGACTGTCACAATCTCTAGTTAATGCGTGGCGACCCTCGATTTCATTTCATTATAACCATGTATAAAGGAATCACCAAGTCAATGTTAAAATCACGAGAAGCCTTATACTTCTCTACAACTGCCTCTTCAGCTCAAGAAAAGACCTCATTAGTCTTCTCCAAATCCTTTTCCAAGATGATAACTTTGCTTTTTCTGTGTCGTTGTTGAAAGCCAAGTTAATCAAAACCTCAAATACTTACAAAATAATAACAATCTCAAGTGTAGAGGTAAGTAAGGGTATCAATCCACTTCCAAGGGGGTAAAGCAAAGGGAACAGAATTGTAATTCACTTTTTATTTTATTTTTGTGCTTTTTCACTTTTTCTAATTTTTTTAGCTTTTTCAAATATTAAAACAATTGGGTGAGGTGATGATTTAAACTAAACTAAACTAAATGCGATATGATAACAACTAACTAGAAAGTTACTAAAATGAAAAATAAAGTCTAAACTAAAAAAAGAAATAAAGTGAGGTAAATAATTGTGAGAACAATCAAGGAATGGGATTACACCACAAAATTTAACTATTCTAACTAATTAATTTAATTAATTGAATTCTTACAAATTAATATCAAAATTACAAATCAACTCTTGTTGCAAATGTAATTTTAATAGTAACCTTTTAGAAAATTAAGTTTAGCACCCCACAACTCTGGAAAATAGATCCACACTCCTTTTAATTAATCACCTGCTAGGATCGATCAATTAAAATTTATGTCAATCTTAGAAAATAAATTTAGAGTTGAAATTAAAGTTATAATACCCCACTTAAGAAACCCCTATCTTTAGTTTTAATCTAAAATGCGTATTGTAAATAGAATTTTGATTTTCTCTCGAAAATCATTTACCCTCTCTCGAGGCGTAAATTTAAGAGTGATGGATCAAAATTAATATTCAAAGGAAATTTTCAAGTAATCAAACTAATTAAACTAAAATAACATTAAATAAGGGTTTGCCCCCGCCACTTGAAAGGGGATTTAGCCTAATATGATATTAAACATGATGAACAAATAATCAAAGGCATATACAATAACTGAGTAGAGAAAGAGAACAAATCTTCAACAAGTCTCCTTGAAATTGGCAATTTGAACTCTATCATCTTCCATACAATTCAATTACTCACAATTAAATCTCACCAAATCTCTAAAAAAATAAAAACAAAAACTATTTACGAAATGGTGTTTATCTCTCTATAATTCTCTCTCTAAAAATTCCTATCTAAAAACCTCTCTTTCAAATGGGGTCTTCATCTTCATTTATAGTAGGCACATGGAGCATGGGGGTATTTTTGGGAAGGTTTAATGTGCATGGAAATGGGGTGTGTACACATGAAGTAAGAGAGGTGTGAGGGCATGTGGGTTAAATGGGGTGACAAAATCTGATTTGGTTTAGAGGGTATAATGGGAAGTTGGGTTAAGTAGGTAGTTGGGGGTAAAATGGGTATAAGGGGTATAAGTTAGTTAAAAGACATGTGGGTTAAATGCTATTTTTGCTTTTGCCTTTGCTGATGAAGAAATCGTGTAAGTGGTTTTTGGGTTTGGGTCTTGGAGGTCTCGGGTTGGATTGACATGGGTCGGCAGGTGGTGGGTTAGAAAGGCAGTGGGTCGGGGTATGATGGCTCCGGGTTGAGTTTTGAAGATGGGTTTTGGGTTCTCTGATATGGCGGCTATCCCGGGGTTACGGGTTTCAGGATGGTCTGGGCTCGCGATCGGAGTTCGTCGCTCGAAGTTGGGTTATCAGATGGAGGACCGCATGCAGGGGTTTGATGGGGCGAGGATTGAGGGTACACCTGGGTGCCGTGGGTTGAGCTCGTTCGGACAGGTTGAACACAGGTGGTAGAAGGGATCCGCCGGCGGCGGGGTTGCGATCGGATCTGGCCGGAGGGTGGCAGCACCGGGGATGGATCAAGAAGAGAGAGTGAGGGTGTGTGATGTGGGTTAATGGAGGAGAGAGAAAGTGGTTGGGTGAAAGGAAGAAGATGGAGGTGAGGGGTTTGGGTGTTTGAGGGTGTAGGGTGGTAGTATGAGGGTGAGAGTTTGTGTTGTGTGTAGTGTAGTTTATGGGAGGTGTAGGATAATTGGGTGTGAGTGGGTTTAGGTGTAGGGGAGTTTATGTGTGTAACATAAAAAAATAAAACTAATAAAAATAAAAATACTACTTCTAATAATAAAATAAAGACTTAAATTAAAAAAAAGAATAAAATAAAAATAAAAAGTAAAAATCTATTAAACTAAAAACTAAAATTCTACAAAAAAGTAAAATCTAATAAAACTAAAAAAATAAATGAAATTCTAAAAAAATCTAATCCTAATAAAAACTAACAACTAATAAAATATAAAATAAAAGAAAATTATACTAATAAAGATAAAATAGAAAAATAGATAACGAAACCTAGAAAATACTAAATAAATCTAAAATAAATCCTAAAAATAAAAATGACTCAAACTAAAAATATAAAAAATATAAAAAGGGACGAACAAAACACAAACAGGCTTGGGGTGATGATTTGGGCTAGGTTTAGGCTCGGGTTTGGTTACGGGAGAGGGAATTAACTCCATAAAACACGCATTTGCCTCGATATATAGCTTTTGACACCGCAAACGGACGTTTGACCTACAAGATAGACAATAAAGTGCATAAGACCCATTTTGCCGAGAATTAGAAACTAAAGTACGTCTATTTGGAGTATAAAAAGTACAGTTTTGAGTGCTTATCACACCACCGACAAACAGAGCGTTGCTAGTCCTCGAGCAATAAGATAAAGAGAAAGAGAAAGATAAGTAACCAAAAGTGTACCACTTTCGCGGGCACTTGCGATTGCACTTAGCATGTGCAACAAGCCTTTAATCCTATAGGTTGCCCTAGAGGACGAGTTATGTCTCGTGAGTGTGTGTAGGGAATATACCCCCAAAATTCGTATTTGCAAAGATTTATTGAAATACAATCAATCTCTTATTAAACGTAGAATAATCGCACAATCCATCATGAAATAAATGATTTGAGAAATACAAGCTAGAATGTGTAAAAAGTTTAGCTAAGTAAATACTCAAGGCACATCCTTCCTAGAACTCAATGTGTATAGTGTGAATCAGTCAAAACGGGTCGAGTATCACAAGAGTAATTCCTAGATTGTCTTTTCGGAATCAACGCTTCAACTTCAAATCTCACTGATATATCTCTCTCAAACGAACTCTCGAGATTAGGGTTAGTGTATCGCTTTTGTGTGTGAGGAGGTGAATAAATGTAAGAAAGTTCAAACGTCTCACACACACATAAGAAAGAACGAACAATTAGAAGAAAAATGATCTCATGAAAGAAATATTAATTACTATAGTGAGAATGTCAAGTTATTCACCACGTCGACTTTCATTTGCCCGAACACCTAAGGGGAATATATGGATGATTATGGGTGAGGGGAAATGAGATGGAAAGAATATGATGATATGAGGTAGAATGATGTATGGATGAGTAATGAGTGATGGATGTGTAATGGATAAAAGATGAATGTGATATGTGAGAAGAGTGTATACACTTTAGGCACAAATGTCTTTATTACATAAAAATTAACTACATCTCTCTTTTTCTTTTCTTTTCTCTCTTTTTTTTTCTTTTTCTTTTCTTTTTTTACTATTTTCTTTTTTTTTTCTTTTCTTTTCTTTTATTTTTTATTTTTCTTTTTCTCTCACTTTTCAAACCAACAATGAAGACAATTAACATTTTGAATCAACACCCTTTTTTTTTGGAATGATGGAAGATATATAAAATGAGTGGGGAAATTATGGTGAGGGGAATATATGGGAATATGGAAGAACATGGAAATATAATGGGTGAGTGAATAGAAATGTGATATGGAAAAGTGGTAAGTGTATGGATGAAACTCTAGTATTCGGGACAAATTTCAACACACACATTTCTTATAACTCGAAAGTGATGTCGTTCTCAGTGATCAAACCAAAATTTTAAAGAAGAAAAATGAGATCATACAACGAATTAAATGTGGACCCAAAATAAGTTGAATCAACTTGTGACTCGGAGATTGCGTAAAACCCTCTAAAAAGGTGAAAGGCACAAATCTCACAAGCTAAAGTCTCCACTAGTGATCCTTAAGGTTCTCTTTAGAATTGTAGTACTCCTCAACTCTAAACCGTAATGACGTGATAAGTGTGCAAATTTTGTTGAGTCTAGGAATTCATGGTGCAAAATGCCTTGTTATGTATTACATAAGCTATTTAGAAAAAATATTCTCTATCTTGATTCCTAGACTTTTGAAAGATGGATGATTGAAAATTCACATCAATGAATGAGATGAAAAAAAGTGCATGAAATTTTAAAAATCAGGTTTAAAAATCAAAATTTTTCAAAAGAGGTAACATTTTGATAAAATTACACACCCCCAAACAAAAAGGAACATCGTCCTCGACGTTAAGTAAAATGATTTTTAAAATTAAGAGCATAAGGTAGGAAAGATAATACCAGAATCAACCGCTAATGAAGTGGACAGATGTAGCCAAAATGAAACCTGAAGAAAAGTGATAAGAGAGAAAAAAAGTGCACAAGTCTATAAGCATGATAAAGCATTGGGTGATGTGAAACACCACCCCCAAACAGGATGACACTAGTACAAGAAACACGAGCTGCCTTCCGGTAGCTTTAAGTTTAATGTCTTCAGCCAGACCGAACCATTCTCACCCTAAATATAAGATCAATGAATGCGTAAGGTGGCAGAAAAATTGGGTGATGAGAATCACCCCCAAAGAAGACTAAAGCGTCCGTCTTGTTGGATAAAGGCTAAAATGGATCAATGCACTTGTATGGAAAAGTGCATCACACGATGCAAAGCATCGGTGGACCATGGGTGGGTGGAAAAAAGGGCTAAGGTGAGGGTGGAAAGGTATCGGTCACGGGCCTTGTTGAGCTTAAAGGTGAGGACAACTAGGGCCCTATAAGCATTATGCTATAATTGGTGAGGGAGGCAAAATGGTTTGCTAAGTTGAATCGAATGGGACTCGGAAAAATCACACGACCATTCTATAAATGGGCGATGGTAATGGTCACGCGATGACTCGCCACGGAGCTATTGAGAAGAAAAATCAACACCACAAGGAAGTGGTGTTCATGGAGGAGCAAGATCTGTGTCACGGAAGTGGAGAGTATCACCATAAATCTCGTGGAATGTGGAGGGTGGTTTTAGGTGAGGATCTAAAAATGTAGATGGAAACATGAACTGTGTAAAATCAAGATCCAAACCAGGTGGGTGGGTGGAAAGGACAATGGATGGGTTGGGTGGGACAAATGGTGGATTGGGTGGAATAAATGGTGGAGGAAGATGATCCAACTCAAGAGTGGGAGACACACACTCCTCGTGAGGAGCGGAGTGATCCACAAGGGAACTCGTAGGAGGAAGTGTGGAAATAAACAAGGGAGTGATCAACTTATCCACCATTATGTCGCCATCCGATGTTGTGAAATGGTTTAACGAGGCATTAAGATCTGAGATAAATGAATGAACATCAATATTCGGCTCAAGGGGAGACAAATATGACGGGGTAGGATCCATATCAAGAGAGGTGGGAACCATCTTTGATGCTATCTCGGTATAATGGTGAGAACTCGTAGCCGGAGCGAATCTAAAAGATATGGTCATGTCAGAGACATAGGCAATTGGGGCATAAGGTAAAAGCTCTGGAAATTTTTTGGATATCTCGGGAGTGGGAACCTCAAGTGTGGGTTTCGGTGGACGTGGTGGGAGTGGATCAGGCTTACTAATGAAAGGTAAGTCAACACAATTGTCGACTTGGAACCCGGACCATGGAATGGTCTCAACTTCGAGATTCTTGGGGTTGTAGGGTTAGTCACACTCAAAATATGTGTCACAAGAGGACACACCATCGTCACACTCGGTTGCAACGATGGGTGGAGCCATGGGAATGCCCGACTCTCGCTCGCACGTAATTTCATTTAATCTTTGTTCAAGCCTTTGGAGAGCTTCATTTTGAAGTTCGGTGGCTTGCTCTTGCTAAAGTATGAACTTTTGCAAGAGGCTTTCGAGAGCGGAGGTGGATGATGGTGGTGGTGGTGGAGTGACGAGTGGTGGAGGTGGATGAGGTGGACACAACTCGCTACTATCATGAGTGTATGGAGAATACTCAAAGGAAGTGTGTGGGGTGGGGCCAAGTTCATCATACACGAAAGGATCGCTTTCGTGATGGAGAAATGGTTGATACTCATGGGGTGCGTAGTGAGGGAACTGATCGTGAATAGGTGCACAAGGTTGCCATGACGACTGTTGGAATGTGTGAGGATCCACAATATCGGGTTGGGATTCGTATTGCGTGGAAGGGTGATCAAGCCTCCACGAATAACTCGGGGACCCACACAACTCGGGATTGGGTTTATCGGGATAGTAGGCCGAGGTGGGTTCCTGAACAGTGTCATATGGATACAAATGTTCCATAGTGGGTTCAGATGGATATGAAATGTAAGGGCACTCATGGGACATGTGATCGGCATAGGAACAGTGGGTGCACAATAAAGGATGAGACACGTCGACACTTGACATCGGGGGTGATGGAAAATGAGGTGCTTGCATGGACGGGTCAAGAGTATCAAGGGAACTCTTGAGAGAGCTGAAACCATTAAAAATATCATAAAGTGACGGCTCGGGATCACTCGCACACATGTCGCGTGTCAATGGAAAATGACCAAAGTAGTCCTGTAAATGACGTTCTTCGGCCATGAGGAGAGAAAATATTTTTTTGGATTTTGTAAATTTTTTCAAAAGGAAAGAAAATATTTTTGGATTTTCTAAAAATAATGGAAGATAATATTTTTGGAGTTTTGTGAAAAATAAAGGAAAAATATTTTTGGATTTTTTGGAAGAAAAAGGGTGGGGAAAAAATATGGACTCAGAAATTTGGGACGAACTAACTAAAACCGACTACCGAAAAATGGAATTGGACACACACACAAGTTAAGGAGAATTCCTAACAGCACATATCCAATTTTTATCTTCAAAATTTAGTGAAAGGGGTAGTCAAATTTTAATTAAGTCCGCGGGCGATAAAATTCACGAAATTTATCTGAGTGATCGCATTTGCAAAATTTTCTCCTAGTGGGCTACCTAGTTAATTGATTTTAAATTTAGTGATGGCTAGGGTAGCACACAATTGTAAGCGAGTGAGTCGGGTGATGAAATCCCTTCTCGTGAGTGATCGGGTGCAGGTCTTAATCAATTAATTCATCACTGTAACAACCCGCCCTTTTGGAGACGATTAAATTCCATAAATAAATATAAATTGGCAATTTGGAGAATTTCCTAAAATAGTAATTTTTGGGATATTCGAGGATTAAATGATTTTCGAGGGATGTTGTGATTATTTTTGGGACTATATAGGTCGAAATATTTTAATTATATGTCGCCGTTGAGTAAAGTGACATGAGGTAAGATTTTTAATTGGATATCCCGCATTTATTTATTTTGGGTTGGAATAGTGATTTGCGGTCAAGTACCTCGGATAGAAATTTCGACTGCGCCATGAGTCTCGGAATGTCCGAGATAGTCGGAAAAGAGTGTCCGATTGTCGAAATTGATTTTTGGGTAATTTTGGAGTTAAATATGCTCGTAATTGAGTAAACGAGTAGTTTTGGGGGTATTAAGGGATTTAACCCTTTTCTCCTTATAAAAGGAGGGAGAGGGGGAGAAAAGAGAAGAGAAAGAAGAAAGAAGAGAGGGAAGAGAGAGAGAGAGGGAAGAAAAGAGGAAAAATGGGGAGATTTCGGCCAGCCTCCGCGAGATTCGGCTCGAGGACGTCGGATTTTATCCACGAGGCAAGTGTTTGCTTGTTTTATTTATCTTTTTGCATAAATATTCCATACCGTAGTTTGGTATAAACAAACCCTAAAGGTTTTGGGGTGGATTATCGTGGATAAAACGGATTTTTGGAAGTTAAAACAATTAAACCTCAATAATATTTCAATTTGTGGAACTTAGGTTTTAACCTAAATTAATTGGTGGTTTTGGGTTCTAGGATGTTTAGAATCCTTAATATATGTGTATTTATAGTTGGTTGAGGTTGTAGGACGTTGGGTGAGGCGAAAAAAGCTTGGGAGAAGCTTTAATGGCTGAAATCGTCTCGGAGAAGATGATGAATAGTAGCCCGTCACTTTAGGGGGCCTTTTTGCCAAGAAAACAATTGATTTAGCTTTCGGCCAAAACACGGAAATTGTAGATCTTTTCGATACGGTCGCGTGGGAGCTAACCACGTATTTTTCTGATTTTCCTACGATTTGATATGATTTTTACAAGATGGCAGCTCCGGGTTGAAATCATCAACTCGGAAATCAAATCGGGAATTGGAAAAATTACGGCTAGAATTAATTGCGTAGATGTTCGGGATAAATGTTTTGGCTTCGGTAACACCTCCCGGATGGAAGAAGGGACGTGGAAGCATATGATATGATCAAAGTATTTTTATGATAATGAAAATGGCTTTGAATACATTTCCTGAATATAAAAAGGGAAATGGGATATTTTGAAATGGAAAAGCATTTTTATGATAATAAAATTGACTTTTAAAAAGGTATATGATTTGTTAAAGCAATTCATGATAACGAATTGGCTTTTAAATACATTTCCTGGATATGAGAAGGGAAACGGAAGGTTTTGAGATAAAAATGATAAGTATTGATTAATACTTTGTAAATGTATTCTCATTTCGGGAGATGGATCCGGATGTATATGGTAAAATATATATATATGTATAAATCGAGTGCCGAGGGTCTAATAGATCCCGACGATCGACCGTGCCGCATAGTAGTGTATCAGGGGGGTTCCTTATTTGGATTTCGCTTTGCGAGACACCCCACGCACGAATATGGCACTGTGTTGAGACTGGGGAGAAGTTTAATCCTTAGTGCTCTAATATTAGTATTTCTTGTGGTATACATATTTATTTATATATATATTCTGTACTGAGGGACTGGCGGATCTCGACGATCGACCGTGCCGCGTAGTAGTGTATCACGGGGTTCCTTGTTTGGATTTCGCTTCGCGAGACACCCCACGCACGAACATGGCATAGCGTTGAGACTGGGGTGAAGTTTAGCCCTTAGTACATTCCTTGGACTATCTAGGATTGATAGTGGGTTGGTGATAGACTAGTTTAGCGGGATAGCTTGACTAGGATGTTTAGAGGGATGCGCTAGGAGTGCACTGTTAGAAGAGAGGTGAGGGGTATCTCATGCGAGTACGATACCAAACTTAAATATGAGATAAAATCTTTTTCAAAATAATAAGGCATTTACGCACTTGCTAAATATTTTCAAAACTCGGGCTCTGACCCGTTTATCTACTTTTTCTTTCTTTCTATATTATATATATATATATATATATATATATATATATATATATATATATATATATATATATAAAGGTGTCCAGACACAGGGATGCCTGGATGGCACTTCCTTCGAGTCAGACGTCAGCTGCAGCAGTTGTGGATGCGTGCAGGATTTTCAGTAGACGCTTCCATTCTTATAATCTAGATAGGAGGTATTGTATAAACATTTGGGCCAATGGTCCAACTGCATTTATTTATTCTTTTAGTACATCATTCGATATGGTTGTATATTTTGACCGAGTGTTCGGTTACTTTATTTCATTTACGCATAAACTGTGTGGATGTTTTATTTATTGTTGTTAAAAAGAGTAGTAAAGTTAAAAAATTTTACACCGGCCTAATAGATTATTAGTAATTAAATGGATTTTCGACAGTGATGCTAAGAATGATCCATATGAGACTCCTGTTTTAATTTAATATTGGAGTGATCGCCCGGTATCTTATTAGGCGGGTTGTCACAATCACACCATTCGAAAATAAATGCGAGAATAAAATCAAATTAGAGCACACTAGAGCACACAAAATTGACTCGCTAGCAGGAGAGGCGCGAGGGTTTAAGAAATGTACCTCCCACGGTTTTTATGCCGTGGGGTGCCAAAAAATTTGAGTCGACCGGAGGGAGATCACGCCTATCTCAGTCGACCCCAGGAGTCCTACCAACCCAAGGTAGAGAGTCTTCGTTTCCTCGCCAATGGACGCCCTCTCTCTACCTTGTTCGGTTTCCCTATCACGCTTGCTTTGATTATTACAATTTTAAATGAAAAATAAAATAATGGTGTCTCTATGCACCGTAATACAAGCCAATAATAGAATAATCCTAATACAAGCCTTCTAAAAATATAAAAAATGGTACAAAAAAATAAAAAAGTGCAAAAAATAAATGAACTACAAGTTGAAATCCGCTCTGAGCTTCATGATCCCAAGAATGGCAATGGCGCCATTTGATAACTTTGTTTTTTGTGTGTCGTTGTTGAAAGCCAAGTTAATCAAAACCTCAAATACTTACAAAATAATAACAAACTCAAGTGTAGAGGTAAGTAAGGGCATAAATCCACTTACAAGGTGGTAAAGCACAGGGAACACCATTGTAATTCACTTTTAATTCCTTTTTGGGCTTTTTCACTTTTTCTAATTTTTTTAGCTTTTTCAAATATTAAAACAATTGGGTGAGGTGATGATTTAAACTAAACTAAACTAAATGCGATATGATAACAATTAACTAGAAAGTTACTAAAATGAAAAATAAAGTCTAAACTAAAATAAGAGATAAAGTGAGGTAAATAATTGCGAGAACAATCAAGGAATGGGATTACACTACAAATTTTAGCTATCCTAGCTAATTAATTTAATTAATTGAATTCTTCCAAATTAATATCAAAATTACAAATCAACTCTCGTTGCAAATGTAATTTTAATATTAACCTTTTAGAAAATTAAGTTTAACACCCCCACAACTCTAGAAAATAGATCCACACTCCTTTTAATTAATCACCCGATATGATCGATCAATTAAAATTTATGTCAATCTTAGAAAATAAATTTAGAGGTGAAATTCAGGTTATAATACCCCACTTAAGAAACCCCTATCTCTAGTTCGAATCTAAAATGGGTATCATAACTAGAATTTCGATTTTCTCTCGAAAATCATTTACCCTCTCTCGAGGCGTAAATTTAAGGGTGAGGGATCAAAATTAATATTCAAAAGGAATTTTCAAGTAATCAAACTAATTAAACTAAAATAACATCAAATAATGGTTTCCCCCCACCCCTTGAAGGGGGATTTACCCTAACATGATATTAAACATGATGCACAAATAATCAAAGGCATATACAATAAAAGAGTAGAGAAAGAGAACAAATTTTCAACAAGTCTGCTTGAAATTGGCAATTTGAACTCTATCATCTTCCATACAATTCAATTACTCACAATTAAATCTCACCAAAGCTCTAAAAAATAAAAACAAAAACTATTTACAAAATGGTGTTTATCTCTCTACAATTCTCTCTCTAAAAATTCCTATCTAAAAATCTCTCTTTCAAATGGGGTCTTCATCTTCATTTATAGTAGGCACATGGAGCATGGGGGTATTTTTGGGAAGGTTTAATGTGCATGAAAATGGGGTGTGTACACATGAAGTAAGAGAAGTGTGAGGGCATGTGGGTTAAATGGCGTAAGTGTTATGGTATGGGTCCCGCCAGGGCACAACTCATCAATGCTATTTGGGGGAGATTTGGGGGAGTTATTTGGTACCCATAGCACCACTCAATCTGATTGGAAAATGCTATGTGTCCCAAACAACTCCCCCAAATCATCCCCCATATAGCTTTAAGTGTTATACCTTATGGTATGGGTCCCGCCAGGGCACAACTCATCAATGCTATTTGGGGAAAATTTGGGGGAGTTATTTGGTACCCATAGCACCACTCAATCTGATTGGAAAATGCTATGTGTCCCAAACAACTCCTCCAAATCATCCCCCAAATAGCTTTAAGTGTTATACCTTATGGTATGGGTCCCGCCAGGGCACAACTCATCAATGCTATTTGGGGGAGATTTGGGGGAGTTATTTGGTACCCATAGCACCACTCAATCTGATTGGAAAATGCTATGTGTCCCAAACAACTCCCCCAAATCATCCCCCAAATAGATTTAAGTGTTATACCTTATGGTATGGGTCCCGCCAGGGCACAACTCATCAATGCTATTTGGGGGAGATTTGGGGGAGTTATTTGGTAACCATAGCACCACTCAATCTGATTGGAAAATTCTATGTGTCCCAAACAACTCCCCCAAATCATCCCCCAAATAGCTTTAAGTGTTATACCTTATGGTATGGGTTCCGCCAGGGCACAACTCATCAATGCTATTTGGGGGAGATTTGGGGGAGTTATTTGGTACCCATAGCACCACTCAATCTGATTTGGTTTAGAGGGTATAATGGAAAGTTGGGTTAAGTAGGTAGTTGGGGGTAAAATGGGTATAAGGGGTATAAGTTAGTTAAAAGACATGTGGGTTAAATGTTATTTTGGCTTTTGGTTTTGCTGATGAAGATATCGTGTAGGTGGTTTTTGGGTTTGGGTCTTGGAGGTCTCAGGTTGGATAAACATGGGTCGGTAGGACGCGGGTTAGAATGGCAGTGGTTCGGGGTGTGATGGCTCCGGGTTGAGTTTTGAAGATGGGTTTCGGGTTCTCTGGAATAGGGGCTATCCGGGGGTTACGGGTTTGAGGATGGTCTGGGGTCGCGATCGGAGTTCGTCGGTTGGAGTTGGGTTTCAGATGGAGGACCGCCGGCGGGGGTTTGATGGAGCGAGGGTTGAGGGTACAGTTGGGCGTCGCGGGTTGAGCTCGCCCGGAGAGGTCGAACACAGGTGGTAGGAGGGATCCGCCGGTGGCGGGGCCGCGATCGGATCTTGTCGAAGGGTGGCAGTGCCGGGGATGGATCGAGAAGAGAGAGTGAGGGTGTGTGATGTTGGTTAATGGAGGAGAGAGAGAGTGGTTGGGTGAAAGGAAGAAGATGGAGGTGAGGGGTTTGGGTGTTTGAGAGTGTATGGTGGTAGTACGAGGGTGAGAGTTTGTGTTGTGTCTAGTGTAGTTTATGGGAGGTGTAGGATAATTGGGTGTGAGTGGGTTTAGGTGTAGGGGAGTTTATGTGTGTGTTTTATTTGGACACAAAAAAATAACATAAAAAATTAAAAATAATAAAAATAAAAATCTAAAAAATAAAAATCCTAGTTATAATAATAAAATAAAGACTCAAATTAAAAATAAAACTAAAAAAAATAAATAAAATAAAAATAAAAAATAGAAATCTATTAAACTAAAAACTAAAATTCTACAAAAAGTAAAATCTAATAAAATTAAAAAATTAAATGAAATTCTAAAAAAATATAATCCTAATAAAAATCAAAATAAAATAAAATTATACTAATAAAGATAAAATAGAAAAATAGAAAACAAAACCTAGAAAATACTAAATAAATCTAAAATAAATCCTAAAAATAAAAATGACTCAAACTAAAAATATAAAAAATATAAAAAGGGACGAGCAAAACACACACAGGCTTGGGGTGATGATTTTGGCTAGGTTTAGGCTTGGGTTTGGTTACGGGAGAGGGAATTAACTCCATAAAATACGCATTTGCCTCGATATATAGCTTTTGACACCGCAAACGGACGTTTGACCTACAAGATAGATAATAAAGCGCATAAGACCCATTTTTCCGAGAATTAGAAACTAAAGTACGTCTATTTGGAGTATAAAATGTATAGTTTTGGGTGCTTATCACAAGCTATTAATGTTGGAAGCATCAATGGAAACCTATTCCTTCAGTTTTCTGTTCTCAGCCTCAATGTTGCTCAAAGCTTTAATGTTGGCAACATGCTTCTCCTCCTTATCTTGAAGCTCAAAAAAAACTTTATCATAATTAGAGTTTACGTCCTCACCTTATAGGTCACATCTTCATTTTAACCCAAGATCCCATTGTTAGTCTACCTTTCAAGCTCAAAGGCTCCTGTCTACTCACAACTTTCTCCCATAGGATCCCAGATGCCATCTCTCCCTAAAAGACTAGGAGATCGGTAAAAATGAGCAAAATTAATAAAAAGTTACACTAAAGGTAGACGTCGGAGATAACTTACCACATACAACATGTGCTAAATGATGTTCTATAGGTCATCGTGATCAAAATACCTGAGGTACTGAAAATCAAGGTCATACACATGATATCCAAAAACCTCGGTAGCATTGTCGATATGGTAGAAGATAAAATTACGATCCTTCTTGAGTTTCTCCAAATGGATAGGGTGATTAGGGTTGTATGTGTATTCTTCCACATCTCCATAAGGAGAAGAGGATCTCACATATTGGAACAGAAGCCAAGCAGGTTAACCCCTAATCTGCACCTTCTCCTTGGGCAAACTGGCTCGAGGACATTTAGGATCGATCTGTGCGGGTATTTTCTAACGACCTTTTTTTATGGATCAAATGGACCTCAACATAATCCAAAGCAATGCTTTACCCTTATCTATGGACTTTCCATCTTCTTCAGCCTCATAATTCCTTTGAGTTTTGTACTCTTCATTCTTTCTATTTTCGACTTGGGACCTTTTCATTTCATCAGTCTTCTTTTTTACTACGGACTCAAGTCTCGGCTTCCTAAAAAGGGCAATGATGGCCCTATCAATTTTTTTTAGAGCCATGCCAACTGATGTTCCATAAAGACACAACAATTAAAATAGTGAATTTAATAAATAACGAAAGATGAACTAGGGACAAAAGTCACCTTCTTTGATTTCCTGCTCAATTGGTCATTTCAGCCCTTCCTCTGCTAAGGCTACGTGTTCGTCTAGTGGGGGAGCACTTACAAGAAGGGTATAATAACCAAGATTAGTAAACTTACTCAATGAAAAGAGCTTCTCAAACTCGATTGGATTAGGTGTGAAATGCTCCAACACAAGTTGTTTTAGAGATACCGACAGTCTCTGAGCTTTTTTCTATCCAGTAAGGATGACCATACAAAATATGTAAGTACATAATAAGTTCGAATGAAATTATAAAGTTATACAAAAATATGTATACCGATATGATCCAGCCTACACAAGTTACGAGGAACACTATAACATCATTTCTTCTAAGAGGAATGAAACTCGCAATGACCCTTTATGTCTATGATTTTTTTTTATAGATGTAGATGCTCATTTAAAGAACTTTCACCATCCTCAAATCTCATTTCGGGGGGGGGGGGGGGTGAGTAAGGGGACTTAGTAATACCTATTAGCCTTGTCATTGTCTTTCAGGCGATAAACCACTCTAAAAATGCCCCCAGTAAGGTCAAAGATAATTTTATCTTTCGAGAAGATCATGGACCCTAAAATGGTCTTATAGGAATTCAAGGGAAGTTTGGTCGAATCCATCCCATAACCACTCAAAATAGACCTAATGATGGGATGGAAAGGTAATCAAACCCCTACTTGCAGAGCTCATATGCGAAAACATATCTCATCTTCATCAAGCCACTCAGAGACCCCTAAATCATCGTCAGGCAGTCTCAACAGAAAAGCCAATGGGAATATCTTACCTTTCCTCAACTCCTCTAATTCGTCCTTAATGATATCACAACCATGATTTTGAGCATTAGTTGTGACTTGATCCTAAAACTATTGGAGGTACTCTCCTCAATAAGAGGCACAAGCACAGGGGATGTGGATGCTCTAGGCCTTTCTGATATAGCTTTCAACGGGGATGCATCTAGGTCGATAATGGAATTGTGTACACCATATTGGCTAGGTTTTCACCCCCTGAAAGATGATTTACTTTAGCAGCACCTACACGTCCCGAAAACTCAAGAAAAGTATATTCTATAACCTACGGTTGTGGTGCTGAGCTAGCAGTGGAGGCTATTATAGGACTATACCTAGGATGACATGGCTTGTCCTCGGGTCGAACAACTGGGAGATATTTAGGAAACCTTCTAGCAACTACACCAGGATAAGATTGCTCTAGTCCAGCCAAATACTCTACCCAACTCTGAACATAAGGTTTGCATCTCATTAAAAGAGGATAGAAGTTGAGGAACACTGAGGCTTGGAGGATGATTTGTTTTAAAAATTCGATGTTTGGAGGGGACTTTGAGAAAACTTAGGACTACCAACTCAATGGCCACATATATATGCACAATCCTCCAATGAAATAACAATAAGAATCTAATCTAGTAGAAAAAAAAAGAAGGAAAAAATGTAGAGTCAAAGAAACTATGAAGCTTTCTATAAAAATAAAAAAAATCCTAAAAAGGCACAGAAATGAGAGAAAGGGAGTACCTAAAAAAACTAACGAATTTGAAGACAACTGAATCATGCATTAACTTTGAAAGAAAACAAAAATAAAAAATAAAAGCTTACTAGGTATAGAGAAAATGAAATGAAATCGGGTTGAGGAAGATGAGAGTTAAAAGACTGGGAGTTTTATCCATCTAAATGATGCTCACGTGAAGGAATTTTTTTAAGAAAGTGGGATAGGATTTTAAATTGAAAAATGATATATGCACACAATCTGTGCACCCCAAAATTACTGAATGTGCTTTAACAGTATTGTACTATGATGTGGGTCCCGCCAGGATACAAGTCCTGAAAATATAATTTCGAGAATTTTAGGGTAATTTTGGGATAAGTGTATCATTACTCTTTAAAATTTGGGTTTTATACTTTTAAAGCGACAATCATTACATTTGTTAGCACTCCACATGACATCACACTTGGAAGACAAAACTGGCACAGTGTAGGCTAATGTGCCCTTCCCTAGGGTCGCGTGTTATAATGACACCTACTGCCATTCCCATCACCAGACGCGGTGAAATTTTGATCTGCTCAGCGCGTGCTGAGAAGAATTGAAGATGACCCGAATTGTGAAGGATGATAAGAGTTCCCACTAAACACTTCATGCACTCAATTCGTCGTATCACTTACTCTGAAGATCCAACACTTAAGAGAAGCCGCTACTAGTTCCAATCATGAATAAAGTCTTGGGGAATTTTGTCACACCCTCAATATAGTGTAACCCAGTAACTAATCAGAGCGCGACAACTGGAATTATTTTTTTCCCGAATGAGGTTGGCTCAGATATTATTCTGGTAGATCTGTGAAATTGGGGTCATTCCTAGTTTCACATACGATCGCAGTGGCTTGAATGGCACACAATAATCAACACCGTTACTTAACACTATTAGAGAAGGCATGTACCAGGGATGATATTACATCAAACGCACTCACATCATGAACTCAAGTGGGGAATAATATGATACCCACTTGTATACGTGGGTAATAACCTCCTGAATATCTTCCCATATTTTTGAAAAATTTCATGTAACAAACCTACCTATATTTGATAAATAATAGCAAAGAGTAAGGTAATTATCTTAGTAACCTTAGAAGTTTCAAAAATTCAAAAATAACCCTAAATACTTTTGAACTTATTATTTAAACCATATCGCATCCTTAAAACCCAAACTCAAGCGCAAAAGATAATCAAAGTATTTATATATTGTACCAATTACACAAACTAACCCAACAAGTTTGAAAAATTACACATTTACTCCCTAAACTTTAAAAAAATATGCATAATCATCCCTAAATTCAACTTATGTATTACCCAATGACCCAAATCAGAACAAAAGTCTTTTCACTTCACCCCTAGATATTTTGGCTAGTTGGCTGCCTTGTATGCAGTTGTACCACATGGGATACACATGGTGCCCATATCCTCCCACATGCTACCTTGGTGAAACTTAACCAAAATATTGTAAATTTCCACCTCCTTTTCCACTAATTTCTTCCCGTTCACAAGCAGTATAAAGCCACCTATTCACCTTTGTAAAAATGCTCAATACCATAGTGAAAACACAAAGAAAATTTCTATAATTTTGGTATTTCTATGATTTATGTAGTATTTATATTTTTTCACTTGTTTAAGTTTATAGGCATTCATAGTTTATAAATATTAGTTACAAGTAAGATTGAACATTGGAAATGCACTAAAAATTCCTGATTATCAGTCACCTCCATTAAAGCTCAAGCTTTAATGGTGGAACCTGTGATCTTGACAACGTATGTGCAAATCTTAATTCAACCTAAAATTAGTTTTGATACGCCAAATCAAAGTTTGAAAATTACGGACCTATAAATTTTAGAAAAAATATTCAGGAGCTATGGTAAACTAAAATCTTTGAAACAAAACCAGTTCGACTACATTTTGTTTCTAAATCATGAATTTCACACTGTCTTAGCTCAAATCATAGCCTAAAATCACGGATGTTTAAGTCAACCGTACACCATTTATACAGAAAATGAATAGCTCGACCAATTAACATCAATGCTTGAAACCAATATGGTTAAATTCCTCTAAAAAAGAAAATAATTTTCTATTAGGAATCAACCTAAATGGTATTCTAGAACTGTTCAAATTAATGGTCAATGTTTTCAAATCCTACAGTCAGCAAAATGAGGGTAAGAGATGAAGTGAAGTACAAGCACGAAAGTGAAGTCAGATTCAAGCGCAACTGGACTTTGACCCAGCCAGTAAGGGTGCATCTTTAATTAGAAAATTTTGAGAATTTTTCAAAGAAATTATTTTATTTTTCTGGTCAAATGGAATATTATATCACCCTGTTTGGTTTCTCATAAAGCAGTTTCTCGAGAAAACAATTTTAGAATTTTAAAATCTAAACACTTAATTTTTAACTTAATCCCTAAAATTTTCAATAATTTTAAAACAGCCCCAAGCTTTAAATATAAGTCCTTTTTCATAAGTACAACTGCTATCACCGATTCAAAAATAAATGGAAATGAGAAAATTAATAAAAAAAACTAAACTTTTTATAATTATATATTTAACCCAAATACTTAATTTTACACTGTAGACAATTTGTTTCTCACCCCAACTTTCACTTAGATATTCATTTATTTTTTATACTCTAAGCATTTATACTATCCATGATTTCAGAATACCTGGTTTACCCTGTGAAAACGAAGATTAAATACAAATGACCAGAAATTGAGAAGTAAATGATTCTTTATTGATATTATTTTTTATCTTACACCCTTGAATTAGTGTATTTTTTTATATCACTATGTGATAGCCCCCTAACTCTTATTCTAATTTATAAAATCTTGTGTAGTTAACAAATACCATGAATATTGATTCGTTCCTTATCCACGTAAACCCTAACCCGATAATTTCATGTAACCTATGATTTTATTTAAACCGAGTAGCATACACTTTAATTCAGGGAATAGACTTTTGGTATACCCACGGAATAATTATTTGTCCTATAGGGCTCAGATGTTTGAGTGCCTATTTTTATC
This sequence comes from Sambucus nigra, assembly GCA_949130495.1. NCBI lineage: Eukaryota > Viridiplantae > Streptophyta > Magnoliopsida > Dipsacales > Adoxaceae > Sambucus > Sambucus nigra. The sequence goes on along the minus strand of OX422223.1, from coordinate 163,103,432 downwards.
GCTACTTACGTATGAGTGATTCTCAAGTTAGTGTACCTAGCTGGTGACTTATTTAAAGTTTTTAGGTTGATTATATCCAAATATTTTGGATGTTATTATAAGAGTAGTGTTATGGAGTTGAAGCCCCTATAATCGATAATTATGGGTTATCTTATTATAGTATGAACCTTATCATTATGACAGGATAAAATAATTATCCAGGTATAATAACGATATTATTCTTACTAATATTAACAAAACTCCATATACCATGTTTCATTATTGTTGATATCTCAGCTTGTTCCCATTTATTATAACTATGACATAATTCCAGTACTCCATTTATTATTTAACATACTCATATATATACACTTCTTATAAAAATAAAATTATCTACTTGGTAAAGTTTTTCTTATTTGTTTCCCTTCAAGATGGAAAATGAACTCAAAGAAGGAGATATATCCCCCGCCCCACAGTATTTTTATTCAGTTTTATTAAGGAATTTTTTTTAGTTACGTATGTGTGGGCGGTAATTAGCAAAGAAGGTAACACCCACTAGAACATTTTCACCACAACTGACTAGCTTATGTGAACGTTTTAGTCCCCCTTTTGTTTTTGTGTTATGATACCCTTTTATTTCTATTTTGTGGGGACTTCAAGCTATGTAATAAGAAGTTATGCATCCATATAAGTAAAGTTTTATTTTTCCCCGCTTAAATTGTATTATTACTATAGCATTATAAGATATAGAGCATCAACATGACAACATGGCATTAGAAAGGGCACCGAGTTTTATACTTATACTGGACTTAGGAGATTTTATGCCTATACAACTGAATACCACTTCCATTAATAATTAAAATGTCTATAAACACAAGCCTCGTAACATAATATAACATTGTTTCTGTTCATATGCTTCCTTAATAAAAGTAAATAAATTTCATATTACAATTTAAAGATGGCATAAGTATTTAGATTCTCATAAACATCTCCTGGATATTAAACTATCCTTGACATCTAGTCCTCATCTTCTCGGCCTTTAACCCTTAGTATCCTCTATCCAAGGAATTAAGCAATATGGAAGGGATGAGCTCAAATAGCTCACCAAGGATTAAATGAAGTCCTCGGCCCACTTGTCGGTGATAGTATAAATTTAGGATATACTAAGATGGTAAATTAAAAGGTATAAATTCAATAATAAGGAGAGTGAAATATAAGTAAATAGGAAGTAAAAGAATATAAGCTTACCAACCCTTTAGATTAAACCGATGAGTTAAGGGACAATCTCCCTTAGATCAGAATTCTAGGGCTACTCCCATAGCTCATTCTCCACTGGTTAACCTTATCTCCTGATGACTAAATATCTCATGGTTTTCCCTCGTAGTCTGCGTCTTTTAATTTATGGACTTAGAAATATCAATCTACGCGTCCTTATCTTAGGTGTCTTTGACACAGTTATGACACAGGCCACGACCTACCTTCCTACCTAATTCTAGTATGGCGTCTCCACAGTCTACTGCTAACTTTGCACCTTGGTCGAGATCCTCCATGGTGTAAGCCACATAAATATTTTGAAACTCAATGTAATTAGGAATAACTATCTTTACCTCAAGCACTAAGCAAGAGGTCATCATATACACAATGACACCTCGGCCTGGCCATATAGTGCCATGGCCTCATCATCGAAACCATTATTAATTCCACCCAGGCACAATATATACAACCTCCCCCTGCACGACCTCAAATAATAGGTCACATCCTTAAATCAGGGGATAAAAATCTTGATCAGTAAATTAATAAGCAAAACATTAGTTTTATACCCTAATAATCATATAACTCCAAACCTCAAATATCAAAGGTAAAACTCTAAATAGAACCTCATATGGTCCGGTATGAACATCCTCAAAACACTTATTTAATCTATCCGTGAGAACCTTAATACATATAAAATCAAGTATTATTCTAAGAACAACCTACAAACCAAGAAAGGATAAAACAAACAACCATGGATTTAAACTCATGAACTTCATGGACAAGCCTAAAAATAGAAAAAAAGGTCTCAAAACATTTCAATCAAAAAAGTGAGGAAGAAGAATATGAGGGCATAGCTCTTACCTTGGTATACCTAAGTCTGACGAACATTAGTCGATCGTTGCCTCTAACTCCCTTCCTTCGCTTGTGAACAATGGTTATTCGCGACCTCCTCCCCATCAACCATTCTTTTTTCTCTCAAAGTTTCACTTTCTATCTTTATAGTTGGAATTAAGTGTGCTAACAATTGTGGTAAAGCTGAAAAATGCTAATATTTATAGGGAGTACTAAGGAACCTAGGGTTTCTCATCAAGATGTTTCTTTTACATAAATACACATACAAAAATGCTTCTATAACTTCCCAATAGTTATTCGAAGGTCATGACTTAATGAGGCCATATCATCACCCTATGTGATGATTTATGGAAAGCCCAATTCACTACTGGCCACAGACTCTTCCCCTTAGGACATGTCCTCTCCTAAAGTTCATAGCTTTCAACCAGTTTTAGGCCATGGCCTCTACTAAATTTTGTGGACTTTTACCTCCCACGACGTGGCCCCTATCCCTAATATTATTTATGGTCATGTTTTATACTCTCACTATAGCATTTTTTCCCCTTTCGTGGCCTTTACATTACAGGTTATGGCCCTCATTTTCTAATATCATTTATGACCTGACATCGGGGTATTTTTAGGGTTGTTACAACAACGAAGGGGACTTGAGTCGAGTCATGGAAGACCTTCGACTACTTTCCAAAAAGTTAAACCAGGTAAAGATCTCATGGAACTACACGAATTATACCCATGTGTCCCATTAACCGATAACCATGATGCCAGAGAAATTAAAAATTCCAAATATTTAGAAGATTAGAGGTAGAGGTGTAAGGACATAATTTCCAATTGAGTCCGTTATATGTTTATTTAACTTATTCCCGAAAGAAAACACGTTTGAGTCATTGGTCGTATTTTTATTATCATGATCCCACACAGGCTATGATGTATTAAAGTTTATTGAAGACATTGCAGTAAAGCTTCAAAGATTTATCATGTCGGTTTATGGTGCATGTTTCGTCTTCAGTCAAATTGCATTCCGAGATCATTCAGGTATGAATGCGTAATGTTAATGGGACTCAAAATATATTTTTATATGTTTAAGGATGTTATTTTATTAAGCAAATGTTTTTAAAATATTTTTAAAGTGTTTTAAAATGTTTACACTTCTTTTTTTCTGATAAGGATGATTAGAGTTGTATTTTATATAAACTATATTTTGATCTATCGCTTAAACAACTTCAAACGACATTAACTGTCGTTCGAGTGAGATCACTATGTCGTTCGAACGACATAGCCATCACGTTCGAGCAAAAACTAAAATCGTTCGAGTGAGCTGTCGCCTCAAGAAATCTACTTAAGGTGTGGTTTCCTCATAATTTTGTAAGTGTGAAATCTAAAAAATAGTTTACAAACCAGTACGTATTCTTCACATGTATTCTAAGGTTTTTTGAAAGTATAAAACATCCTTAGAATTTCAAAGATTTGGTTTTCATTCACGTATGCTATTATGATATTTGTTTGCACCAAGGGAGGTTTTTTCTATACTTGAACATTGGGTTTTGTAGTGAAGAAGCGGAGGAGTTCGTGTTCAACATCTTAGATGACGTAAAGCCATATCGGTGGACATCAAGAAATACGTGGACCTGTGTGTTGTGAATGAGCATAGTAGAGGAAGGACTTTCTGCGTGGGCACTGTGGAGAAGTCGTTGAAGATCATAAGAGCATCAAGTCTCGTGGGGGATCGAGTCATTGAGTAATAATTATATTTGTTCCTTGTAATTCCATATCATAGTGATTGTCTGGCTTTGTCCATCCAAGGTCTTTTCTCTTAGTGGTTTCCTCATACATTTGACATTATGAGCATTCTTTTCCTTACTTTAAGTGATTTAATCACTAGATGTATGTTCAGGATTAATCAAGATAAAATTTGGTTAAGTTAAAATTGGTTCGCAACTTGGTGCGGTTTAAAAATTGGAAAAAGTTTTTTCATAAAAAGAAAGTTTATTTTTGTCATCCTTAAAACACATTCGAAAGAAGGGGGGGGGGGGGGGGCTACAAATTGGTATCATAGCTAGAAACATATTTTTATTGTGTTGATCCCTTGTGTTTCTCAGGATGAATTTGGGGGTTTTGAAAGTTTTCGTGCTCCTATTTTTTATAACACTAATTACACTTATTAGAAGATGAGAATGATAAGTTCTTTAAAATCCATTGATGAGCATGTGTGATTAGCAGTTAAAAAGGATTGGTCACCACCAGTCACACGTGAGGGTGAATCAAGTGAGGAAGATGAGGTTGATGCGAAATATTTACATGTTGCCTTTAATGAGTTGTATGCCGAGGCGGTAAAGGCGAAAAAGGAAAATTCTAAATTGCAATCTAGGTTGAATGAGCGTGCCATAGAAAAGAACGATATTTTGAATTAGGATCTTTAGACACGGGAGAGGATGCTTAGGGAGAAACTAGAATATGTGGAGAAATAGAGAGACTGCCTTCGTGGTTTTATGGAGGCATTGAAAAAGAAGATTCTGGAGTTTGAGGAGTCTATGAGTTTGCTTGGGTCTAGGATTAGTGAGTTAGAGGAGAAGTTGAAAGACTCGAGCAAGGGGAAGTTTGACTTAGAATCTAGGTCGGAGAAGTTGGATAGTATGTAAGGCACCGTCCAAGTAAAATGTGATAGGTGTGGTATAGGCTACGATGATAAATTTGTTCCCATTCCCAAAGCCAATACCTACCGTGTGACAGAGCTAACTAGGAATGTGAGGAGAGGTCGACATTTTGGTAATCATTTTTGGCGTCTTTACACTTTCACACATTGTAGTTGGAAAGATCACCTTAGACATTTTTTTATGACCTTAGGAATGCTCCTAGGAAGTTAAGGAACAAAGCTATTTCGATTCCCCATGCATAATTTCACACCTACTTGGGTTAGGAAATCGGAGTTAGAGGCTTTATGACTTAAACTTCATGGTTCTCATGTGGTTGCACTTGTTCTTCCCATGCTAGATCTAAAGGATGATTTTGTTTCCATGTTTGTCATACACTAGTCGATGCATTATGATTTATATCTTGCTAGTATTATGACATGTGTATGTTTTGTATCATATTTTTTCATTTAATTGAGTCTTGTTTGAAAAAATACAAAAAGATTTTGTTTTTGAGAAAATTTTTGAGAAAATACAAAAAGATTTTTCTTTTGTTTGAGTCAATATATATTTAAAAACCAAAAACATTTTTGGTTTGTTTTTGTTTTTGAGCTTACATGTTTGATGTGGCATATTGGTGATCTTGGACCCCCATCCTTTCCTTATCCATGTGGCTAGGACATTTGATCATAATTATTGATACTTAGAATCATCTTAACCGTTGTATTATAGGGTTGTTTCAAAGTAGATATTCTTTTTTATTCGACTTTGTATGTATTCCATCTTTGCACACATGCACGAGTTTGTATGGATGTTTGACTTCTCTTGCATATTTGAGTTTAATGAGATGTTATTGTCTTAATTTTGTCATATATGTGTAAGTATACATAAGGAAGAGGTGTACATGTAAGAACCGTTTACCGTGAGGATTGAATATTTAAAATATGATGAGTGTTCAGAGGAAAGGGCTGCGAGAGAGCAAAATTAACTCGTCATGAAAGCCACCGTTTAAAAGAGCCCAAAAGAAAATCAAGGCAATAAAAAGAAATAAATGCCAAAATAGGGCCAATAGGATTTTCTCTAAGTTCAGAATGATAGAAACCTCAAAAGAACTTAAAAAGTATATAAATATGAGGGAGTTTGCTTGGAGAAAATTTAAACGAGTTTGCACCACGAATCCTAACATTAAAAAATCGTGTCATGAAACTATTGTTTATAGAATCGTCAAAATTCCGAATTTGTGGCCATGATGTTTGTTTAGTTCATTAATTTCACACTTTAAATGTCACATATGGCTAAAATAAAGTTTGATGATATTTAGCTATTAATTAGAGTTTCTTGATCGTTTCGATGTGTTGAAATTGTTTGAGCACATCGGTACTATGTTAACATGTGACTCACACTGTTTATTTATTTTGTTTTTTATTTTGCTACTTTTTTGCGATTTCTACTCTTTCCAGTTAACCTTTTCAGGAAAAAAATTCACTGGGCGAAACTACATGTTTTTTAGAACTCGAATTGAGTTTTTGGTTTTGCTCGTTCGAATGACTTATCGATGTCATGCGAAGCCTTCAAGCTACAAGCCTATGTCATTTGAATGACAAGGCTATCTCCTTCAAGCGACAGTCTAGAGATTTTTTCCCTAGTTTTTACTGATGCAGTACCCTGGTTCATAAGGTCATATTTTTGGTACTGCTGTGTTGCTTCTGGACAGTGTGTTATATACAGATTCTCATTAATTACATCTATTACTACATTGTGTTCATTTAGTTACACCTGATTATATTGTTGATTCATGTTATGTGATTACTCTTTGCTAGCTATGAATTTCACACCTTTTGATCTTTACTTACTGGTTGTTTCATGTTTATCTAGATGTATTTCATTGATTATCGCATGCTAGGTATGTTTATCTTTTCACATGGTTGCTTGTTCGAAACAAAAGGGGGGGGGGGGGAGATGTATGTGATGTAGGGGGAGATTTTGTTTGTTGAGCACATAGATTTTGTTGCATTACAAATTGATATCATGTGTTTTTATGCTTATATATCGGTATTAATTAGTTTTCTCGAATTGGTATCCTGATTTAGATGTTGTTTACAAATTGTTATCCATATTTTTTCTCACATGTTTTATATCATTTGTTCCTTCATACTTCACTATGTATTTATATGTTTCATGTGTGTAGGTATGCTTTAGAGATTGGATATTTTAATACTACATCATATTCAGACAGTTCATGATTGTCAGACCATAATTTACTAGTCTTGTCCTGTAATTTTGGATTTTGGATTTTATGGGATGGTATTTCGGCGTCATCCGGATTGACGGCCCAGCTGAGGCATTTCACTTTTGGTTTTATCCTGAATAGTCAAAGAGGGGAGATTTTTAAGGACATAATTTTCAATTGAGTCCGTTATATGTTTATTTGACTTAAACCTGGAACAAAACACGTTTCAGTCATAGGCCGTATTTTTATTGTCATGATCCCACACAAACTATGAGGTATTAAAGTTTATTGAAGATGTTGTGACAAAGCTTCAAAGATTTATCATGCCAGTTTGTGGTGCATATTTCGTCTTCAATCAAATTGTATTCCGAGATTACTTAGGTATGAATGGGTAATGTTAATGGGACTCGGAATATATTTTTATATATTTAAGGATGTTATTTTATTAAGAAAATATTTTTAAAATGTTTTTAAAGTATTTCAAAACGTTTACACTTCGTTTTATTCTGATAAGGATGATGATAGTTCTATTTTATACGAACTCTATTTCGCTTTGTCGCTTAAATGACTTCAAACGGCATTAATTATCGTCAAGCGAGATCACTATGTCGTTCGAACGACGTAGCCATCTCGTTCGAGCGATAGCTAAAATCGTTCGAGGGAGCCACCGCCTCAAGAAATGTATTTAAGGCGTGGTTTCCTCATAATTTCATAAGTGTTCAATTTGAAAAATAGTTTACAAACCAGTATGTATTCTTCACATGTTTTCTACGGTTTTCAAAGTCTAAAACTTTCTTAGAGTTTCAAAGATCCGAGTTTTCATTCTCATATCCTATTGTGATATTTTTTTGAACCAAAAGAGGTTTATTCTATACTTGAACATTGGGTTTTATGGTGAAGAAGCGACTGGGTTTGTGTTCAATATAGTAGACGATACAAAGCCATATTAGTGGGCACCGAGACATACGTGGATGCGTGTGTTGTGGACGAGCATCGTGGAAGAAGGAATTTTTGCATGGGCACTGTGGAAGAGTTGTTAAGGATCAAAATAGCGTCAAGTATCATGGGGGATCAAGTCATTGAGTAAGACTTGTGTATGTTCTTTGTAATTCCACATCATAGTGATTGTCTGTCTTGGGTCGTCCAAGGTTTTTTCCTTTAGTGGTTTCCTGGTACATCCAACGTTGTGATCATTTTTTCCCTTACTTTAATTGATTTAATCACTAGATTTATGTTTAGGATTAATCAAGATAAAATTTAGTTAGCTAAAATTGGTTCACATCTTGGTGCGGCTTAAAAATTGGAAAAAGGGTTTTCATAAAACGAAAGTTTGTTTTTGTCATCCTTAAAACGCATTCGAAAGAAAAAAAAAGGCACACAAGAGGACATACCATTGTTTATATTCTCAACTACCACCATTTCATGAGCCTAGTGGGGCTACGAAAGACATGATGGATCAAGGTTTCAAAAATAATCTCAAAGAAAGCGCACTTTATTTGTTCCTATCACTGGCATACTCCCAAATTCACAGCTGGGAAGACATAGCAAGGAAATTTGCATCTCAATACAAGTATAATGAAGAGTTGGAAGTAACTTGCCTAAAAAATTAATTTCTCATACACAATGATGTGGAATCTATCAATTTTTTCATCAGTAAGTGAAGAGAGAAGCCAACCACCATAACCAACCATTCATTTAAGGAACAGTAGTTAAATATTGTGAAAAATATTCTTTGCCATGGAGTTAGACTTCTATAGGTAACTAGTATTACCCCAATTTCCTATCCTTTTAGGAGACCAGGGTTGAGATCGAAGAAACTTGCAATAGTCAGAAGACTAAATCTTAACAAAAGAGGTAAATTTGGCAGTTTACCCCCGCAAGTATGATAATCCAAACACTACCACTCTTTCAACTATTAACAATATCTCTTATTTGCTATATCATTGGAACCAGAAGCCCACCCTATTACAACTGGGAAGGAATAAACCTAGCTTCATACTCCCTTCTCCAAATTATACCATGTTATCATATCTTGAAACTTGCACCCTCGCCCATTTCCTTACCCACTTCTAAAAAAATTTAGACCTGACACCCATTTTGAATTCCACCAAATCATTGGCACACCATCAACTAATGATATCACCTGAGATATGTTATGTAAGTATTCATAAAAAATAGATTCTTTCGATTCTCGTGAAAAAATCCTGACATAACAATCAGAACAGTGAAATATGATTATTATCATATAATGACACTTATGGACCATGGTATTTATGACCAAATCATGTTGAATCTTTTCAACTATTTAACTTCTACTAATTTGTTTGTGTTAATTTTCAATAAAAAAAGTTGATGTAAGAATAATTAATTATTCTAGATTTGTTTCCTTAAATGGATGTCTCAAGTGGGAAAGTAGGTACTAATGATGTGTAGAAAAAATGAATCCTAAGGTAATTTATTTCTTTATAAATATATTCCTAGTTACTTGCAAATCACTCACATCCATCTTGAAATTCCATTGATGATTTTCTTTGTAGTTATCAAGGCCTGAAACCATCTTTCTTTTCTCATATTCGTTGTTATTTCTTCATTATTTATGAGTTATTCTCCCTGTTTTAGACCAAAATCCTTAATCTCTTAGTAACTCATAGTCATATTTTCTTAATAACTTTAGGGACATGGTACAGGAGTCCTGCTAGAGCAAGAAGAACTGGTGATTGAGAGATAATGTCTTAATTTCGGGATATGTGCAATAAAAAACAAAAGTATACATTTTTTGACAAAATAATTAAATTCAAACCATTTTGTATGTCTTTACGTGTACATAAACATACACACGCGCGCGCAAAGAGATCTCTGACGGGCATCGTTTAAAGGGTCCAAAAATGAACCCTTGAGTTGGTTTTTTACACATACATTTAAATGTTTAAAACCCATAAAAAAATTAATCATTTTTGGTGTTTGTAAAAAAGGGTTCGATTTTTGGACCCTTTAAAATCCACCTGTCGGATATATCCATATAATAAAGGAGCATGGTTTTTGAATTGTCTAAGCACAATAACGGTCTAGATTGTGCCACATCTCCCACTACAAATGAAGAGCTCAGATTAAATCTTCAACTTTCATTCAAAATTTGAAAATTCTAATTTCCCCCCACATTTCATTTCCCCCTTTTAACTTTTCTTTCCTTCGACAAAAACATATATCTTCTCTCTTCCCTCTTCTCTCACCTCGCTGTAATACCCCGTATTTTTATGCTATATTAATTTGGGGATTTATTAAAGTTAATGTGAATGAATTATTTAATAAAAATCCGGAAATTAATTATGTTATAATTATTAACGTGACGAGAGTTAGTAATTATGGTAAATTTGTTGAATATTACTAATGAGCAAAGTAATATATTATATTGGTTATATTGAATGACATGAGTGAGTTAAATGACAATTTCGGAAATTTAAGTCGGAACGTGCTCGTGTCGCGTCGAGACTAAATTTTGATAAATAAAAAGTGAATATTTTATAAGTTACCCGTATGGTCATTTTGAGTGAGCCAACGCGTCCGGAAGGGTCGAGATAGTCAGAAAAGTGTACCCGGGGGTGTAGTTTGGGTCTCGGGGCGTTTTTAGGCCTAATTAGTACCCCGGGAGGGCATTTTAGTCATTTTACATATTTGGGTAATTAAACCCACGAAAATCAACAACCTATATCAGCCATTTAGGTTAACCATTTAGGGTTAGAATATTCAGAACCCAAGTGACGACCATAGGAGAGGGAAGAAGAAAGCTCCAAGGCAATCCAAGGCCCCAAAAGTCACCCGTTTGCACCACAACCACCACCAACGCGTAGATCGCGCAACGGGCTAAGCAACCACACCAAAAACATCTGCAAATCAGAACGTCGAAAATCCCAAGCAAGTGTTTATCTTGCTATTTTCATTGGTGCAATTTCCATATTAGTTTAGGAATGATTAGGGATGAAATATGTGGAAGAAAACCCAATTTGTGATAGGAAAATCCATGTAGTATTGGTTGATATGATGATTCTGGAAACCCTTGCCATGTAGAGGAAATTAACCACGAAATTTTGATGATTATAAGAAAGAAATTCTGCAAAAAAATTGGTTAGAAATCTATTTAAGAAAATTCTAGGGTTCTTGATATTAGATATAATTTTGGGTTGAAAATCCATGTTTAAATGATGAATATGTACATGCCTTACGTTAGAAACATCTGGTATAATGTTATAATGTTAGTAGTAGAATTTTGGGACGTTTGGAGTTGAAAAATATGGATTTGGATGAAGATAAGTGGTAGAACTCGTAACTGCAATTCTGCAAAAATCAAAATACCTGCTTGATCGATCGATCGAGCATAGAGCTTCGATCGATCGAAGGTTCGATCGATCGAGCCCCAAACCTCGATCGATCGACCCCTCCTGGAAGACTCCTATTTCCCTTGTTTAATTAGTTAAACTAAATTTATCATGAAATAATTCTTGGGTATTCTTAATAAAAGGTTTTGGGAGATAGGAAAGACCAGTAGGACATACGAATAAGTGTTGGGAACTTTATTATAAGGCGAGAAGTTTGCTTTTGGGATAATTATATAATGAACGATGAAACTACGTATTTCAAGTGAGAGATTTCGGCGAATAGCTACGATAGTAAATAGAGGTATACCTACTGAATTTTCTACTTGGAAGGATAGAGTCCACGAGTGTCACGTAATAAGTGAGAAAACCCTTCGAGTTAAGGTTAGAGATGAAACCTTATACGTAATACTAATAATGTGAAATTAAGGATAAATGTTGTCATTATGGGTGACGAGAGGAACCTATATTAATATGATAAAAGTGGTATATTTATATGATTGTGTGTACATATATTATATAAATGTGAAAAACATACCGCGCTACTTGCTATCCTTGAGGTTACCACATTGGGACAGTCTTATCTCGATGGGACCTTTATGGGGGATATTGACTTGTACCCTAGAAGATAGATATCCTTGGTACAGGCTATCGAATTGATAGTTCAGACGGTCCTAAGAGACGCGAGTATGTGCCATCCTCTTAGAGACTTGGAATCTATGCTTCGCCTCGATATTGTTTGTGTATGTGTTAATACAGTTCGAGAGTGACTCCGAATTTGTATTCCCCTTGATATGAGTGGTATGGGGTTTGGATAGTGGAAGTATGCACGCACCATAGTTTTATTTGGGGTGCTGTTATTATATATATATTATACGAGTAGTTAATATATATATGAGATTCGGGAATTTGAAACTGCCTACTGTGATTTGATAAGTAGGACATGGTTGTTGACTCAAATAGTAAATACTTGTTTTGTGAAAGTATAATATGACACTGGGAAACTTTATAAATTAATAAAGCTAAAACGAGAGTTGTGCTACTAATTGGAAGTATTCTTTTTAAACAATGATATTGTTCGGTTTTGAAATCTTATGAGTGAGTTAAGATCAGCTAAATTATTGGTAAGGTTAGTATGATAAAATGATAAGATAACCGTTGGGAAGGTTAGTACGATAGGCGTGCACATTAGAAGAGAGGTGAGAATTTCTCAACAGAGTGTCGCTCTAATATGTTGTTGCATTAGCCTGTATCAATTTAAATACTTGCTAAACGTATTTTAAATCAAACACACTTTCGGGCTCTGACCCGTTTTTCTCTCTCTCTCTTGTATATATATGTATGTATTATAGGTGCCCAGCCATAGGGGCGTCTTGCTTAGGATCTCTTGGAAGGAACGCGCTGCAGCTTAGGTGGGAGTTGCAGGTCTGTTGTTTAGACGACTTCGTTCATTCGGATCCTCTCTTAGTACTTTCATTTAGTTGAGCATGTGTAGCTCTTTCCATTATTCCGTCATTATTGGATATTTGTATTTCAGTTATTTCCAGTATTGTTACTATGGGTTTTATTCAGTTTGATTGTGTTACTTTATATTTCGCATGTTGACATTCGATTGACGAATGTTTTAAATTAATTGGACTATGTTGCAGATATTTAATGTGGTGTGATTCTTACTTATCGAATGTTGTTAATAAAATAAATGATTTTCTTTAAATAAACTTTGGAAAGTATGTATGAAAATGGTTTTGACACTTAGCTTAATTATTTAGGGTGTTAAATTGGAAAATTTATTTTTATCGACAGTGATGCTGAGAATGAACCAACTGTTCACCTTGATTTAATTTAATAAAGGAGTGATCGCCCGGTATTTTATTAAGCAGGGTGTCACAGGTGATATCAGAGCATCAGGTTCTAGTGTCCATAGGATCTGTACGGCTTATTTTCACTTTCAGCTTAACGTTATTTCTATAGAGCCCTATTTTAGGATTGTTGTACTCTTGTTTTACGTTTAAGTCTTCAGCTATTTGAGATTTGATGATAACTGTAGACTAATAAACTTCTTCACGTTTCAGATGCCTCCGAGACATGCTCCGAAAGATAGGCGTGCCCAGGCCGAACAGCCAGCAGTTCCGGCACAAGGCACAATGAATGCAAATGAAGTAGCCGCCATTGTTGCTCAGGCGGTGAATGCTGCACTAGCGGTGGTTCAGCAGGCTCCACCCCAGGTTCAGACAGTGGCAACAGTACCAGCACATCTTCCATCTGCATGGGAGAGGGTTCGGGATGCTTTTCAAAAAGCGCATCCCCCTGAGTTCTCTGGTAGCTCCGATATTATCACAGTTAGCCAATGGAAGAAAGACATCCAGCGGCACCTCCGTATGTATGAGTGCACTGATGTGCAAAAGCAGTTATTTGCTTCCTTTAAGCTGGTGGGAGCCGCTTTGCAGTGGTGGGAGTCCACTACCACATTGGAGGAGAGGGACACGATCCCTATTCAGTCATTTTGGGAACGGTTAGACCGCAAATATTTTCCACCCGCCGTGCAGACTGAGATGAGGCGGAGATTACTGAATCTGAAGCAGGAGAGTCTTACCGTAGCAGAGTATGAGGAGGAGTTCACGAGACTTCTCACCATTGTGCCAGATGAGGCACCTACTGAGAGCAAGAAGATTTTACTATTTGTCGACGGGTTAGCTTGGAGGATCCGTCAGCACCTTATTGGGAATTTATCCCTGAGTACTTTCACTGATGTACTCAATGCCGCATTGCTACATTGCCAGGATCACCGCTTCCATCTGCAGGGAAGCAAGAGAGCAGGAGAGTCCAGCCAGCAGGGCAGGTTCGGGGGTAATAGTGCCAGTGGGGCACCATCTCATGGATAGACTCGTCAACACGAGCAGAGTTCCCATCAGGGGGACCCTGCTAAGCGATTTCGTTCAGATGATTCCAGGTAGGGATTCGGGGGTTTTAGGCAGGGCCATCAGGGCCAGCCTAATCAGCAGGGCCAACAGGGCCAACACCGCCAACAGGGACAGTAGCAGGGCCAGCAGCATGCTAATCAGGGCCAGTGGCGAAATGGTAATGGCCAGCAGGGCCGCGATAAACAGGGCCAGAGAGGAGGCAACTTCAAGGGCCGATGTTTTGGGTGTGGTAGGAACGACCATAGGCGCCAGGATTGTCTAGAGGGAGATAGGGCCCCACAGCAGCAGGGTGCTCGTAATGAGCCACAGAGACCACTTTTTCCACCTGCCCTCCCAGCTCCAGCCCAGGTGCCAGCCCTACCAGCCATTCCAGCAGCTCCAGTGCAGCAGGGGCAATTACAGTATGGACGTGTCTATAATGTCCACTTGGCAGCAGCTCCACAAGCACCACCCGCAATTGAGGGTATGTTTTCTATCCATGGTACTATGGGTCGGGTTCTGTTTGATACGGGGGCAATGCATTATTTTATAGCTACGCATTTTTTGAAGGACTTAGGGTTGTTATCCACAGCAGAGAGCACAGTGACGTGTGTAGACTCACCACTGGGAAGTGGGTCACTTATTTTCTTTATATGCCGATGAGTGGGGATAGAGATTGATAGCTTGGTATTAACTGCGGACATGTTAGTCTTAGACATGCACGAGCATGATGTGATTATTGGTATGGATTGGCTCGCAGCTTATAAAGCCATGATTGATTGCTTCGGTGGGAGCATTGTTTTTACCATTCCGGGGCAAGAGATGTTTGTAGTGGCGATGCCTCGCCCAGAGGGAGGCTCGAACGCTCATTTGTATTACATAGAGGAGGATACCTCTAAGGAGGTTGTGATTCCCTTAGATTCGATCCCAGTTGTCAGGGAGTATTCTGATGTGTCTCAGGAAAAACCAGGCCTACCCCCTAGTCGAGAGATAGACTTTGTCATAGATTTATTGCCAGATACGAGACCTATAGCACGCGCACCGTACCGTATGGCTCCGGCAGAGATGCGAGAGCTACGAGATCAAATAGAGCAGCTGTTAGGTCAGGGCGTCATTCGCAGGAGTACCTCACCTTGGGGCGCTCCAATTTTGTTTGTGAAGAAGAGATATGGTTCACTGAGGTTACGTGTGGACTATTGGGAGCTGAACAAGGTCACGATACGGAATAAGTATCCGTTGCCTCGAATCGATGACTTGTTCGACCAGTTGAGGGGAGCAACTTTCTTTTCGAAGATAGATCTGAGGTCGAGGTACCATCAGCTACGTATTAGGGAGCAGGATGTTTCGAAGACTGCTTTCTTGACGAGATATGGGTCTTATGAGTTTCAGGTGATGCCTTTCGGACTCACAAATGCTCCAGCCATTTTCATGGACTTGATGAACCAAGTATTCAGAGAGTTCTTGGATCAGTTTGTCATCGTTTTCATTGATGATATTTTGATATATTCACACTCCGAGGAGGAGCATGCCGAGCACTTAAGGCAGGTTCTTCAGACTCTACGAGAGCATCAGTTGTATGCTAAGTACGAGAAGTGCGGATTCTGGTTGCGAGAGGTACAGTTCTTGGGGCATGTTGTTTCTGAACAGGGGATAGTAGTTGACCCGAGTAAAGTATCAGTGGTGAGGGAGTGGGGACAGCCCATGACACCGACGGAAGTGCGTAGTTTCTTGGGGTTAGCTGGTTACTACAGGAGATTCATTCGGGGATTCTCCAAAACAGCGGGTCCATTGACGAATATAACTCGCAAGGGAGTACCATATGTTTGGGATGACGCTTGTCAGTTTGCTTTCGACGAGCTGAAAGACAAGCTTACTTCAGCGCCAGTCCTTGCGTTACCGAAGCCGGGTATGGAGTACCTGGTTTACACCGATGCGTCCTTACGGGGACTTGGGAGAGTAGTTCAGCAGGAAGAGAAGGCTATAGCTTTTGCCTCCCGCAAGCTTAAGCCGCATGAAAAGAATTACCCCACCCACGACCTAGAGTTAGCAGCGGTCGTCTTTGCATTGAGAATATGGAGGCACTATTTGTTGGGAGAGAAATTTTGTTTGTTCACAGACCACAAGTCGTTGCAGTACCTATTCACTCAGCGAGAGCTGAATATGCGTCAGCGCAGATGGCTAGAGTTTGTGAAGGACTACCAGTTCGACATACAGTATCATCCGAGAAAGGCCAACGTAGTTGCTGATGCGTTGAGTCGTAGACCGGTAGACGAAGTAGCAGACGTCTGGAAAGCAAAGTGGAAGCAGTTGGGTCATCAGGAAGAAGTAGCACGTTCTTTTATGTTCGCGATGTCAGTCACACCCGAGATTGTTACGAGGGTGATACAGGCACAGACCACAGACCCGTTTTGCCAGGAGCAGATTGTGCGACTTCTAGCCGAGGGCGCTGAGTCCTATTCTGTTAGTTCCGATGGAGGTTTACGGTTTAATGGGAGATTGGTGGTTCCAGAAGGAGCAGAATTACGTCATGAAGTGATGGCTCATTCTCATGGGTCCCGATTTGTAGTACATCCGGGAGGCGATAAGATGTACCAGGATATGAGGTGACAATACTGGTGGAGTGGGATGAAGAAGGACATCGCCGAGTTCCTGTCCAAGTGTTCTACCTGCCAACTGGTAAAGGTGGACCACCAGAAACCGTCAGGATTGCTTCAGCCATTGAAAGTACCCGCGTGGAAGTGGGAGGGTATTTTAATGGATTTTATTACAGGGTTTCCTACATCACTGCGGGGCCACGATTCTATCTGGGTGATTCTAGACCGTTTGACCAAGGTGGCTCATTTTCTGTCGGTGCGGACAGATTACACCACGGGTCAGTATGCTTAGTTGTTCATCGCTGAGATTGTCAGATTACACGGGGTGCCCCTGAATATTATGTCAGATAGAGATAAGATTTTCGAGTCACGTTTTTGGGAAAGTTTTCAGGAGGCTATGAGTACTGAGTTGAGGTTGAGTTCAGCTTACCACCCACAGACAGATGGACAGACAAAGCGTACTAATCAGATGTTAGAGGATATGCTACGCATGTGTGTTCTCGATTTTGGAGGAGGTTGGGAGCCATATCTTCCACTGGTAGAGTTTGCTTATAATAACTCTTATCAGTTCACGATCGGCATGGCTCCATTTGAGGCTTTGTATGGCAGGCCTTGTCGTTCCCCAACTTGTTGGCTCGAAGTGGGGGATAACAAGTTGCTAGGACCAGAGGTGATTCAGGAGACCTCTGCGAGGATTGAGATGATCAGGAGTCGCATTCGGATAGCTCAGGACAGGCAGAAGAGCTATGCCGATGCGAAACGGTTCTTCCGGGAGTTTAGTGTGGGGGACCAAGTGTTATTGCGTGTATCTCCTATGAAGGGAGTCATGAGGTTCGGGAAGAAGGGGAAGTTGGCTCCGAGGTACGTGGGACCATTTCCCATCATCGAGAGGATTGGGTCGGTTGCATACAGGTTGGGACTGCCAGAACATTTACATCGCATCCACGATGTATTCCACATCTCGTCGTTGAGACGATATCTTCAGGATGATATGGCCCATACTCACATTGCGATAGATGAGATCGACTTACAGCCTGATAGCTCTTACGAGGAGAGACCGATGGCTATCCTAGACTATAGTGAGAGGAGATTGAGGTCGAAGATAGTTCCACTTGTGCGGGTCCAGTAGGAGCATCATAACGTGGAGGAATCCACTTAGGAACGCGAAACAGATATACACGAGAGATATCCAGAGTTGTTTTTACCAGGTATGCCTTATTTTCCGAATTTCGGGACGAAATTCCGTTATTAGGGGGGAAGTATGTAATACCCCGTATTTTTATTCTATATTAATTTGGGGATTTATTAAAGTTAATGTGAATGAATTATTTAATAAAAATCCAGAAATTAATTATGTTATAATTATTAACGTGACGAGAGTTAGTAATTATGGTAAATTTGTTGAACATTACTAATGATCAAAGTAATATATTATATTGGTTATATTGAATGTCATGAGTGAGTTAAATGACAATTTCGGAAATTTAAGTCGGAACGTGCTCGTGTCGCGTCGGGACTAAATTTTGATAAATAAAAAGTGAATATTTTATAAGTTACCCGTATGGTCGTTTTGAGTGAGCCAACGCGTCCGGAAGGGTCGAGATAGTCAGAAAAGTGTACCCGGGGGTGTAGTTTGGGTCTCGGGGCGTTTTTAGGCCTAATTAGTACCCCGGGAGGGCATTTTAGTCATTTTACATGTTTGGGTAATTAAACCAACGAAAATCAACAACCTATATCAGCCATTTAGGTTAACCATTTAGGGTTAGAATATTCAGAACCCAAGTGACGGCCATAGGAGAGGGAAGAAGAAAGCTCCAAGGCAATCCAAGGCCCCAAAAGTCATCCGTTTGCACCACAACCACCACCAACGCGTAGATCGCGCAACGGGCTACGCAACCACACCAAAAACATCTGCAAATCAGAACGTCGAAAATCCCAGGCAAGTGTTTATCTTGCTATTTTCGTTAGTGCAATTTCCATATTAGTTTAGGAATGATTAGGGATGAAATATGTGGAAGAAAACCCAATTTGTGATAGGAAAATCCATGTAGTATTGGTTGATATGATGATTCTGGAAACCCTTGCCATGTAGAGGAAATTAACCACGAAATTTTTATGATTATAAGAAAGAAATTCTGCAAAAAAATTGGTTAGAAATCTGTTTAAGAAAATTCTAGGGTTCTTGATATTAGATATAATTTTGGGTTGAAAATCCATGTTTAAATGATGAATATGTACATGCCTTACGTTAGAAACATCTGGTATAATGTTATAATCTTAGTAGTAGAATTTTGGGACGTTTGGAGTTGAAAAATATGGATTTGGATGAAGATAAGTGGTAGAACCCGTAACTGCAATTCTGCATAAATCAAAATACCAGCTTGATCGATCGATCGAGCATAGAGCTTCGATCGATCGAAGGTTCGATCGATCGAGCCCCAAACCTCGATCGATCGACCCCTCCTGGAAGACTCCTATTTCCCTTGTTTAATTAGTTAAACTAAATTTATCATGAAATAATTCTTGGGTATTCTTAATAAAATGTTTTGGGAGATAGGAAAGACCAGTAGGACATACGAATAAGTGTTGGGAACTTTATTATAAGGCGAGAAGTTTGCTTTTGGGATAATTATATAATGAACGATGAAACTACGTATTTCAAGTGAGAGATTTCGGCGAATAGCTACGATAGTAAATAGAGGTATACCTACTGAATTTTCTACTTGGAAGGATAGAGTCCACGAGTGTCACGTAATAAGTGAGAAAACCCTTCGAGTTAAGGTTAGAGATGAAACCTTATACGTAATACTAATAATGTGAAATTAAGGATAAATGTTGTCATTATGGGTGACGAGAGTAACCTATATTAATATGATAAAAGTGGTATATTTATATGATTGTGTGTACATATATTATATACATATGAAAAACATACCGTGCTATTTGCTATCCTTGAGGTTACCGCGCTGGGACAGTCTTATCTCGATGGGACCTTTATGGGGGATATTGACTTGTACCCTAGAAGATAGATATCCTTAGTACAGGCTATCGAATTGATAGTTCAGACGGTCCTAAGAGACACGAGTATGTGCCATCCTCTTAGAGACTTGGAATCTATGCTTCGCCTCGATATTGTTTGTGTATGTGTTAATACAGTTCGAGAGTGACTCCGAATTTGTATTCCCCTTGATATGAGTGGTATGGGGTTTGGATAGTGGAAGTATGAACGCACCATAGTTTTATTTGGGGTGCTGTTATTATATATATATTATACGAGTAGTTAATATATATATGAGATTCGGGAATTTGAAACTGCCTACTGTGATTTCATAAGTAGGACATGGTTGTTGACTCAAATAGTAAATACTTGTTTTGTGAAAGTATAATATGACACTGGGAAACTTTATAAATTAATAAAGCTAAAACGAGAGTTGTGCTACTAATTAGAAGTATTCTTTTTAAACAATGATATTGTTCGGTTTTGAAATCTTATGAGTGAGTTAAGATCAGCTAAATTATTGGGAAGGTTAGTATGATAAAATGATAAGATAACCGTTGGGAAGGTTAGTACGATAGGCATGCACATTAGAAGAGAGGTGAGAATTTCTCAACAGAGTGTCGCTCTAATATGTTGTTGCATTGGCCTGTATCAATTTAAATACTTGCTAAACGTATTTTAAATCAAACACACTTTCGGGCTCTGACCCGTTTCTCTCTCTCTCTCTTGTATATATATGTATGTATTACAGGTGCCCAGCCATAGGGCGTCTTGCTTAGGATCTCTTGGAAGGAACGCACTGCAGCTTAGGTGGGAGTTGCAGGTCCCTTGATTAGACGACTTCGTTCATTCGGATCTCTTAGTACTTTCATTTAGTTGAGCATGTGTAGCTCTTTCCATTATTCCGTCATTATTGGATATTTGTATTTCAGTTCTTTCCAGTATTATTACTATGGGTTTTATTCAGTTTGATTGTGTTACTTTATATTTCGCATGTTGACATTCGATTGACGAATGTTTTAAATTAATTGGACTATGTTGCAGATATTTAATGTGGTGTGATTCTTACTTATCGAATGTTGTTAATAAAATAAATGATTTTCTTTAAATAAACTTTGGAAAGTATGTATGAAAATGGTTTTGACACTTAGCTTAATTATTTAGGGTGTTAAATTGGAAAATTTATTTTTATCGACAGTGATGCTGAGAATGAACCAACTGTTCACCTTGATTTAATTTAATAAAGGAGTGATCACCCGGTATTTAATTTGGCGGGGTGTCACAGGTGGTATCAGAGCATCAGGTTCTAGTGTCCATAGGATCTGTACGGCTTATTTTCGCTTTCAGCTTAACGTTATTGCTATAGAGCCCTATTTTAGGATTGTTGTACTCTTGTTTTACGTTTAAGTCTTCAACTATTTGAGATTTGATGATAACTGTAGACTAATAAACTTCTTCACGTTTCAGATGCCTCCGAGACGTGCTCCGAAAGATAGGCCTGCCCAGGCCGAACAGCCAGCAGTTCCGGCACAAGGCAAAATGAATGCAAATGAAGTAGCCGCCATTGTTGCTCAGGCGGTGAATGCTGCACTAGCGGTGGTTCAGCAGGCTCCATCCCAGGTTCAGACAGTGGCGCCAGTACCAGCACATCTTCCATCTGCATGGGAGAGGGTTCGGGATGCTTTTCAGAAAGCGCATCCCCCTGAGTTCTCTGGTAGCTCCGATATTATCACAGTTAGCCAATGGAAGAAAGACATCCAGCGGCACCTCCGTATGTATGAGTGCACTGATGTGCAAAAGCAGTTATTGGCTTCCTTTAAGCTGGTGGGAGCCGCTTTGCAGTGGTGGGAGTCCACTACCACATTGGAGGAGAGGGACACGATCCCTATTCAGTCATTTTGGGAACCGTTTGACCGCAAATATTTTCCACCCGCCGTGCAGACTGAGATGAGGCGGAGATTACTGAATCTGAAGCAGGAGAGTCTTACTGTAACAGAGTATGAGGAGGAGTTCACGAGACATCTCACCATTGTGCCAGATGAGGCACCTACTGAGAGCAAGAGGATTTTACTGTTTGTCGACGGGTTAGCTTGGAGGATCCGTCAGCACCTTATTGGGAATTTATCCCTGAGTACTTTCACTGATGTACTCAATGTCGCATTGCTACATTGCCAGGATCACCGCTTCCATCTGCAGGGAAGCAAGAGAGCAGGAGAGTCTAGCCAGCAGGGCAGGGCCGGGGGTAATAGTGCCAGTGGGGCACCATCTCATGGACAGACTCGTCAGCACGAGCAGAGTTCCCATCAGGGGGACCCTGCTAAGCGATTCCGTTCAGGTGATTCCAGGCAGGGATTCGGGGGTTTTAGGCAGGGCCATCAGGGCCAGCCTAATCAGCAGGGCCAGCAGGGCCAACACCGCCAACAGAGACAGCAGCAGGGCCAGCAGCATGCTAATCAGGGCCAACAGGGTCAGCGGCGAAATGGTAACGGCCAGCAGGGCCGCGGTCAACAGGGCCAGAGAGGAGGCAACTTCAAGGGCCAATGTTTTGGGTGTGGTAGGCACGGCCATAGGCGCCAGGATTGTCCAGAGGGAGATAGGGCCCCACAGCAGCAGGGTGCTCGTAATGAGCCACAGAGACCACTTTTTCCACCTGCCCTCCCAGCTCCAGCCCAGGTGCTAGCCCTACCAGCCATTCCAGTAGCTCCAGTGCAGCAGGGGCAATTACAGTATGGACGTGTCTATAACGTCCACCAGGCAGCAGCTCCACAGGCACCACCCGCGATTGAGGGTATGTTTTCTATCCATGGTACTATGGGTCGGGTTTTGTTTGATACGGGGGCAACGCATTTTTTTATAGCTACGCATTTTGCGAAGGCCTTAGGGTTGTTAGCCACAGCAGAGAGCACAGTGACGTGTGTAGACTCACCACTGGGAAGTGGGTCACTTATTTTCTTTATATGCCGAGGAGTGGGGATAGAGATTGGTAGCTTGGTATTAACTGCGGACATGTTAGTCTTAGACATGCACGAGCATGATGTGATTATTGATATGGATTGGCTCGCAGCTTATAGAGCCATGATTGATTGCTTCGGTGGGAGCATTATTTTTGCCATTCCGGGGCAAGAGATATTTTTAGTGGCGATGTCTCGCCCAGAGGGAGGCTCGAACGCTCATTTGTATTACATAGAGGAGGATACCTCTAAGGAGGTTGTGATTCCTTTAGATTCGATCCCAGTTGTCAGGGAGTATTCTGATGTGTTTCAGGAAATACCAGGCCTACCCCCTAGCCGAGAGATAGAATTTGTCATAGATTTATTGCCAGATACGAGACCTATAGCACGTGCACCGTACCGTATGGCTCCGACAGAGATGCGAGAGCTACGAGATCGAATAGAGCAGCTGTTAGGTCAGGGCTTCATTCGCAGGAGTACCTCACCTTGGGGCGCTCCAATTTTGTTTGTGAAGAAGAGATATGGTTCACTGAGGTTATGTGTGGACTATTGGGAGCTGAACAAGGTCACGATACGGAATAAGTATCCGTTGCCTCGAATCGATGACCTGTTCGACCAGTTGAGGGGAGCAACTTTCTTTTCGAAGATAGATCTGAGGTCGGGGTACCATCAGCTACGTATTAGGGAGCAGGATGTTTCGAAGACTGCTTTCTTGACGAGATATGGGTCTTATGAGTTTCGGGTGATGCCGTTCGGACTCACAAATGCTCCAGCCATTTTCATGGACTTGATGAACCGAGTATTCAGAGAGTTCTTGGATCAGTTTGTCATCGTTTTCATTGATGATATTTTGATATATTCACACTCCGAGGAGGAGCATGCCGAGCACTTGAGGCAGGTTCGTCAGACTCTACGAGAGCATTAGTTGTATGCTAAGTACGAGAAGTGCGGATTCTGGTTGCGAGAGGTACAGTTCTTGGGGCATGTTGTTTCTGAGCAGGGGATAGCAGTTGACCCGAGTAAAGTATCAGTGGTGAGGGAGTGTGGACAGCCCATGACACCGATGAAAGTGCGTAGTTTCTTGGGGTTAGCTGGTTACTACAGGAGATTCATTCGAGGATTCTCCAAAACAGCGGGTCCATTGATGAATATAACTCGCAAGGGAGTACCATATGTTTGGGATGACGCTTGTCAATTGGCTTTCGACGAGCTGAAAGACAAGCTTACTTCAGCGCCAGTCCTTGTGTTACCGAAGCCGGGTATGGAGTACCTGGTTTACACCGATTCGTCCTTACGGGGACTTGGGGGAGTACTTCAGCAGGAAGAGAAGGCTATAGCTTTTGCCTCCCGCAAGCTTAAGCCGCATGAGAAGAATTACCCCACCCATGACCTGGAGTTAGCAGCGGTCGTCTTTGCATTGAGGATATGGAGGCACTATTTGTTGGGAGAGAAATTCTGTTTGTTCACAGACCACAAGTCGTTGCAGTACCTATTCACTCAGCGAGAGCTGAATATGCGTCAGCGCAGATGGCTAGAGTTTGTGAAGGACTACCAGTTCGACATACAGTATCATCCGGGAAAGGCCAACGTAGTTGCTGATGCGTTGAGTCGTAGACCGGTAGACGAAGTAGCAGACGTCTGGAAAGCAAAGTGGAAGGAGTTGGGTCATCAGGAAGCAGTAGCACGTTCTTTTATGTTCGCGATGTCAGTCACACCCGAGATTGTTACGAGGGTGATACAGGCACATACCACAAACCCGTTTTGCCAGGAGAAGATTGTGCGACTTCTAGCCGAGGGCACTGAGTCCTATTCTGTTAGTTCCGATGGAGGTTTGCGGTTTAATGGGAGATTGGTGGTTCCAGAAGGAGCAGAATTACGTCATGAAGTGATGACTCATTCTCATGGGTTCCGATTTGTAGTACATCCGGGAGGCGATAAGATGTACCAGGATATGAGGCGACAATACTGGTGGAGTGGGATGAAGAAGGACATCGCCGAGTTCGTGTCCAAGTGTTCTACCTGCCAACTGGTAAAGGTGGACCACCAGAAACCGTCAGGATTGCTTCAGCCATTGGAAGTACCCGCGTGGAAGTGGGAGGGTATTTTAATGGATTTTATTACAGGGTTGCCTACATCACAGCGGGGCCACGATTCTATCTGGGTGATTCTAGACCGTTTGACCAAGGTGGCTCATTTTCTGTCGGTGCGGACAGATTACACCATGGGTCAGTATGCTCAGTTGTTCATCGCTGAGATTGTCAGATTACACGGGGTGCCCCTGAATATTATGTCAGATAGAGATAAGATTTTCGTGTCACATTTTTGGGAAAGCTTTCAGGAGGCTATGGGTACTGAGTTGAGGTTGAGTTCAGCTTACCACCCACAGACAGATGGACAGACAAAGCGTACTAATCAGATGTTAGAGGATATGCTACGCATGTGTGTTCTCGATTTTGGAGGAGGTTGGGAGCCACTTCTTCCACTGGTAGAGTTTGCTTATAATAACTCTTATCAGTTCACGATCGGCATGGCTCCATTTGAGGCTTTGTATGGCAGGCCTTGTCGTTCCCCAGCTTGTTGGCTCGAAGTGGGGGATAATAAGTTGCTAGGACCAGAGGTGATTCAGGAGACCTCCGCGAGGATTGAGATGATCAGGAGTCGCATTCGGATAGCTCAGGACAGGAAGAAGATCTATGCCGATGCGAAACGGTTCTTCCGGGAGTTTAGTGTGGGGGACCAAGTGTTATTGCGTGTATCTCCTATGAAGGGAGTCATGAGGTTCGGGAAGATGGGGAAGTTGGCTCCGAGGTACGTGGGACCATTTCCCATCATCGAGAGGATTGGGCCGGTTTCATACAGGTTGGGACTGCCAGAACATTTACATCGAATCCACGATGTATTCCACATCTCGTCGTTGAGACGATATCTTCAGGATGATATGGCCCATACTCACATTACGATAGATGAGATCGACTTACAGCCTGATAGCTCTTACGAGGAGAGACCGGTGGCTATCCTAGACTATAGTGAGAGGAGATTGAGGTCGAAGATAGTTCCACTTGTGCGGGTCCAGTAGGAGCATCATAATGTGGAGGAATCCACTTAGGAACGCGAAACAGATATACGCGAGAGATATCCAGAGTTGTTTTTACCAGGTATGCCTTATTTTCCGAATTTCGGGATGAAATTCCGTTATTAGGGGGAAAGTATGTAATACTCCGTATTTTTATTCTATATTAATTTGGGGATTTAGTAAAGTTAATGTGAATGAATTATCTAATAAAAATCCAGAAATTAATTATGTTATAATTATTAACGTGATGAGAGTTAGTAATTATGGTAAATTTGGTGAATATTACTAATGAGCAAAGTAATATATTATATTGGTTATATTGAATGTCATGAGTGAGTTAAATGACAATTTCGGAAATTTAAGTCGGAACGTGCTCGTGTCGCGTCAGGACTAAATTTTGATAAATAAAAAGTGAATATTTTATAAGTTACCCGTATGGTCGTTTTGAGTGCGCCAACGTGTCCGGAAGGGTCGAGATAGTCAGAAAAGTGTACCCGGGGGTGTAGTTTGGGTCTCGGGGCGTTTTTAGGCCTAATTAGTACCCCGGGAGGGCATTTTAGTCATTTTACATATTTGGGTAATTAAACCCACGAAAATCAACAACCTATATCAGCCATTTAGGTTAACCATTTAGGTTTAGAATATTCAGAACCCAAGTGACGGCCATAGGAGAGGGAAGAAGAAAGCTCCAAGGCAATCCAAGGCCCCAAAAGTCATCCGTTTGCACCACAACCACCACCAACGCGTAGATCGCGCAACGGGCTACGCAACCACACCAAAAACATCTGCAAATCAGAACGTCAAAAATCCCAGGCAAGTGTTTATCTTGCTATTTTCGTTAGTGCAATTTCCATTTAGTTTAGGAATGATTAGGGATGAAATATGTGGAAGAAAACCCAATTTGTGATAGGAAAATCCATGTAGTATTGGTTGATATGATGATTCTGGAAACCCTTGCCATGTAGAGGAAATTAACCACGAAATTTTGATGATTATAAGAAAGAAATTCTGCAAAAAAATTGGTTAGAAATCTGTTTAAGAAAATTCTAGGGTTCTTGATATTAGATATAATTTTGGGTTGAAAATCCATGTTTAAATGATGAATATGTACATGCCTTACGTTAGAAACATCTGGTATAATGTTATAATGTTAGTAGTAGAATTTTGGGACGTTGGGAGTTGAAAAATATGGATTTGGATGAAGATAAGTGGTAGAACCCGTAACTGCAATTCTGCAGAAATCAAAATACCTGCTTGATCGATCGATCGAGCATAGAGCTTCGATCGATCGAAGGTTCGATCGATCGAGCCCCAAACCTCGATCGATCGACCCCTCCTGGCAGACTCCTATTTCCCCTGTTTAATTAGTTAAACTAAATTTATCATGAAATAATTCTTGGGTATTCTTAATAAAATGTTTTGGGAGATAGGAAAGACCAGTAGGACATACGAATAAGTGTTGGGAACTTTATTATAAGGCGAGAAGTTTGCTTTTGGTATAATTATATAATGAACGATGAAACTACGTATTTCAAACGAGAGATTTCGGCGAATAGCTACGATAGTAAATAGAGGTATACCTACTGAATTTTCTACTTGGAAGGATAGAGTCCACGAGTGTCATGTAATAAGTGAGAAAACCCTTCGAGTTAAGGTTAGAGATGAAACCTTATACGTAATACTAATAATGTGAAATTAAGGATAAATGTTGTCATTATGGGTGACGAGAGGAACCTATATTAATATGATAAAACTGGTATATTTATATGATTGTGTGTACATATGTTATTTACATGTGAAAAACATACCGCGCTACTTGCTATCCTCGAGGTTACCGCGCTGGGACAGTCTTATCTCGATGGGACCTTTATGGGGGATATTGACTTGTACCCTAGAAGATAGATATCCTTGGTACAGGCTATCGAATTGATAGTTCAGACGGTCCTAAGAGACGCGAGTATGTGCCATCCTCTTAGAGACTTGGAATCTATGCTTCGCCTCGATATTGTTTGTGTATGTGTTAATACAGTTCGAGAGTGACTCCGAATTTGTATTCCCCTTGATATGAGTGGTATGGGGTTTGGATAGTGGAAGTATGCACGCACCATAGTTTTATTTGGGGTGCTGTTATTATATATATATATTATACGAGTAGTTAATATATATATGAGATTCGGGAATTTGAAACTGCCTACTGTGATTTCATAAGTAGGACATGGTTGTTGACTCAAATAGTAAATACTTGTTTTGTGAAAGTATAATATGACACTGGGAAACTTTATAAATTAATAAAGCTAAAACGAGAGTTGTGCTACTAATTGGAAGTATTCTTTTTAAACAATGATATTGTTCGGTTTTGAAATCTTATGAGTGAGTTAAGATCAGCTAAATTATTGGGAATGTTAGTATGATAAAATGGTAAGATAACCGTTGGGAAGGTTAGTACGATAGGCGTGCACATTATAAGAGAGGTGAGAATTTCTCAAGAGAGTGTCGCTCTAATATATTGTTGCATTGGCCTGTATCAATTTAAATACTTGCTAAACGTATTTTAAATCAAACACACTTTCGGGCTCTGACCCGTTTTTCTCTCTCTCTCTCTTGTATATATATGTATGTATTACAGGTGCCCAGCCATAGGGGCGTCTTGCTTAGGATCTCTTGGAAGGAATGCGTTGCAGCTTAGGTGGGAGTTGCAGGTCTCTTGATTAGACGACTTCGTTCATTCGGATCCTCTCTTAGTACTTTCATTTAGTTGAGCATGTGTAGCTCTTTCCATTATTCCGTCATTATTGGATATTTGTATTTCAGTTATTTCCAGTATTGTTACTATGGGTTTTATTCAGTTTGATTGTGTTACTTTATATTTCTCATGTTGACATTCGATTGACGAATGTTTTAAATTAATTGGACTATGTTTCAGATATTTAATGTGGTGTGATTCTTACTTATCGAATGTTGTTAATAAAATAAATGATTTTCTTTAAATAAACTTTGGAAAGTAAGTATGAAAATGGTTTTGACACTTAGCTTAATTATTTAGGGTGTTAAATTGGAAAATTTATTTTTATCGACAGTGATGCTGAGAATGAACCAACTGTTCACCTTGATTTAATTTAATAAAGGAGTGATCGCCCGGTATTTAATTAGGCGGGGTGTCACACTCGCTCCCTCTCATAGTTTCTCTTCCCTTATGTCACGAATAGGTACTCCATCTCTCTCTCTCTCCCCTCATGTTTCTCACTATTGTACACGTTATTTGGCAACACGCACTCTCTTACACACACACACACACACACACACACACACGATTTTGAACCATTTGTTTCAAAATTAGATTTTTTTTTTAAATTTTGGAACTTTGAATTTTTGGTTTATTTTATGCATCTTATTTTAGTAACCATTTTGTAAATTTTTGTAACTTTTACATTTTT
The DNA here is from genome assembly GCA_949130495.1 of Sambucus nigra. Taxonomy (NCBI): domain Eukaryota; kingdom Viridiplantae; phylum Streptophyta; class Magnoliopsida; order Dipsacales; family Adoxaceae; genus Sambucus; species Sambucus nigra. Next base: position 163,074,173 of record OX422223.1, on the reverse strand, counting down.
TAGAACATGGATTTGATTCTAGGGTTTTGGGTATTATTATATGAGATGATGATTTTTTATATGTATTAATTTTAGGGATTTTGGTAACCATTTTGTAATTTTTACTTTTAATGTTAAACATTATTTCTTATGTTATTGATTTCTGGTCAATTTATAGTCGAATAAATAATTGTGTTGTATACATAGCTAATAGTCCGTGAACTCGCACTTGTTTTTGAAGACTTTTTATGATTATGTGTTAACTCTATTTTGCTAATGTGTTGGGGGCTCATCTTCATGGTTTACTTCACCCCATTATTCGTTCTCTTTCAAATTAGAGGTGTCGGTACATTGCTTTATTTGGGCATATGATATCACCATTTTTCATTCATTAATTGCACGTATTAAGTTACGTAGGCCACGAATGCTACATGAAATTATTCAAATTTGTTTCCCTAACTCAAATAAAACTCATGCTTATAATTCTCTAGGTTTCAGATCAGATTTATGAGGATATAAGACATCTTATTTACTATTAACATTGGTCCGAGGCATAATCACTTTGGACATAATACAAATGAGTTATCCCCAAATAACAATGTCTCAAAGGCTAGGAGTTTGAAAAGGTCATCATAATGAAATTAATGCAATTGAAGGTGAATATTCCAGCTAATATTTATGATGTATTGTAGAGATAGAAATTGAAGGTGTTGGGTATATTATTTGTTTATTCAGTTGAGTATTTGATTAGTATGTGTTTATTAATTATGGTGTTAATAATGATTTTTTTTTGTTTATATAATATCCAGGAAGGAATATTTGTATAACTGAGTAGTTTTTGTTTCTTTAACAGGTGGATAGTCCTATAAATAGAGGAATTTGTGTCCATAATTTCTAAATCGTGTACACATTTTTGTGTTTTATAAAAAATTCTACGATTACAAGTCTTAGTTGACACGATTTTTTGGATTTGTAGTCAGTAAAAAACTACTTTGCCACATTATGTGCTTATACTATACATATTGCACGAATGTGTTATTTATTTGTGAAGTTTGAATCGTGCCTTTAAGCACGAGGAACACCTATATATGAATGTTGATGAGGTGGGAAATTCATTTATTGACAACTTCATCACAACAATGTCAATCATTATTTAGTTTTCCCTATATACATAGTAACAATTGTATTAAAATAATGTTTGCCATGCGATGTAATCATGTAACAGTTAATAATATATGTTAATAGTTATATTAATTATCACACAATTAAATATATGTTGTAAAAGAGTTAAGTTACATGTAAAAATTATGCACTTACATATATTGGCAAATGATATATAGATGTTTTGTTAAGGAATGATATTTTTGTTGTTTGCGATAACGTACTTTAAAAAAATTTGTCGTTTCGGGAATACGGACTTGGAAAATTTTCGTCGTGCCTTCCGAAACGGGTATCCGCTAGTGTATATATATATATAGCATAGTGTTTTAAATCAAAAAATTTAAAAGAACAATAACGATTGAGATTTGCTAAAAAATCAACGACTGTGACGAAATCTAAAATTTTATTTTCCCACCCATATGTATTTTGGTCCAAATTTTCTTTATCCCACTCAAAATTTCCTCTATATCAAATATTTCACACTTTCCTAGGGCATCCACACTCCACCTAATAAACCCATCAATACACACATTCCCGCATTTCTTATTCCTTCTCTTATCTCTCACTTCACTTAACTCCACTACTCTATCTCATGCTCGCATTTGTCTCTCTTGCTTTTCCTCGTCCATTGATATTAAGCAACCAGAACAAGAGGTAAAATCTAGCCCTTTATTTTTTTATGTTTTGAAAGTTTGCGATTTTAGGAGATTTGGTTCCTATATTATATGTTTTGATTGAGATTTTATGATTTATTTTATTTTCAATCAATTTTTACATAAGTTCTTCATTTTTTCATGCAAATATTCATGCTTTACCTCCGAACTCGAAGTCCCATTCCAATCAAAATAATTGATTTATAACCTGGATTTTTTTTATGTGGCTCATCAGATTATAATTCGGCTGGTACATTTTTCATCCCCATTAAAGCCTTGGTTATCCCCACTTTGTCTTGGTCGTCTCGAATAGTGAGGAAAAACCTCAAAACCCTCGATTTGTTTGAATCATCAATCGAGCGAGAGGTCGGCTCATAGTGACATTAACTAGAATAATTAATCAAATACGGGACCTAAGATTCAAGATTCACCTACGCACAATGAAGTTCTCTTACCTCTGCAGTTATGACAAAGATATCCTCAGGAACTTTGGTTGGTATTAGGTTTAAGATTCAAAACCAATATTTAAGTGACAGTATTACCAACATGAGTTTATGTCATAAATTTAGTTCTCGAGCCTATTCTATGCCCATGCCCCCCAATTAAAAAAGGCCCATTATGCTTCTCTTATCTCTCACCACCTACATATAGGTAATGTCTCCCTCACTTTTTTATTAATTTTTTGTTTTTGGTTTGATGATTAGAGCTCAAAACCTTTGATTTATAATCGGGAGTTTTTGAAGTGACTCATCAAAACTAAATTCATCGTTTTGGGTTCTTAAATTAGATATTTTTAGTTCTTTAATATTCTTTTTGTTGATTTGTTATGGTGTAGAAATATGTAGTATTTCATTTGAAATATATATGTTATATTTTTCATTACAATTAATATACACTTTGCTTGAAAGTTATTTTATAGGATAAATATATTCAATGTACTTACAAGAATGAGATGTTACTGGGTATTTTTTACTCCCATCTGTTGTATATTCTTTTTAATTTTATTTCACCCATTCTATATTATATATATATATATATATATATATTAATTAAGTTTTCATCTATAGGCTATCGCTTATCTTTTAATACACCATGATTTATACTAAGTTTATCCATTTTTTATTAAATTTGTGATGGTCATTTAAATTCATAGAAGGTGTTAGGCAATGATCTCAAAGTAGTATACAAGTTGCCTTATATAGTTATCATATGTATTAGATTCTATATTAATTATTTTCTTCCTTTTGTGCCATTAGTGTTTAACAGTGGGAGATGTTGGAATATAAATAAAATTCATCAACATATTAAATTATTGAGATTACCAAATAAAGGAATTTTAGAAACTGTGTACCTGAATCCATAGTGATGATTGAGACTGAATCCATAGTGGTGATTGAGACTTGGGGGTTGAAGGTCTTCCACAAATTAATCCCTCTCTCTCTCTATGAGTTCTCTCTCATTGATGGGGATGAGGAGGAGAGTGTTTGAGTGCATTAGCCTTGGGGACCAGAACCCTTAATTATATAAACATCTAATTAGAACCCCATAAATTCTAATTAGGAGACTCCTGAGTAACCAATAGGTGACTCTTGAGTAACTCGACTCTTGAGTAACCAGTAAGTGACTTTTGGGTAACCACACATTTTGAATTCCATACTTACTATTGATGTCTTTTGAGATTAAGTAATTAGATCACTTCATTTTCCCAATTTAAATTGAAGGTCAAATATAATTACCATTTTAATATGTGAGCCCACATTAAATTATTTGGAATATATAAAATATTTCGACAATCTCCCACTTGGGCTACATAATAATTCCGAATGTAATTATATTCAATAACCTTATGTGCGCACCAAATTTCTTTCTATTCTTAAGACATCTCCCGAATTAATCTCTTCCATATCCTATACCAGTATGAGACCAAAGAGACCTTTTTTACATATATGTGGTAACTCGATCCATCAATAATCATCACACCAAATATATTCAACGACATAGATCAAGTATGGATGTGTAGAGGGAAATTACATGTAATGTGATCTCAAACATGCATATTTCCAATTGGTCCTAACTTTATTTTGTAGTGAGATCAAAACTTAGTCTTTTAAACCTTATGTTATACCACAATTAAAAGACAATACATTGAGAGTAAACAACAAAATAAAAATACCATCAACTTTATTCTGCAGAAAATTGAAACATACATAAAGTATTTGAGTAGTGTCAAATGAAGGAACATTAAACCGAATACAAGCTCCCACTAAAGCTAAATATCATCAAACTGAACAACACTCATATGAACAGTGTGCTCATGAAAGACCTTGTGTGGTAAGACTTTAGTAAGCGAATCTGCGAGCATGAAGTTTGTTCTTATATGTACAATAGACACTATCTTACTCTGAACTCTTTCCTTAACAATAAGAAACTTAATGTATATGTTCTTAGACTTCAATAAGCTTCTGTTGTTATTCGAATATAGAACTGTTGAATTATTGTCACAATATATCTATAGTGGTCTTTCAATGTTATCAAAAATATGCAGCCCAGTGACAAAATTTCACAGCTATATCGCATGATTTGTTGCCTCATAACAGGCTATGAACTCTGCTGCCATAGTGGAAGGTGCAATGAGTGACTGCTTAGCACTCCTCCAAATAATAATACCTTTAGACAACATGTATATATAGCCAGAAATGGATCTCTTAGTGTCTTGGCAACCCACAAGATCAACATCAGAATACCCAATGATCTCCAAATTTTCTGACTTCTGATGAGTATGTAATCTTTTGTTCTCTATAAATACCTCATAACCCATTTGGCTGCTTTCTAGTGATCCATTTTAGGGTTACTCAAATATTTGCCTAATATACCTATTTATGTACACAAATTTCAAATGCATACATTCTTGAGCATGCAAAAGACTCCCTATAGCTGAAGCATAAGGAACCTTTTCCATTTCTTTACTTTTAGTCTCATTCTTGGGGCATTGACAGAGACTAAACTTATCTCCCATGGAAATAGGAGTATCTCATTGTGCACAATCTTTCATGCAAAATCTAGCGAGTACCTCCTCGATATGGCTCTTTTGTGATAACCCAAGGACATCCCGAGAATGATCTCGGTGTATCTTAATTCCTAATATAAAAGAGGCACCCCCAAGATCTTTCATTTTAAAATTCTTAGTTAGAAATATCTTAGGTTCGTGTAATAAGCATATATTTCTGCTAGACATAGAGCACAAGGAAGATAATTTTACTCTCACTGAACTTATGATATACACAGTCATATACTTCATTAACCTCAAAATCACATGAGATAATGACTTGATAAAACTTGTGATATCATTTACGGGAAGCTTGTTTGAGACCATATATGGATTTCTTGAGTTTGCAGACCATAGACTTTGGATCAACTGGGTCAAAGTTTTCTGGTTGCACCATATATATGGTTTCCTCAATATTACCATTGAGAAAATCCATCATAGCATCCATCTGAGGTATCTCTAAATCAAAATGATCTACAAATGCTCATGAGGTTGATGAGTTTACCCTTCTGAAATAACTCTTAGATTTTGAGTAGGGAAGTCCTCATTGTTGTCTTCTTGAACACTGTTAGTAGGCTAAACAATGTTTGGAAGAGGAATTGATACCTTTTCAAATTCTTATTCTTAATCGTATTTTCCCCCTCAAACTCAACATCCTCAAGAAATCTCGCATTTTCCATCTTGAAAAAAAGGACTTAGCTGAGGGATGGCTTATAAGGCCTTGTCTCAGATGGACACCCCCAAATGTGAGAAGTTTTCAGCCTATCCATAGTTCATAAGGGGTTTTAGCTATCATTGTACAAAGTACTCTATTTAGAATATATACTGCAGTCTTAAGTGTCTCTTCCTAGAGTAAATCTGGAAAAGAAGAATGACGAATCATACTTCTTACCATGTCCTTAAACTTTCTGTTTCGTCTCTAGGAATTTGGCAAAAGATTCTAGACGTTGTTCACCTGATCTATCATATCTGCCATAGTATGCACCACCACAGTCAGATTTGACAACTTTAATCTTCTTGCCTAGTTGATTTTCAACTTTGGCTTTGAATTCCTTAACACGTACAGAGATTGAGACTTCTCATAAATTAAACATAAGTACCCACACGGAGAATAGTTGTCAATAAAAAGTGATAAATACTATTGGTCATTCCATGAAGCCGTAGGGAATGGACCACAAATGCCAAAATGTATCAATTCTAAGACATCATAGATCCTTTTGGCACTTAATTTCCTTATGTTTGTTTGTTCCCCCTTTATACACTCGATACAAATATCAAAGTCTGTGAAATTAAAGTGTTCAAGTAAACTGTCTGTCACAAGCCACTCAATTCTCTTTTGGGAGATATGAACCAAACGCTTGTGTTACAAAGTAACGAAATTCATATCAGTTAATCTTAATTTTTGCAAGGTTTCATTAAATGAAGCATTGGTATTTAATAAATATAATTTATCAATTAAAGAACCAGTTGAAACCAAAGTAGAATTTAGAGAGAGAGTAATTTTATTATTTCTATGTGAACAAGAATAACTGTATTTGTCCAAAACAAAAATGGAAACCAAGTTCTGTCTAAAAAAAATGGTATTATATAAGTCATTATTAATTCAATAAAATGACCAGTTTCAAAAGATAAAAAAAGTCCCAATTGATTCAATTCCAATTATTTTGCCATCACCCAAATAAATGAATCTTTCAGCATCATTTGGCAGTCGGCTCCACAAGCAACCATGCGTAGATATACTTACATAAGTAGTATCACTCGAATCTACCCGCCATGGCTAGGTACAAAAGCCAAATTAACTTCAGAACAAACCAAAATGATTAGTTTACTTTTCTTTACATGCCATGTAGCGTAATTAGAACAATCCTTCTTCACATGCCCACCTTTATGGAAAGGAAACAAGCAAATTTTGAATCCTGAACTTGTTTTTTTTGTTGAACTTTAGGTTTGGGTTGTGATGTTACAACTGCAGTACCTTTATCATTAGTCCTTATCCTCTTTATGTTCCTTAAGGTAGATGCAATATGAGCCATTTCAGTTGTCCTTTCTCGCTTCAACCTTTCCTCTTCTTGCACACAATGTGAAATAAGCTCATTAAGAGTACATTTATCCTTTTGAGTATTATAACTCACTATAAACTGTCTATAATGTGCAGGAGGAGATATCAATAACAGATGCATGAGCAAGTTACCATACAATTCTAACTTTAGTACTTTAAGTTTTGAAGTGATGTTAGACATCTCCATAATGTACTCCCGTATGTTTCATTTGCCTTTATACTTTATTTGGATAAGGTTAGCTAAAAGCGTACTTGTCGACGCCTTTTTGTTATTTACAAAATGTAATTCAATATCTTAAAGGAAACTTTTGGCAGTTACCTCATCGGACATACCGCCCCTGAAATCTTCTAGAACATTGCGCTTTAGCATCATTAAACTTAAGCGATCAGAACGATCCCACTTCGCAAAGTTCGCTTTATCCATAAGAGGAGCGGATTATTCCTTCCTTATCGCATAGTCTAAATTTATGCAACTGAAAACTATAAGAATGTCCTCTTTCTAGTTCTTAAAGTTTATACCATTAAGCACATGAATCGAGGTCATGTTGGATGTAATATTAATAGAATAAGCAGTAACTTAATCCGAAAGAACAAATAAATTAGAAAAGTTCCAATTTAAAATTTATGTCATAGCATATTATAATAAAATAAACTAATAAATGCAGGACATAAATTTTATATAACCGTAATGGTGGAATGGTGGGCTCATCAATGAGAGGCCTAGCACAACATTAACATTTAGTCTTTGGACATAAATATTAACTTGTAAGTGGTACTCTCAGTCCAGAAAAAAATATTGATAATAAATCCGGTTAACTAACCCTCCTTTGGGCTGATTAATTGTACATTATAGAATTCGGTCAAACAACTAACCTTCCTTTGGGCCGATTAATTGTCCACATGAAAACTATAAAATATCACATATTTAATTCTGCATGTATATTTATTATTCAACCAAATAATAATCTTCCTTTGGGCCAATTATTACCCGCAGGAATAATAAATATATTAACATCATTTTTATATCTCAAAATAAATTAATTTATGCAATAGAGGTTACTTTGGCAACATATTACTTTAATTAATTTATTTCAGATATAATACATTTTCGATATTTTTTTTAAATACCCCGAATGGGAATCACACTTTATTAAAAATCTTAAACCACATGATTTTTAATTAAATATGCAAGAATTTTTTCCACATAATTTTATACTTGCCTTAGTTCCCAAAAAAAACTGCATTTGGAAATAATTCTTATAAAATAAGTATTGATTTGGAAAGAATTTCCACAAACACTGAATTAGAATTAATTCCAAAAAAAAATCTGAATTAAAAATAATTTTCATAAAATAAACTGATTGAAAAAAAAATCATATTAATCTTGAACAAAAACTGAATTAATCCATCCAAATCCATTATGAATTAAACCCTTATAAGGGAAATCGAAAAAGTCACCATGGATTAATAATCCTTAATCAATTATGAAAATTAGCACGAATCATACATAAATTCTACATAGAATTCTAAAAGTCATATGGGTTATAACTATATCATATGTATTATAAATAAAACAAAATCACTTCTAAATTATAATCACATTACCAATCCCAATAATCCAATATGAAGGGGCTCTGATACTACTTGTTGGAATATAAATAAAATTCATCAACATATTAAATTATTTTGATTCCCTAATAAAGGAATTTTAGAAACTTTGTACCTAAATCCATAATGATGATCAAGACTGAATCCATAGTGGTGATTGAGACTTGGGGGTTGAAGGTCTTCCACGGACTAATCCCCCCCCCCCCCCTCTCTCTCTCTCTCTCTCTCTCTCTATGAGTTCTCTCTCATTGATGGGGATGAGGAGGAGAGTGTTTGAGTGCATTAGCCTTGGCGACCAGAACCCTTCATTATATAGACATCTAATTAGAACCCCGTAAATTCTAATTAGGTGACTCCTGATTAACCAATAGGTGACTCTTGAGTAACCCGACTCTTGAGTAACTAGTAGGTGACTTTTGGGTAACCCCACATTTTGAATTCCATATATACTGTTGATGTCTTTTGAGCTTACCTAATTACATCACTTCATTTGCCCAATTTATATTGAAGCTCAAATATAATTACCATTTTAATATGTGATCCCGCATTAAATTATTTGGAATATATTAAATTGTAACACCCCAAGACTTTTGGAACAGTAATAAATTTATTTTGGGAGAAATAAATAATATTTTACTGGAGAATATTTAAATTGCCAATTGAGGTCAAAATTTAGAGTCGTTAGAAAGTGTCTCGAATGGAGATTCTGAGGGTACCATTGTTTCCGGTAGGGTCGAGAAAGTCAAAATGACTGTACTTGGGGTCTATTTGGGTTTCGAAATAAATTAGGACCGTTTGACTCGAATTAAAGTTACCGGGTCATTTAAAGTGTGTATTATCATTTAAAGATGCGTACCTTGGGAGATTAGGCTTAAAAAGCCTACAGGAGATATTTCTCCAAAGAGAGAAAGAGAAAGAAAAGAAAAGAAAAGAAAGAAAGAGAGAAGAAGAAAGAACAAGAAAAGGAAGGAGAAAAGAGAGAGAAAGTGGAGAGTTTCTGGCATCTACGCGATCGCAAGGCGGATTCAGACCCTACGAACCCGAGGCAAGTGATTAAACTTGCTAAATAATTGTTGTGTACATTTATTGCATGATTTGTTGATTGATATTTTGGGTTTTAGGTTTAGTTTTACAAAACCTAACTTTTGGGTATAATCTTAGATTTGATTTGTGGATCTTAGATTAGAAGATAGTAATTGATTTAAATGTATTCTAGAATGATTATTGATGTTATATATGTGAATGTGTTGAAGATAAATGGAGAGAAAACCATTAGAATGAATTTTGGGTATTTTGGCTTACTTAAAAAAAGTAGCCATTTTCGAGGTTCTGAAGGGCCGAATCGATTTGGCCCCCTAGCCGAATCAATTCGAAATTTTACAGGTGCCCATGTCTGAGTGACCGAATCGATTCGGACTCCAGCCGAATCGATTCGGCCTGAGACAGAATCCTAGGTCTGATGACCCGAATCGATTCGCCTTCCTGGCCGAATCGATTCGCTGGGCCGAAACGATTCGGAATTGGCTCGAATCGATTCGGAAATAGGGCTTTTGAGGGATTATTTTTCTAAAAAGAAATTTTATCCCGTTTTGTTCGAGGTTATCAATTGGGGATCTCTATATGAGATATTTGGAGTATGTTTTGGAGACTTTTAGCGAGTTTCCCTTATAAGAAATTTTGGAGTCATATTGACTAAATTTGAGGAATACCGATTAGAGATTTTGGTATTTTTCTAAGTGGGGAAGCCCACTTTTATTTGGGGTTTTATTTGGTGATGATAACAATTTCACGATTTGAGAATGAAAATAACTTAGAGATACCGGATCTTAGGATCCAATCCCAAATGGGATAACTTTAAAGGTTCATAAAATAAATTGAGCCATATTATGGATGGAGAATCGCGTATGCTAATTGAGGTTTATTAGGATCAAGAATATCCTAAACTTGAATTGAATTTAGAGACTATTCATTATTAGAAGTGACATGTGAGCTTCAAGTGAGAAATAGTATAGTTTATACTAAGCGGGGAAGATGTGTGAGAATTGACGATTGGTATATCTTGAGAGAAATATACTAAACACTGATGTTAATCAAATTGCGCCAATGGGAGTATAATGAAAATGAAGATAAATATGATGTTGTAGGTATACCTTATAAAATGGTATATCTTTATTATGTGGGATGTATGTATACCTTATATGATGGTATATATACATAGTTAAGCATACCCCCTTCTTGCTATCATTGGGAAGTTACTTGCGTAGAGGGTGAGCATCCTGGCTAGATGATGCCGGGTGTGGATATTCCCCAGGCCATAGTCATCCTTTGTGGTCAGCAAATGACATATGTGATATACATTTATTTATTTTGGGCGTGAGAGGTCGTGGGTATGTGTCGCTCTCACTTGCCGGTTAGGAGCTATGACCGCTTCCCGGACATCGTGTGCGTGAGTTGATCACGAGATGGGTGTCGTTGAACCCCACCAGGTGGCCCCAGTTTTGCTACGTTTATGGGCAACTGGAAGATGATAGCATGTGAGCCTGCGTCCTTCGAGTTATAGCTCGGTTGGATGGTTATTATTTCTTGTGTTTATATTTGGGTGTCAAGGGCATAATGGACCTCAACGACCTACATTGCCAGGATTAGTGTATCGGGAGGGTTCCTTGTTTGGATTTCGCTTCGGCGAGACGTCCCACGCATGAACCGCAGTGTAATGTTGGAGCTTGGGGATAAGTTTAGTCCTTTATGCTCATAATTATATATATATATATATATATTTCACCTATCCCGACAATCGACAGTGCCAGGAGTAGTGTAACTGGGAGGGTTCCTTGTTTGGATTTCACCTCGGAGAGACGTCCCACGCATGAAATGCCGTATACTGTTGAGAATTGGGAATATTAATTAATTAAAATTTGGAAAATAATAATTTGGGTTACATGCATCTTGCATTGAGGGCACAATGAGCCTCGAGGATCGATACGGTCAAGAGTAGTGTAACGGGGGGGTTCTTTATTTGGATTTCGCCTCGGCGAGACGTCCCATGCACGAAATGCAGTGCCGTGTTGAAAATCGGGAGGAGTTTAGTCCTTAACTCTTGATGCTAATAACTCATATATAATTATATATATTGTTTACATGCCAATGAAGGGCATCACTAGAATATATGAAATTCTAGTAATTGAGAATGTTGTGATTATGAGCATGATGATGCTACTTTATATGTTCAACAAATGAACATTATAAAGATAACTATAATACTAATGTTAAAGTATACAATTTAAAGAATATAGAAAATGTAGATTGGGAGATAGGTTAGACGGTTTCACTTAAATACTTATTGGGGTATAAGTTAGAATCCTCTTACCTAAATAGAATCGGACATCCATTTGGAGATCACGTGCCTACGTTTAGTGCGCGCTTTAGATGAGAGGTGAGTTGAATTATTTTGGAGAGTTCGATTCCAACTAAATCATGTAATAATGCATTTATAATTATTATGCATTTCAATACACTTGCTATACAATGTTTTTCAAACTCGGGCTCTGACCCGTTCATATTTTCTCCTCCATGTATATATTGTACTACTTCATGTGTTCCTCCGCAAGGACGTCTTTGATGTTGCTCCATTCAGGATTCGTGGCGCTGTAGCAGTAGCGGACTGTTGCGGCACTCTGTTTTTAGTCGATTCCTATCTTTGTATATCTAGAGTAGGATTCAGTTGTGTATGGAGTTAGAATTCAAGTGTTGTAGATTAACACCTTCTTATTTCATTTCTCAGATTATTGTATGGTCTGTTACCCGACAGCCTATTCGGGTATTTCATTGTTGAGATTTTGTTGGGCATTGTATTGTACTCTTTCATCTTGTTGGAGCTTACACATTTCACTCATCATAGTTAGATGTATATTGTTGGTTATGTGCATTATTGGTTTTGTTGTTGTTGTTAAATAAAAAGTTTTAAATTTTTGACAATCCACTTTTAATGATTTCGGGTAGTTAGCCTTATATTATTATTATTGTCAGTTGATGTTGAGACTGCGCCATCTGAGATACCTGATTTAATGTAGTATAGGGCTGCCCACCCATTATTATTTTGAGCGGGTTGTCACAAAAATATTCCAACAAGACCCTATAAATTTATATAAATTTGAAATGATGTAACTTAACCCATTACCTGTAAACATGCGACTACTTCCTAAATGTTGAAAACATACCCGCTTTACTCTTATCACTTTTGTTTTTAATGTTTGGGTTATTTTAAGTTTTTCCACGGCTTTTATGACCAGTTTTCCAATGGACTCTATTTTTTAAAAAAAATGTTATACACACCTATTATGTTAACTTCAGTCAATAGTTATGTTTATTCTTGACATTTTTATATTTTAAGTTGAAAACCTATTGTATCTTTCTAAATTATATTTTACTCTAGGTTGTAAAAAAGATAGAAAATACTTACGGTCGTACGACCGTTCTAAATTATTTACAATTATTTGTCATATAAAAAATATTTCAACTTAAATTATATTAAACTTAATGCCTTGGAAAACATTCTTCGTGCCTTCAGGCACGGGAAATACGCTTATATATATATATATATATATATATATATATATATATATATATATGGGATAATGGTCTTATGAATAATAACCCATGTATGATAAACATGCATGATAAACATGCATGACATTTTATGTGTTGTATACTTGCATGCAGACACATGTATGTATGTATCTATATAATAAGAGATAGGGCTCGCAATTCGGGTTAGTCGTGTCATTTTCGGGTCGCGTTGATTTATATTTGAGTATAAGTTTTGGGTAATCTTAAATCTATACAAGCTAATTATGTCAATTTCGGGTCATTACCATAAACGGGTTATCGTGTCAAAAATTGCCAACCCTAATAAGAGACGAAGGTATTTAAATAGTGCAACTTTTTAATGGTTGAGATTAGTTTTTATACTACAATCTAAGGGTGCCATGCTCTGCCACGTCACATGACAAATGAGGGAAGAAAATACATGCCTTTCAAACCTATTCCATTTTTCACTTCTCCTCAACACAAAGCTTTTTTCAAAATTCAAATTTCAAATTTTAAACAAAAATTTCTTTTTAATTATCCTACTCGCCACCTAGAGTGGCTAAAAAGTCCTACAATGTCCCTCTATTTCTTTATGTCTGTCAACACGCCACTTCTCTACACGCCATCTAACCTGTAAACCATAGTTTTAAAAAACGGTCGTTACGTATCGTATCGGCCGATATGTAACGGTATCTTGAGAGACCGTTTCCGATACACCCCGATTTATCGGACTATAAAAAAATCACACATGTATCACCGATACACCATTACATATCGTCGATACACACCGATACATTGTTACGTATCACCGATACACACTGATACACACTGATGCACATTCTCCATTAAAGGGTAAAGGGGGTGTTTGGATATTTGGGGGTAATGTAATTGAAAAACATGTGCAAAAGCTTGAAATTCAGCATTATATAATCAAAATAAAACTATCATTCCATTTTATGGGATTGGGGAATGGTAAAAAAAATTCACGCTCACAGTAATCGATTCCTGTTACATTACGTTCGATACTCCCGATACCGTTACACCGCGATCGCAACCGTTACGTTACTCGATACCGTTATTTAAAACCATGCTGTAAACACTCTCCATCTATTACTCTCTCTGGAGTAACCATGCCATATTCTAACCCTCGCTCGCCGCTCCCACAACCCCCCCATCTCCCTCCTCCATTCCTCCTCCATTCCTCCATATTCTAACCCTAATTGCAGCGAAGGGTGGCTTTCTGCCCGCAGTGTTAGGCAGAGTTTTGGAATTTTTGGAATAAGAAGCCTGTAGTCAATAAAGGAATTGTCCGATGCAACAAAGGGGAATACAATGGTTCTATTATTTTCTTTACTGAAATATGGATTACTCTTTTGGTTATTTTGCTTGATTTGCAAAAGGAGTCAAAAAGTAAAGTGCTATTGTAAGTAATTTAACGTTTCAAATGGTGTACTTTGATAATAAGTCTTAGTCCTGGCTCGTCAATGTTCATATATAGTTTGAAAATGCTTAATTAGATTTTACTGTTGGAGTTTTGTTATGGAAAGAACGTAATATATTAATTAATTTCTGCAAGGCACGTTCTTGGAACGCTTTCTTTTAGGCAAAATTTCTCCCAATCCGGTTGAGACAGAACCAGAACCGCGAGTACATTATGGGTTTTATAGAATCTGCCTTCAGGATACAATGCAGTGTATGAACAGTTGTTTGATTCAAACTATTTACTATTTGATCAAACCGAGAACACTATGAATTTGTAACTTGATAATGCTAAAGTATAGAGGACGGAGAGAGGAGAAACTAGCAATTTTCGGTGTCCAAAACAGAGGTCTGGAACTCTTTTTATAGCCATTTCTGTGACTGTTCTTCAACAGTCACAGCTCTTCATGGAGTGACTCAACAACCGTTGGATCGTGCCTGTTTGGAACAACTGCGATCTAACGGTTCAGATTAGGCGTCCCATCGTAAACGAATGGATATCCCCTACACGAAACGCTACGAGTCATCTAACGGTTTAGATCAAGTCGTTTCAGATTATAAACCCTTTGATCAGATCGTTTAATCACAACCGTTGATCTGTTTTACCTCATCAAAACTTTAGGCTCCCACGCTCCAAGCGACGATGCACACGTGCGAAGTGCCAAGTGCGCGTCAAAGCGCGCAATGCGCCCTAAGTCTCCCAATCACCCTTTCGCGCTCCGCGTGTCGCGATTGGTGGTGCTTAAGCACCACCGTGATACGTAGGATCATAGCCTCTTATTTGACTTGTCAAATAAGAATCTTAATTGTCCTTTACTTGATATACCACTACTTTTTGTAGTATTCTTCCAATGTGGGACCATATAGAATTTTGAGCACTCCCATATCTTTCACACCCATTTGCTCATGTTTCTACCTTCTAAATTAAAACCGAAACTATTTTAAAAATAAAACACCAATAATATAATAAAATATTAACAACTAAAAAATAAAATATCAATAAATATTGGAATTTATCCAACATTCCCCCACCAATTTCAATATACACAAGAGAGCAAAGCAAAAAGACAATAAATAACTTTTAGCAGTATCGCTAAAATCTAGTACATAAATGAGAAGTGTCTTTCGAACTTGAACTTCCATATAGTGAAAATAATTCAAAGCTTCATCAAGGTGCTGTGGTGAACGTATCTTGAACCAAGGACCTTTTGAGACTAGCCGGAACTATCACACATACCGATTTCTGAGTTTATAAGTGTTCTTATAGCATGCACTTTTATGGCCTTGTGCTAATCCTAATTTCACGAGCGCTTTAGGATCGGTCTTGATTTCATAGAAAGCGGCCACACTTTCGACACTCGTATAGGTAAATCAACTTTAGTGATTCTGCGAGTCACACTTATATGATTTATTAAGATGTAACCTTCATCCTCTAACATGTAGAAAATCAACACTAGGCACATAGGAATGGAACTTTTTGTATAAATTCCTAGTGTTCCATAACTATAATTTAACTTGTTTGTACCATATTGAACTCTATCTATATTTTCAAGATATGAGTTGGGTTCCCATTAAATATAGTTGTGTTATTTAATAGACCTTAGTCCCATTCCTTTTGAGGTGATATATATCATCTCCCTAACAAGACCTTTAGTCAGAGGATCTGCTAAATTCTTGTTTGTTTTAATATATTCGACTGTGATTACTCCTTCCTTGAGTAATTTTCTTATAATTTGATGCCTTAGACTAATGTGTCTAGATTTTTCGTTGTAAGTTTTGTTCGAAACTTTATAAATTGTGGCTTGGTTATCACAACTTATCATAATAGAAGGTGATGTCTTTTTCCATAAAGGAATATCATACAACATATTTCTAAGCCATTCTGCTTCTTTACATGCATCTGCTAGGGCTATAAATTCAGATTGCATTGTTGAATCTGATACACATGTTTGTTTCTTGGATCCCCAAGAGATAGCTGCTCCTCCTAGCGTAAAAATCCAAACAGTAGTTGACTTGGATTTTGATTCAAGATTATTCCAACTTGAATCACTATATCCTTCTAAAACAGATGGATATTCTACATAATGTAAGCCATAATCCAAAGTCCTCTTTAGGTATCTAAGCACCCTAGAAATTGCATTCCAGTTCTCTTGTCCTGGATTACTCGTAAATCTACATAATACACTCACTGCATAAGCAATGTCTGGTCTAGTGCAATGCATGGCATACATTAGACTCCCAATAATACTAGCATATTTAAGTTGGTCCATAGCACGCCCAATATTTTTCATTAATTTGATGCTAGGATCCACTGGTGTAGCAGCTGACTTAAGTTCAAAATGATTATATCTTTTAAGAACTTTTTCTATATAATGAGATTGAGATAATGCTAAAGAATTATCCTTTCTCACAATTTTGATTCTTAAAATCACATCAGCTCCTCCAAGATCTTTCATATCAAATTTTGATGAAAAAAACCTTTTGGTTTCTTCAACATATTTGAGATTAGACCCAAATATTAACATGTCATCCACATATAAGCAAATAATAACACCAACACCTTTTTCAAATTTACTATATATAAATTTGTCGGCATCATTAACTTTATATCCATGGGATATAACAATATTATTAAACTTCTCATGCCATTGCATAGGAGCTTGTTTAAGGCCATAAAGAGATTTAACCAATTTACACACTTTCTTTTCTTGGCCAGGCAAAACAAACCCTTCGGGTTGTTCCATGTAAATCTCTTCTTCTAAATCACCATTTAAAAATGCAGTTTTAACATCCATTTGATGAATAACTAAATTGTGAATAGAAGCAAGATATATTAATATCCTAATGGAAGTGATTCGAGCAACAAGAGCATATGTATCAAAGTAATCAATTCCATGTTTTTGCTTATAGCCTTTAGCAACTAGTATTGCCTTAAATTTATTTATAGAACCATCCGGATTTAATTTTCTTTTAAATATCCATTTGCACCCAATAGGTTTAGCCCCGGGGGGAAGATCAGAAATAACCCAAGTTTGATTTGACAAAATTGAGTTCATTTCATCATATATTGCTTGTTTCCAAAAGACAGCATACCTAGATGTTACCGCTTCATGAAATGTAGTAGGTTCATCTTCTACATTAAGAACAAATTTAGTTTTGTTCTTAGTCTCATTTAAATCCCCTTCAACTAAATAAATAACAAAGTGAGGCCCAAATGTTTTTCAGTTCTTTGTCTTTTAATCCTTCGTGGTTCAACGTCATTCGTTTTTTCCGAAGAAGATATAGGTTGTGAATTTTTTTCTAAATTTGAGGAGTCAACAGTCGGATTATTATTTTCTAAACCTTGATTCAAAGTACTAAACTTTGTTAGATGTTCAAAGAATTTCACATCTATCGACTCAATGATTTCTTGAGTTTCAAGGTTTAAAAATCTATAAGTCGTACTGTTACTAGAGTATCCAATAAAAACACATTTGTAAGTCCTATTTCCTAGTTTAGGTCTTTTAGGTTCGGGTTTTCTTACATAAGCAAGACATCCCCAAACTTTAAGACGTCTAAGATTAGGCTTACGATTAAACCATAATTCATATGGTGTAATATCCTTGTTTTTCAATGGAACTCTATTTAAAATATAACATGAAGATAAAACAACTTCTCCCCACATCGACAAAGGTAAACCAGAACTGATTAACATTGAATTTATCATTTCAACTAAAGTCCTATTTTTTCTTTCCGCCGTTCCATTTTGTTGTGGCGTATATGGCGCCGTAACTTGATGGATTATCCCATGAGTATTACAAAATTGTATAAACTCACTCGGGTAATATTCACCACCCCTATCGGATCGTAGGACTTTGATTTTCCGATTTTGTTGAGTTTCAATTTCTGCTTTAAAATTAGGAATTTCTCGAAAACTTCATCTTTACTTTTAAGTAAATATGTATATGCATACTTAGAGTAATCATCAATGAAAGTTAAGAAATATTTATTTCCACCACGAGTCATATTACTCTTCATATCACATACATCACTATGAATAAGATCAAGCATTTCAGATTTCCTCTCAACAGATTTGAACGACTTTCTAGTTATCTTCGATTGAGCACAAATTTCACATTTAGAAAGATTATCAAATTTACAATCCGAGATTAAGCCGAGATTAGTCATATTTTTTATACTTCTATAATTCACATGACCTAATCTACTATGCCATAAAGAAATAGACTCAACCATATAAGCAGAACTAATCATTGATTACATTAATTTTGATCATGCTGTTACAAGAGTACCCTTTGCCAATAAATTGGCCATTCTTAGATAAAACAAACTTATCAGACTCATACACTAGTTTGAAACCTCTCTTATTCAGAAGGTCCCCAGACACAAGATTTTTACACATATCAGGTACATGAAGTACATCAATTAGAGTAAGTGTCTTTCCAGAAGTTAGCTTCAATTCCACTGTGCCTTTTCCAACTATATTGGTGCGAAGATTATTTGCCATCTTCACTTCTTTTCCATCAATTTCTTGATATGTTTTTAATGAAGAGCGGTCTTTGCATATGTGGACCATTGCGCCGGTATTCAGCCACCATCCACTTTCATTATCAATTGAATTTGCTTCGCAAACAGTAGCAATAAGATCTTCAACATTGTTGGTTTCCTTCGACCCTTGTTTTTCCTTAAATGCGTTCTTTTTAAGACGGCATTCTCGAGAATAATGGCCCGGTTTGTCACAGAAGAAACATTTTCCCTTCTTTTTCTTATTTGCACCTTTGTTCTTGAATTTTGAATCATTCTTTGCTTTAAATTTTGAGTCTTTGGTAATCTTGGATTTTTGATCCTCAACCATATTATATTTTTAATGACCTTCACTTTGTTCATACTTCTTTTCTCGAATACGAGTATCTTCTTCAATACGAAGGTGACGAAGAAGGGATTCCACAGTATAAGTCTTTTCATCATGATTAATTTTCTTCTTAAAGCCATTCCAAGAGGATGGAAGTTTTGAAACAATCACCCCTACTTGAAATTCATCTTGAAGATTAATACCAGCGTCTTTAAGGTCACCAACAATTTGTTGGAGTTCATGGGCTTGTGCAACGACAGATTTATCATTACTCATTATAAAATTCATATAGTTTGAAATTAGAAACTTACGGTTGCTCGCTTCCTCGTTTTGATACTTTGTCTCCAAAGCCTTCCATAATTCATTTGCCGTCGGAATCATTCGATGAGCGCTATAAACAGTTTGAGACAAAGCATTGAGGATGTGTCCTCGACACATAAATTCGTCTTCTTTTCTCTTCACACGTTTTTTCTTTATTTCTTCGGTGTCTTTGGGTGTGGGCTCGGGAATTTGTTCAAGTTTATCATCTAGAATGTATGCAAGTTTTAGTGATGTGAGGAAGAACATAACTTTCTCTTGCCAACGGGTGAAATTTCCGCCATCAAAACGGTCGCATCAGATTAAGTCTTGAGTCATGACTTGGATAGATTGTTCCACAGTTCCTACCATTTGAGTGGAGTAATAAGAATACTTTTGCCTAAAATTATTGGAGTTTTGTTATGGAAAGAACGGAATATATTAATTAATTTCTGCAAGGCACGTTCTTGGAACGCTTTCTTTTAGGCAAAATTTCTCCCAATCCGGTTGAGACAGAACCAGAACCGCGAGTACACTATGGGTTTTATAGAATATGCCTTCAGGATACAATGCAGTGTATGAACAGTTGTTTGATTCAAACTATGTACTGTTTGATCAAACCGAGAACACTCTGAATTTGTAACTTGATAATGCCAAAGTATAGAGGACAGAGAGAGGAGAAACTAGCAATTTTGATTCAAACTATTTACTATTTGATCAAACCGAGAACACTCTGAATTTGTAACTTGATAATGCCAAAGTATAGAGGACGGAGAGAGGAGAAACTAGCAATTTTCGGTGTCCAAAACAGAGGTCTGGAACTCTTTTTATAGCCATTTCTGTGACTGTTCTTCAACAGTCACAGCTCTTCATGGAGTGACTCAACAACCGTTGGATCGTGCCTGTTTGGAACAGCTGCGATCTAATGCTTCAGATTAGGCGTCCCATCGTAAACGAATGGACATCCCCTACACGAAACGCTGCGAGTTCATCTAACGGTTTAGATCAAGTTGTTTCGGATTATAAACCCTTTGATCGGATCATTTAATCACAACCGTTGATCTGTTTTACATCGTCAAAACTTTAGGCTCCCACGCTCCAAGCGACGATGCACACGTGCGAAGTGCCAAGTGCGCGTCAAAGCGCGCAATGCGCCCTAAGTCTCCCAATCGCCCTTTCGCACCCCGCGATTGGTGGTGCTTAAGCACCACCGTGATGCGTAGGATCATAGCCTCTTATTTGACTTGTCAACTAAGAATCTTAGTTGTCCTTTAGTTGATATACCACTACTTTTTGTAGTATTCTTCCAATGTGGGACAATATGGGATTTTGAGCACTCCCATATCTTTCACACCCATTTGCTCATGTTTCTACCTTCTAAATTAAAACCCAAACTATGTTTAAAATAAAACACCAATAATATAATAAAATATTAACAACTAAAAAATAAAATATCAATAAATATATTTTTTTCTTCATCTACTTCATCTACTTCATCTAACTATATTTTTTTCTTTTCATATGTAGGTGTTTGGTACTGCAACAAAGGACCTTAAATTGAAAACTCCCTTGGACTATTGGAAGAAATTATTGATCACAAATTTAGTGTACATTGAACTAGATGTTCATTTGTTATTTTTTTCGTAAAGGTATAATTGTGATAGCATTGTGTTTATTGGATAATTTTTTTAACAGGGTGGATAGTCATGGGAACTATGCCCGAATTTTTTAAAAATATTTTCACTTTTGTGTTGCAAACAATTTTTTTGTATTGTTATGATGTTTTATAATGGTATAATTGGGATCATTATAATGTTTATCCGAGGTCCACGACAATTAGTATTGTTATTGTGGATTATTTTTATTTCTTAACAGGGTGGATAGTGCTATAAATAAATGAAATTTTGTCCAAATTTTATAAATTATTTACATTTGTGTTGTAATAAAACTCTACTTAAATTGTTTACACATTTCGAATTTTGAAAAAATTTCGCCGGTAACAGTGGGTCAGCGGTAACAGTGGATCGGTTTGTAGATGTATGGCACGTGTTGGGGAATGAATTTTTTTATTATTTTGCAATTACGTACCTTGAAAATTTTCGTTGTTTTGATACTACATTCTTTGGAAAACTTTATTGTGGAATATTTTTATTTCTTAACTTTCGCCCAAATTTTTTAAATTATTTTCACATTTGTGTTGTAAAAAATTAACGTTAATTGTTTATACATTGAATATTTTAGACTACACTATGTTTTGTCGGGGAGCAACATTTTTGCCGGTTTGTAATTTATGTAGTTAGGAAAATTTTCTCCCATTTGCGATTATGTACATTGAAATTTTTTGTCATTTTGCGATTACGTACTTTGAAAAAATTTCGCTGTGCTTTCAGGCACAGACATATACTAGTATATATATATATATATATATATATATATATATATATATATATATATATAAATATATATATATATATATATATATATATATATATATATAATGGATCTCTGACGGGTGTGTTTTAGCGGGTCTAATAACGGATGTTCCAAGACACCTAAATTTCATATATTATATAACCCATCATAGCACTCTCTTTCCTTCCTCGTTGACTTGACCTTTCCACATCATAATACTCTTTCTCTCTCTCGTCAAAGATAGCTGCTTCAATTCTTCACCAGCTCATCTTTTTGAATGTGTTCTTTATTATAACGAAAATATTTAGTTTTGGTATAGTTTTTGAAAATGAAAAAAAAACGCATAATGTATAATTAAAAAAAATTAATTACCAAAAAGTGTTTTAAATATTTTTTAATATCCTTCAAATATTTTTTAATACACATTTAGTATAATTCTTTATTTTATTCTAAAAAGTCTTTCAAACACCCAATGAAACCAATTAAAAATTATAACAAAACAAGATACGAAATCTTATTTTTTTAAACCAATTAAAAAATTACACAATGTAATTATGAAATTTTCATTTTTTAACAAACATGATCACGACCCAAATAAAATGCGACGTGACATGGAGTCGTATTTTTTCATACCTCAGTCGCGGACCATTTTTTACTATTTTAAAAAGAACTTTTTTACTATCTTAAAAAAAATGGGTCCACGTCAACGGTATGTATAGATGGCCCGACAACCTTTACATAACGCTGACGCGGACCCTTTTTTTTTAAATAAAACACAAAAAATTCAACTAAAAAATAATCTTTCTATTATTTTAGGAAAAATGGTTCGCGCCGGCAGTATATAGGTGGTCGGACCACTTATACATACCACTGATGTGAACCATTTTTTTGAAATAGTGAAAAAAAGTAGTAAAATATTTTTGTTACTATCTAAAAAATATTGGTCCACGTTAGCGGTATGTATAGATTGTCGGACCCTCTATATGTACCCCTTACGTGGACCATTTTTTAAAAATAGCAAAAAAATTATTTTTGTATTGAATTTTTTTGTGTGGTATTTAAACATTTCAAGGGATCATAAAAACTTCTTTTATTATTTTACAACTATTTTAAAAAATGGTCCCCATCAACAGTATATATAGCTGCCCTTCCGAGTTTTTATTCATTGAAAATGGCTTTATTTTTTTTATAGGAACAATATGTTTTTTTTATTATAAATAACGAAAATATTTTTTTGGAACACTTAATGTGTTCCAAAACACTCAATGTATGTCGCTACCGCGGATCTTTAAAAATAAGAGAATATTAGTTAAATTGGTGTTTGAGGAACTTTTTGAAACAAAATAAAAATATTTGGACTAAATATGTATTAAAAAATATTTGAGGGATTTTTTGGTATTTGATCCTCTTTAATATTAAACAAAACAAGTTTAGTAAAAAAATTCTTTTTAAAATAGTAAAAAATGGTCCGCGACTGAGGTATGAAAAAAATACGACTCCATGTCACGGCGCATTTTATTTGGGTCGTGATCATGTTTGTTAAAAAATGAAAAATTCATAATCACATTGTGTAATTTTTTAATTGGTTTAAAAAAATACGATTTCATATCTTGTTTTGTTGTAATTTTTTAATTGGTTTCATTGGATGTTTGAGAGACTTTTTAGAATAAAATAAAGAATTACACTAAATATGTATTAAAAAATATTTGAAGGATATTCAAAAATAATTCAAACACTTTTTGGTAATTAATTTTTTTAATTATACATTATGCGATTTTTTTCATTTCCAAAAACTATACCAAAACTAAATGTTTTCGTTATAATAAAGAACACATTCAAAAAGATGAGCTGGTGAAGAATAGAAGCAGTTATCTTTGAGGAGAGAGAGAAAGAGTATTATGATGTGGAAAGGTCAATTCAACGAGGAAGAAAAGAGAGTGTTATGATAGGTTATATAATATATGAATTTTAGCTGGCTTGGAACACCCGTTCTTAGACCCGCTAAAACACACCGTCAGAGATCCATTATGACATATATATATATATATATATATACTAGGGTATGCCCGTGCCTGAAGGCACGATGAAAATTTTCAGTACATAATTACTAAACGGTAAAAATTTCATTCCCCGACTAAACATTATGTAATTTTGAAAAAATTAGCTATAATCTCCTTTGTTTTATAGTAATATCCATCATGCTTAACAAAAAAAAAAGACGCTGACAACATTCAAATAGTTTAAATTCATCAAACAACTTCAAATATAATATAAAATACACAATATTCATCAACCGATTTCACAATATTCCTTTGTATATAGGACAATCGACCTTGTTTAAGAAATAAAAAATAATCCAACAACAAAACTATTAGTTCGTATAAACTAACATTCCATCCAAAACTCGTATAATGATTTGTATTATAACCACGAATTGAGTTAAAAGGTACAAATTTAGTCTACAAAATTTTATGAATGTGTTTAGTCAAATAACTAAATTACAAACATAAACCACATAACCACATCTATTACTGGAAGTAGATATGGCTATTTAGGGAGATGTTCAACAGGCGGACGAATAGTCGCTAACTATCTTCTACTGGTGGCTTCGCCTGTCATCAAGTGGGGGTTCCAAGATAGATGGATATGAAAGTCGATTTAAATTCCTGAAATAATAACATAAAAAAGAACAAAAATGAAAAAGAACCATGGTGAACAAAACAAATGGAAAAAGGCATTTTGTAACATATTTTTGGTAGGTACCATTGTTGGACAAACGATATAATTAAATAGATAGAGTGATTTACCAAAATAGTTGAAGAAACTGAAATCGATAAACAAAGTTTAGCTACAAATCATAGTGTGTCCAGTTATTGAGCTACGCCCTCATCCTGATTTTCCTATGACCGATAAAGAAACAATAGGTAGAGAACCAAAAAAAAAAGTCAGTTCTAATACACAAACAGTAATGAAACTAAACGAAAAATATATTGAAAGGCCAAATATTACCTCAGTAAAACCTACATCTAGAACCAATCTCAATATGAAGCATCTATGTTGGCAGTAGGTGGCTGACAAATCGGAGCCGAACGAATCCTATTCATCGCTGGTTAGGTCTTCATGTCGACAATAAAAACAATTGCATCCTTAATAAAAGAAATCAAGAGCATAAATTACAAAAATTGATTTTAGAAACAGAATTATAAAGAAGTTCATTTCAATTTAGTACCAAGATTCACCATAAGCCCGCTAAGGAACGAAATACGAACTCAACAATCCATAGTTTGAAACTCGTAACGTGTAAACAATCAAATATTCAACAAAAAACATAAAAAGGAATGTGGTGAATCTTGCTTCCTTGGTATAAAAAAATTATGTTATTAAGAAAAGTTACTTTGCCATATGAACTGAATGATTTTTAATACACAAAAACAATAAAGAAATAATAGATCTAGAACCAAAATAGGATGTGTTTAGGGACAAAATCAATCTATCTTCAATCCCAGGTGTAATAGAACCAGGAGAGAATAGGAATATACTTGGGAAATTATCCGAGGAGATTTCTCCCGTCATGCCTGGGAAATTTGAGGAGCCAATAATATAGCTGAATAACAATAACTCAGAGGATGAGAAACTCTAATTTAACAAATACCACAAACATGACACCCATTGGATGTTCAAGAGCTGTAGAAATCCCATCTCAAAGCTAATGGTTATCAACCAACACAACCATTTCAAGACAACCCTTATTTCCAAATATAACCAACCTGGGAACATTAATGGCTTATTAGCCTTGAGGATTCTAAAAGAAAGCAAATAACAAAGAAAAAAAGTTAATTAAAACTGAACTGTTAGTATGTCCGTGCCACGGGATGCTCACTGCAATCATTGATGACAACCTTATTTGTGGGACGATCTCCCCTGTCCGTCTACTGTGACTCGATGAGATTAACAATGTACATGCCCTCTAAAACTTAGCCAAACACAATATGCCTCTGATCCAGCCAAGGTGTCTTCATAGTGTATATGAAGAATTAGCTAGCAAAAGAATCATAATTCAGATTTGAGTTGAGTCTGTCAGGTCCCTAATTATGAAAGAAGCATTAACTATATGAACACAGTTTCATTAAATCTTATACATTCATCTAATGACAATTAACAATGTCAAATCTTAGAAACTAATTAATATTTGACAATAAAAAGTAGAGAAAGATTTAGACCTGAGTGAAGGCATTGGGGTCATGAGGGAACTCATACTACTTGAATAGCGAAAAACTGGTCCTAGTGGGAGTTAGATCCTACGGTGGTCCACATGTTTGATGAAATGCTCAATAGAACGATCACGGATATAATTATAAGTAGCGAAATGGTCATTGTGATTTTTCTATAATTGAGAGATGAAGGCATGGAATGGTGTTGGGGCTTGGATCTCTTGTTTGGTCTTTTTCTCAAGGATCCACTCGCCCGAATAGTACAGCCCCACCCATTAATATCCATAATCCGCTACCTACTTAACCCACCCTGCCCTTGTGCATTCACTCATCTCCTCCCTGCTTACATCGTAACACCCCAAAACAAAAATCACTACCCCCAACCGATTCCTTACCTATGATCCTAACCTTTTGACCCCGACACACTCACACACCAAACACCATACCTAACTACCCCTGCTTCCAAACCCACTGCCTTGATCCAACCATTTGTTTCCCCTAAGGCCAAGCAATATATAGGGACTGTAATCAAACATTATTAATTTGATAATGGTTATGCAAATTCCATTATGGAATTAGAAGGCTAGCCAGAGCTGATGGAATTGCTCTTTGGGATTATTACATCATCTGTGTGCAGGTGAAAATGAAACTATATGCAGTAATATCCATTGGAACAGTTACTGTTACCAGTTTTAGCCAAAATAAAAAAGAATGTTCTTAAGCTATTCCGATGCTCCCTTCTGAATCTGCAAAATTCTATTTGTTAATACATAAAGAAAGAGGCCAACATTCATACCAACATTACCATCTGTATTGAATTCCGGAGGAAGAGCCTCATGTAATAAAATGAAAGAAACTATATTAAGACATTGAGAAAATGCAAAAAAATAATAATAAAATTTTTATGTGAAATGCCAACAACTATGCATTGAAATAAAAATGTATTAGTCTCAAATATACCAACAGTTATGCATTTACAAAATAGCATTACTTCCATACTAATAACGTCATACTAATAGAGTAGGTATGCAACTGTACATAAACATATATACTGATAACGTATGCTATGCATTGAGTAATCATCCATACTAATAACACAATACATACTAATAGAGCAACAGTACATAAACATATATACTAATGTAGCAGCAGTACATAAGTTATAACAGCAGTACATAAGTTATATACTGAATGGATTGTTCTCAATACCAATGATTATGGTATACGCCAAAACGGTATACATGAGACAAACCATGACTATAAAATCAAATTTCCCTACACATAACAATAAATCCAATATAAGTTATAATAGAAATTAACATTAGCACATCTTTAGGTTTTCCAAAAAAAAAGAAAAATGCCTCTAATAGGAGTAGGGAAGTATACCACTTTGTATCTATTGTCAAAACAGAGTATTGGTTTAAGATGTCTCTGGCCTTAGTTGTAGGACCATGACTCTGGTTGAGATTGATCATCCAAATCAGTGTTCTTTACAACAAAATTAGTCACACAACCCAAAAAAATTATATATATGAATGTTTATTTGGATATGTAAACTTGTTAAGGACATTATAGAAAGGTTAATGACTTACTGCAGGTGAGGGGCCGGAAGGATGAGAGGCAATTGGTTGAGATTGAGCATCCAAATCACTGTTCTTTATAACACTAAAATACATCCAATTCCTATATATGAGAATAATTTCCAAAATGAGCTATGAAATTATTAATCAAATATCACAGAATAAATAGCTACTCGGAGAAAGG
This sequence comes from Sambucus nigra, assembly GCA_949130495.1. Classification (NCBI taxonomy): domain Eukaryota; kingdom Viridiplantae; phylum Streptophyta; class Magnoliopsida; order Dipsacales; family Adoxaceae; genus Sambucus; species Sambucus nigra. The sequence continues at coordinate 163,046,068 of OX422223.1, read as the reverse complement.
AAAAATGGTACAAAGAGTACTGTTGTAAGCAATCAAATATTCAAGTTAATGTGCATTTATATGATCTCATTATTGACTCCAATTCCTATATATGAGAATAATTTCCAAAATGAGCTATGATATTAGTAATCAAATATCACAGAATAAATAGCTACTTGGAGAAAGGCAAAATAGTACAAAGAGTATTGTTGTAAGCCATCAAATATTGATGTTAATGTGCATTTATATGATCTCATTATTGACTTATTGAGTCGATTTCAAAACTCAAAATATTTATTTTCAAAACTCATTTGTAATAATCCATAGTAGATGCTTTCGATAATATTTATTTTCTTTTTCTTGAACTAAAAAATATGAACCCCACTCTGACATTTAAAAAGAAAATGAGGTTTCCACTCAAACATTACAGATGCTACCATTGTAACCAACATCGTGAATATCAGTAAATTACTCGTATTAGCACAACAAATAAGAAATCAAAATTAATTCATACACTAAACCAAATAAACATATTTCAAAACATTTCACCGATGGTAGAAATCAAAATAGCAATGTATTAGCACAACAAAGTACAAAAAACAAAGAGAAGAGTTATATATACATGTTCAACAAATCAAGTACAAACTTCACCTCAATAAGAGCATAATCATTCCCGAAAAAGCCTAAATTTAAAACAAAAAGCTCCAAATATAAATCTTGAAGCAAAGAGAGTGTTTATACCTGATCTAAGAACCACATATCCAAATTACCAATAAGAGAACAGTTGTTGTGCTTAGATCTACAAAACACAAAAGCAAAAACTAAAATCGAAAAAATCCCTAAAAAGCTAAAGGAGAATTTGAATACATAAGAGTTATATATACATGTCCAACAAATCGAGTACAAACTTCAACTCAATAAGAGCAAAATCGAGTACAAACTTCACCTCAATAAGAGCATAATAATTTCGAAAAAAGCCTAAATTTAAAAACAAAAAGCTCCAAATATAAATCTTGAAGCAAAGAGAGTGTGTATACCTGATCTAAGAACCACGTATCCAAATTACCAATAAGAGAGAACAGTTGTTGTTGTGCTTAGATATGCAAAAACAAAATAAATTAGATCATAAAATAAAAATAAATCCCAAAATATGAAACTAAAAATAAAAACCCCCCAATTTAGATCTCCATTTTAAACCTACAATTTAGATCTGCAAAACATAAAAGCAAAAACTAAAATCGAAAAAAGCCTAAAAAGCTAAAGAAGAATTTGTATACAGAACAGTGGATCCATGAATCAACGTTATGTAAACTCAACCGAGATTCTTCTTGCAAACAATCACATATAAAACATGTACTCAAATAATAAATCAAACAATGTAAATAGTTTATATATATATATATGAAGATTTATGAAGATTGGGGTGACTCGAGGAAAATATATTGGCGTGCCTCGAGGAAAATGCTGGGAAGTATTGGCATGCCTCGAGGAAAATATGAAGATTTATTAATCAAACAACTGGGAAGTATTGGCATGCCTCGAGGAAAATATATATGAAGATTTATGAACATATCATTGAAGAACAACAAACATGTATTAGTACATGACTCATAAGCTGAAAAAGAATAATATATGTCATGGAAATATACACCCCCACTGACATATCAAAATGAATGCAAGTTTATTATAGCAATACCAAAATACAAAAATATCTAAAAATAGAAATTAGTGAGTAGATAACACATAAGTTAAATACGCAAAAAAAACTATACTATTAAAATTAGAAACCTAATGTTGATATATAACATTATCAAGAAATGTGCTTTAAATAAGATATGAGTTTGCAACCCAGGAATACCTGAGCCAAGAAACCCAAAATCGACGAAACCCAACTTGTCAAGCAATCTGTGTGTGTCGAAATCCCAAACCTAAGGGAAAGACTAATGTTTGATTCAATACATTACACCAAAACATACTAAACCATATGTATTCACAAATAAGTTAAATATGCAAAAAAATGATTCTATTAAAATTAGAAACCCAATGCTGATATATAACATTATCAAGACATGTGCTTTAAATAAGATATGAGTTTGCAACCCGGGAATACCTGAGCCAAGAAACCCAAAACCGACGAAACCCAACTTGTCAAGCAATCTGAGTGTGTCGAAATCAGAAACCTAGGGGACAGACTAATGTTTGATTCAATAAATTACACCAAAACATACTAAATCATATGTATTCACAATAAAAAGAAAAAAAAACTCATAAATACAGAAAATGTAAATAAATCAATAAGAGAATGTAAACACCAAAAATAAACATATACACCAGAAATAAACATATATACCTGGGAGAATTCATGTCCATGTGAATCCTTGGATTTAGATCTGCAAAACCAAAAAAATGATCAAATCTCGAGTTGAAAACATTCATAACACCATTATTGAAATTTACAGATCTAACAACAATCAGAACACCATTGTTGGAACTTAAAAACACTCAAGTTGAAAAAAATTCCCAGATCTAACACATTCAGAATCCCATCATATGTGTGTGTAAAAACAATCGCATAAAAATATAGTTGGACAACATAAAAAAATCGCATGAAACCCTATCCCCTCAAAATCTGAGGCGGTGGTGGAGACGAAGTAAGGCAACAGTGGAGATGAAGGTTGCCAGAGGTAGACAAAGTAAGGCGGGGGGAGATGAAATTTTGAGGCTTGTGCGTGGGGGGGGTATGGGGGTAACTGAATGAATGAGGAAACAGGACTAAAACACCCCTCTCCGAAAAGTGAAATGTGTAATTTACTATTTTAACCATATTTTTGAATTTTGAGTAAGAGGGGGAAAGGGAATGAAGTGTTAGAAAAGAGGGGGAAAAAAATTAATAAAGGGACAAAAAAGGAAAAGAAAATCTTTTAATCTCCAGCCTCCATCTAGTGCCTTGTTGGCTTTAATCCTCACCATGAAGTATGTCCCCAACTTATGAATAGTAAAAACACCATCCTACTTTATTTATATATATATATATATATATATATATATATATATATATATATATATATATCCTATGTTTTTCGTTTTGTGCCACAACTTTTTCTTGAAACATATTTGTGATAAAATGCACAAGTTAGTGGAGGGTGTGAGACAAAAATATGTTAATGGTTATTTCTACAAAACATTTGGTTTAGATGATTTTTTTTATTCATCGCTATAATTTAATCGAACTAATATACTGATATGGGTTAAACAGGTGTTGTACTTTAGGTTATAATTTATATATTTCTGTATCTCTTTCCTTTGTTTGTTTTGTTTAATTTGACCTCTTTTAATATTTTATTGTCTAGGAGGAGCTTGTGGAACTTCCATTCTCAGGGATGATCGTGCTATCAAGTTTACATTGTAAATGCGTTAATGTCATTATTACTATGATTATTTTCCATGGATGCAAGCACACAACGTGACATAAGTTATTGGATGTATACAATCCAGGTGAAATGCACAGAAACAATGGCTTGCTTGTGGAATCCAATTATTGTGACTATCATCGATGAATGCCCGGGGTTCTCCCGTGCATTTCATTTTCATTTAAGTGGTACTGATTTCGTATCCATGGCAATGCCCGGTTAAGAAAATTTTCTACATAATGCTGGTCTACTGAATGTTGAATTCAACAGGTGGGCGTTTGAGCCTACTAGTACCGTTTTTATTTTAATATCTAACAAATTCAGAATTGAAATTATCAAAGGTTACACGGAATACACTTTGTGATCAATTATACCCCTACCCCCCCCCCCCCAAAAAAAAAAAATTATTTTGGGGTGATCTCATAATATATTCAAACATAAAGACAAATGTAAAATTTTGAAATCTTCGGGGTGTTTTTCAACTAGTTAAATATTTAGTGAACATCGATTTCATCAAATTTATGGCCATTTGGAAATTTGTTAACGAATATCAACACTAGTAACTATTAGAGGTTATTTACAAAGATATTAACCAAGTCTTTTAGGCCACACTACAAGAAAAACACTTTTTATGACACTCGAAAAAATAATTTAAAAACATTTATTATCAAAATGTCATTTGAAGGTTAATATTGTTATTAATGTGACATCTCTAGCATAAAATGTCATTTTATGTATGTTGGTATTATTTTTCATGACACTTTAAATATAAAAATCATATTTGATTATAGATATTATGACATTTTTATAAGAATTTTTATACTAATGTACATATTATGACATTTTTTACTCAAAAAATTTTAGCCCCGCGCTAATAAGAAAAAAAGAGGCGGAAACTCGTTGAAAATTTTCCCCAAAATTAACCTAGACAAACTTTCCCCATCTCCTTCCCACGAAAACCTTCCTTAACCACGAAACCATCTCTCACTCTCCCCAAATCAGGTACTCTTCTCTATTTGATGCATTCTCCCCAAATCGGGATTCTGTTTGTTTATTGGAATCTTTGCATTGTAATCTGGTGTTTGGTGTTTGTGTTTGTGTTAGAGGTGAGAAGTGAGTGTACACATCATGGATTCCTGTTGTGCAAAGTTGAGGGGTAATGTGAATCCAATGCAAGTGAGGAAAGGTGTTGATCGTTGAGACAGACAATGGGTTTTGGGGAAAGAAGATGAGGGGGGCTTGAAAAACGTAGCTTTTGAGAATGAGCTATGGAAGAGTTTGAGGACTCAAAACAGGGTTAGGAAGGTTAAACCTGGGGTTCCATTATCTGTTCTTACATCAGATATCAACCAAGAGACCGTGGTGACTGAGATCAACTTATCCTCTTACTTACACACACCTCTTTTCTTTTAGGCATGAGTAATTCTAGATGGATTTTGACTCATTTCGTGTGTTTTTAAATAGTATGATGCACAAAATGAGTTGGAATATTGGCAAGGCCAAGAATTATTCTTTAGGTATAAATGAATTGAGTAGTTTTTCAATCAAATTTGGTGCATGTCATTTCCATGATGATGATTTTCTCATTTCCTGCACATTTCATTAAAAACATTCAAAACTAGTGAATTGGTGTGAAATGCAAAAATTCATATACATTTGCATATTCAGTCTAAAATCATCTCCATCGTATTCGGACTTAAAAGACATCCATTCAGCCCTTACAAGGGTTGATGTCTTCATTAGGTATGTTAAATGAGTATGTTGGAGCTTCTTTATGCTATATTTCTTTGTTCCGAAAAACGTGTGATCCATTAAATCAAAATTACTGTGTTTTTCTCAGTACCCATTTAGGTTGATTTTCTCCACAATTAATATTAGAAAAGTAAAAGATGTATACTTTCAAGAATAACTAAACCAGGCACCCCATTACCTAAATTTTATCATTGATGTAGTTTATGGCATGCATTCAACTTTTTGAAGTGTTTTTTTAATTCACCTCAACTATACATTGTTAATCGTATCATCTCAACTATACATTGTTAATGGAATTCATGATGTTAAGTGAGCTACTGTTATGAATATTTAATCTAAAATTTTGAATGTGGAGCATTAATATTCAGACATATGAGGCGCCAGTATTTGAGCATCCAGAGGTAGACCCAAAAATCGTAGCTTTGATTATACTTGGAGGAGGTGCCAGGACCCGTCTTTCTCTTCTTACCAGCAAAAGAGCTAAACCAGATGTAAGATAAACCAAATATAAGTTTTCTCTAATTCAGATCATTGGATTTTAGTTTCATTATAGAATTCAACATGTTCAATGGATGGGTAAGATTTTTGAAGTTGTTTGTAACTTAAGAGAATGGAGGTGGGTTAAGCCTAATTGGCGGGTTTAACTTTGGAGGAACATATTTGTAATTCTTGTAAATTAAATTACTCAGTACAGAAACACTTATCCGACAATAATGATAAATATATTTCACTTTCAATTGAAATTGTGTGGTTATATATATGATTATACTGGGTGATCTGCAGGTTCCAGTTGGAGGGTGTTATAGGCTAATTGATTTACCCATGAGTAATTGTATCAACAGTGGCACAAGAAATATTTTCATCCTCACTCAACTCAATTCATTTTCCCTCAGTCGTCACCTGGCTCACACATATAACTTTGGAAATGGCGTCAGTTTTGGGGATGGATTTATGGAGGTAAGATAAATTAGGTCAATTAAAGGTCATTAAGTCTGTTCATGAGTATAACTGCAAATACCATTAGGATAAAAGGCCCATGACATGTATGTTACTATGTGGATATGTGATAATTTAGTCTCGTTTGGTTAGGGGTGAAATAGTTTTCATCCTTGTAAAAAGTAAAATGGTGAAATTAATTTCCTCTATTCGGAGCTTATATTTTTGTTTGTATAAAAATGTAAACAAGTGTTCACGCTGTAACTCTGTTATTTTGGACAAAATAGTGAACAATATTTACTCTAAATAGGTGAAGATAATTTTTACCATTTTACTTGTATGTATGTGAAAAGTATCTTACCCAAAACCAAACGAAAGAATGTTTTCAAATATTCTAATTACTCGATGCTAAAATTACCTGGGAACAGGTTTTGTCTGCCACTCAAACATCGGGAGAAAGTGGAAAGAGATGGTTCCAAGGAACAACAGATGTTGTTCGGCAATTTATATGGGTATTTGATATGCGTTCTTGAAGCTATCCTTATTATTTTTCTAAAAATGTTAAGCATTCTTTCAAAATGTTATATTTTTGGGGAAAAGGATTATGTGTTCCTCTTTCGATAGGATGCTAAGAACAAGAATATTGAGCACATATTGATTCTCTCTGGTGACCATCTTTACCGAACAAATTATATGGACTTTGTTAAGGTATGTCTTTTACTTATTCACGGAACATTTCTTCTACCATATATTACATGTACTGAAAGTTAGGAAGTTTATTGATCAATGAGAAATGTTCTTGCAGAAGCATGTTGATACAAATGCCGATATTACAGTTTCATGCATACCCATGGATGATAGGTATGTCTTGGATCTTTTAGTACAACTTGATTTTAGGTTTTCAAGTTCAACTCAAGTGAATAAAAAATGCCTTTTCCATTTGGCTTTATACCATGTGAACTTTTATGTGTCAATCAAAATCAGAGGCTAAGAAACGGTTAAAATATTTTTATCATATATTATTTTTCTTGATGATATTCTAAATTAATCTACCCTATGCAAGCTCTAGTTTTAGGCTCTCTGTCATTATGTTTAATCGGGTGATCCTTATATGAACTATTGAAGCCATCAAGGCCTTTTTTTCTTTATGGATATTGATATCCTTTTTTATTTTTCTTATTCTTACAGCCAAGCATCAGATTATGGGTTGATGAAGATTGACGAGACAGGGCGTATTATTTAGTTCGCTGAGAAACCAAAAGGCGATGCGCTGAAAGCAATGTTATATAGCTTTATTCTTCTTGAACTAAGCTTAGTACCCTTTACAACCTCTTTACATCAGATTTAATTTTACTAACAAAGTTTCCTCTTTCATTCTTATTGCAATTGATTCCCAAGACATTTTCTTTTGGTTAAACTGCAAATATTTTGATGCAAGAACCTCCCTAGAATATGCATTTTGATACAAAAGACCCTTATATGTCGTCAACAAAATGTAAAGCTCAGTGGTTATTTGGTCATTCAGAGGCTATTCGCAAAAAATTAAGGTTCATTTTTTTGCAGTTTGACCTTTTCTTTTATATTAGCAATGCATTTTTTTGTTATATAATATATTTCTATTATATGGTTCTACATCGAGTTGATACCTCCATTCTTGGATTATCTGAGCAAGATGCCTTGAAAAATCCTTATATAGCATCAATGGGTGTTTATGTATTTAAAACTGATGTCCTACTCAAGCTTTTGAAGTGGAAGTATCCTTCATGCATTGACTTCTGCTCTGAAATCATTCCTTCTGCTGTGACAGATTACAATGTCCAAGTGAGATAGATCTTTTACAAACTTTTTTAAATGTTTAATTTTAGCTATTATAGGTTAATGATTCCCATGTGTTATCAGTCATACTTGTTTAGTGGTTATTGGGAGGACATTGGAATTATAAAGTCTTTCTTTTATGCCAACTTGGCACTAACTGAACAGGTCAGTTTGTAACACGCGTAAATCTCATTGCAAAAAATAATATTATATTGTGAAATATTTATTCTAGCCAGATTCGTAAGAACTACTACTGCAAGCTATTTATAAACTATTTTTGCAGCCTCCAAAATTTGACTTTAATGACCCGAAGACACCTTTCTTTACCTCTCCCAGATTCTTACCACCTACAAAAGTTGAAAAATTCAAGATATGCTGTAACTTGAACAAATTTTGGGTTTGAATTGTAATTTCTTGGTACTTAGGATTAAAAATGGTTTATTCGGATTGTGGATGCAATAATTTCACATGGTTGCTTCTTGCGAAAATGTAGCGTCCAACACTCTATAATCGAAGTTCGGTCACGCTTAGAATATGGTTATTATGTAGACCTTATCTTACTTCTAGAAAGCTAGTGCACTGATCTAAAATTTTTGAACTAGGTAAACCATAAAGTGTTTGTTCAAGATTGATGGTATCACATATAGGGCCGAGCTCAATTGGAATATCAATTGACCAACTTTTGGATCATAAGAATACTTTAACTCAAGAAGTCGTACATTTTCAGCGTAAGTATGATCATTTTGAATTTTGATTTGATACACATAGTGAATGGAAACAACAAATTTGTTTTTTTTAAAATTCATTCTCTCGTGGCCTTAAACCTTTAGTATTGAAATATTCACAAGCATCTTCCCATTTTTTGAATTGATGCTTCTTTTGCAAGTACAGAGTTAGAGAAACTTCGGCTATTGATGATTGTTTCTGGCTACTATGATTCCCAGAAGAACTTCAAGGTTAAGAGACTATTATTATTTATTTTTCTTTTTATTTAAAATCTTTTTGTGTTGATTATTAGCGAATCATGTAGCTTAATGTTACTCGTTGGTGGGGCATGTAGTGCTTTTCGCTTTTAGTATCAAGAATCTGTCACTTGGAATGTATTTGAGTGTTCAAATCATCTGTGGTCAAACCTATGGCTTCAATTATGTTTATTCCATATGACCAAATTTAGCATCACATCAACTAGTTAGAAGGATTTTGTTAGCTTTGGTTATTAGTAAAAAGAATTGTTGAATGTTAGCCACAAATGTCAATAATATCATGGCTAATATTCAACAACTAATTAATAATTCTCCATTAATAGAAAAAAATAATAATATTCCTATTAATAATATTTATAACTATTATTATTTATCTAATGATATTTTGTTTAAATTTTCTATATAAGCAATCAAAGTTTTCTAGTCATTATTTTCGAAGCATGGTTTTGCAAAACTCTTCTCTTCTAGATGAATGTTGACATTTCTGACTACGTCAATTTCTTCTATATTTTAGAGAGAAATTCTGGTATCTGTTGAATCTGTTGAGCTTATGTAAAACTTACTTCATTTCTTCGATTCAAATGTATCCCAACTGCCACTTATAGTTTTGAATCAACCAGGTCAGATTACTATTTTACTTTTACATCTGGTGTAAACTCTTATAGTCAATGAAGTTTTTTAACATTAGGGCATGATCTTCAGATAAAATTGCCACAAATTTGATGATGCATCTAGCTTTAGGATTGTGTAACATGTTTAGACAGAATAATCATCTTCTTCTCATTCATAAATTCAAAATACTTCTTCTTAAAAATGATTAGAGACATTGTTGTATTTTGTGTGATTATCATGTCCTGTTCAATGAATTGAAACCATTGATGAATCCTATTTTCTTGCACAGTGTTCAACCCATTCTTGAGTTTTGATTCAAAATTTTTCTTTATAATGATTCCTCCTATTTTATTCAACTTTATATAATTAAAGTAAATTGATTTTTGGTACATAGCTAATGGTGAAATTTGGAGAATTATGTGGGTCTTCGATGAGTTTAAGGTGTAAGTTGCCAAGTGAAGATTTAGACTTGTTGGTTTCCGTGACGTGTGATAAGGACCTCACTAATGTTATTGAAGAATATGATCGATTCTCATCCTCTACCCACAAGGAAATTAAGATCCGAGCTATACTCTTTCCCATCAAATTGCTCAAGAAAATATCTCATATACCCTCAGTTGTTTCTAAACTCAATTTTTATGGATCAAATTCACTACCCTACTTTGTTGCCTAACTTTATTGCCTACACTCCCTTGTGGGTTACACAGCTGTAAAGAGGCATGTCATAGAGGGGATTGTGCACCATGTCCAGTGCTTGTCAACCAAAAATGTCGTTGTGGATCAACTTCTCGAACTGTGGAATGCTTCAAAACAATGATGGATGGTGAAGTATTCACTTGTGATAAACCTTGTGGACGAAAGAATAAAGTGGGAGGCATCAATGCAGTGAGAGGTGCTTCCCTCTATCTAATTCTAGCAATTCCCTCACAGGCGATTGGGAGCCACACTTGTGTTCAATGCCGAAGCTACGGTGTGGTCAGTATTCTTGTGAATCACTCTGTCACAATGGACATCGCCCTCCTTGACCTGAAACAATCTTCACCGACTTAACTTGTGATGCCGGATGTAGTAGTGGTGGGTACAATGTTGACATTGTATTTGAGGCTTTTGCAGTTCAAAAGTTGGCAGTCGCGCTTCAACCTGTAGAAGCAAATGGCAAGAAGATTCCACTTGGACAGAGGAAGCTTATGTGCGATGATGAATGCTCAAAGATGGAGCGTAAACAGACTATTGTAGATGCTTTTGGTATTACTCCCCCAAACTTGGATTCACTTCACCTTGGTGCCAACTCTGTTGCTTCTGAATTACTTTCGGACCTGTTTAGGCGTGATTCTAAGTGGGTGTTGTCTGTAGAAGAGAGATGCAAGTTTTTGGTCCTTAGTAGGGGAAGAGGCGGATCCAATGCTCTCAAGGTTCATGTTTTTTTCCCAGTGTTAAAGGAGAAAAGAGATGCCATGAGGCTTATAGAAGAGAGGTGGAAGCTTTCTGTTAATGCTGTTGGTTGGGAGCCAAAACGATTTGTTGTGGGTCATGTTACTCCCAAGTCCAAAGCCCCAACTCGTGTGCTTGGTTCTAAAGGTCTTACCCCCAAAAATGTGTTACAACCACTTATTGTTTATCCATTTGTAGACATGGACCCAAGGTTTATTGTTGCCCTCTTTGATTTGCCAAGAGATGCTGATGTTAGTGCATTGGTTCTAAGGTTTGGTGGGGAGTGCGAGCTAGTCTGGTTAAATGACAAGAATGCGTTGGTCGTCTTTAGTGATCCTGCCCGAGCAGCAACTGCCATGAGGAGATTAGATCAAGGATTTGTGCATTAATTATGCAGTTCTTAAGGGACAACCTCACCTTATGGACTTCTGACATCCCGGAGGATGGAGGTAATTTTTTTCTTCTGTTAGAACTTATGGCATACTTAGAGCTTTGTTTCTTTGTGAATGTTCCAAGCACTGTTAACTTTCCACGATTAGTTCATAATACATTTGTTTAATCTCTGTTTCATGATACATAGATGTTGTCTGACTATGAAGGGCAACTAAATGGATTTGTGATGGAATATTTTTTTTTCTTCCGTCAGAACTAAGGGTGCATGTACATTTATTTATAATAGAAATATCGATAATGAGAATCTTTAAAATCGAATAGGTTTGGTTTGAGTTATGTTGTATAAATAGGTACAATTATACAAATTTAAGAAGCACGAATTTGTCCAAATAAAGGGTGAAAATCAAGAAGGCAGTGCTCCATTTTGATCGAAAATTAAGTTGAAACTAAGGGTGATTTTGGAAATTTCAATATTTAAGGCATCTTTAGAGTAGTTCTACACGGATTTAGAATTTCGTTCATCTTTTACTATACACTATGTAACAGATGTACACAAAATCAAATCAAAACTGTGACAGGAAGTTATTGTTCTTTATTAGTTTAGGTGACTCACCATCGATTCTATTTATGACATGTGCAATATTTCATTATCTTTGTTGAATTTGTTTATGACAAGTCTAAGATATGTTTTTAATGATAATATAGCCAATATTGTAAAACATTTTCCACAAAAGAACATTGTCCAATCTTATTTGAATCTAAAATAAAAATAAACTTGGTGACATGAAAGTATATTTGTCTGATATAATAAGCTTATCTCTAAATGTTAATTGTAAATCTCACAACATTTAAACAACTTAAAAAAGGAGAGACGAGACAGAGTGAGCAAAGGTGGACTGCAACTCTCATTTTTTTTCCCTTTGTTTTCAGTTATATCTACTTCAATTAGATATAAGTTAATTCTACCTATTATTGCTAGTCTGTTGCAAATATGACTATGAGCAAAGATACTTCAATTAGATATGACTGTTACGGATCCCCTTCAAATGGACTCAAAGCAGAGACTACGCTTGGTATGCCAACATCCCCCACAAAGAGCTCAGCATTGAAAAAACCCTTCAGAATTGGATCCAGGTTGAAGGCGATCTGTTCAGATTCCTCGGGGGTAACACCATATTCCTGCATGGAGTTAATTCTTACATGTACGACATTAATCAGCTTATCCCTTGAAAGCATTCGAACGGAACGGCAATCGACACAGGATGTGGAGTGAGTGAAAACTAGTATCATACGCCAATATTTTAATAATTGTTGGTAATGTATCTTCAATTGTGTATTGTAACTGCTATGACATTTCTGCACTTTTTACCTTTACTTTTCTTGTCATTCTGGTGTTAAGGTTACGAGTTAGGGTGATTTTCTACTAAAGAGGGACATTATAGCAATGTCTTTTGTTCTAAGAGATACACACGAAGCACAGGTTTGGTTCGCATTGGAGTGAGGAGTTCTTTCTATGACTGGAGTTATCGTTAAAATCGCTCCATATGTTGATTTGGCTGCCACTTCAATTGAATAAAGATGATTTTACAAGAGTTTTTCGCATTCTAAAAAAGAAGGCTACTTAACTAATTTCACCGTGGTTATTGAATAGGCTCGAAGGTGATGTATGTAGCAAGGGCACAAAAGAAAGTCGATCGTGAGTAAATTTTGCGTACGCAGTTTGAGGACTGAAGAAAGGAGTAAATCTTGAAATACCAGGTACTATAATTAAATTACCCATTTTTGTCATATCTTTTTAAATTCTTCTTATAATTCATTTATCTTATTTTAGCAAATGATCACTCATTATTTGAGTGTAGGCCTCAATCATATATGCCATGAACATTGCTGGTGATGTTACTGATTTCGTTGCCATTGGGGTTGGAGATTGGTGGAACAAGTCCGGATGAGAATGAGGTGGCTCACTGTGTAGTGGTGCAGAAAGCATTAGAGGATAAAAAAGCGGGAATGGGGTAGGTGCATTAGGGTGGTGGTTGGAGCTTTTGAGGCGCAGACACTATTTTGTAAAAGCCAAAGGAAGATGAACGCATTTATGCGTGATTTTTGGATGCACATTTTTTGGAGATATTTTTTTTAATGATGTACATATTGGGTATATGTAGTTATGATACATGAAGTAGGTCATTATTTTTTTGAATGATGTAGACGGTAGGTGTATCTAGTTGTATCCCACTATTTTTTTGTATGGACATATGACTTGGTTTGGTGCATTTTATATGTGCGTGTTTCTAGTACAAAAAATTCAAGGTTGTTTTTATGTTATTATGAATTTTGGTTTGTGTTTAGATTTATTTGTCAACTATGACATTAATATTGGTTATTATTTTTGATTATATGTTTAATTTATGAACGTTTATATTAAACCCTTATGTGATGAAATATGTTATATGACCCCTTTAAATATTTGAAAATTATTTATCACGACGCTTTTTAAATCAAATATGACATCTTATAGAGTATATTATGACCCTTTTTATAGCATATATGATAGTTTTGAAAAAAAAAGTCATATAATCGTTATCTAATATGACACTTTTTTATGTGTATCAATTATGACACCCAAACTTATGACGCTTTTTATTAAAAAATAAAGCGTCATAAAATGCGTCTTATGACACTTAAAAAAGGTCATAAAAATGTTTTTTTCTTATAGTGCCAGTGGTATAAGGGGGTCACGAAGACAGTCTTGAGGATGGATTGGGTTTGGTCCCCAGTTCGATATCCGGCACTGTCAAAATAATGTTCGGTGAGTGGAAGCCACGAATCGCGAGAGTGGATTAGTCGAGATACGCTTAAAGCTGGTCCGGACAAAACGTGACATGATATCAAAAACAAAATTACAATGATATGAATAACTTTTTTACCTTTCAAATTTTACGCCTGTTTATAATTTTGATAACAAGTCCATATTATCCTTTACATTGTTTTTATTCCCTTACTTTTTGTGAGAAACGTTCATTTTAGTCTTATGTTTCAACCTCAGTCTTGCTTAATTTGTTAAATACATCATAAATATTGTAGTGCTCCATGAGAGAGGTACATTTTTAGTAATTTTATGTGTTATTTTAAATGTTTATATGTTTAAACATTGAAAAATGAAATGAATGGTGTGATGTTTTCACAGAACTTGCATCATCATCGCCTGCTTTCCAGTCATTGGAAAACTTTCTTTAATTCAAAACTATATCATTAGGTATATATTATTACTGATCTAACGTAAATGGTTGTTTTTTCTCTCTATTTATTTAACAATATTTCTTGTCATGTGTGAAAAATAGGTAATTGCAACATCTGACCATTTTTATACAAAGGGGTATTCTCTTATTATATCACAGAATTCCAAACCCAAAAAAAAAAACTTCATATATATTCTGTAAACAAAAAAAAAGAAGATATATACTTTGAAAACACATCATTCCACTTTAAATTACCTGATTATTTTTTTTATTTTTGATAAAGTGTCCGTGCAAGGTGCCATGCAACTACCCTAGTATGAAATTAGTTTTTCACATTGATTTGGATTCAAAGCCTAACTATTTCTCTTGCGTGGTCGAATACGACGATAGAGATGGATACATTTCATTTGTTGAGCTTGGAGAGTGTAACAGTGGATTAAAATGCAACAATCTTGGGGCGAGGATTGGAAAACAATGTGATTCTGATAGACTGGGCTCCTGGAAAAATGTATAGATCATTGGTCAATATAAATTAGGTTTTAAGTGATGATAAACAAATCCCTTGAGTTTTGGTTAGATTTTTTTAGTGATTATTAATGATGGATTAGTTATTTAAGCGATTATCATTAAGATGAAGATAAAGAGGAAGAAGAGGGAGCTTTTTATAATATCTTTCTATTAAAGACTTTGGATTGTATTACTATTTATCTATGAACAAATCAAGTTAACCTTCTTCTAATGATTTTTGTTTCTTGCCCTCTAGTGCCTTATTACTTTTTTTAATGGTGATACTAGACACTTAAAAATTTAAAATATAAATAAGTTACATTTTTTGTTGCTTTAAACAGTTTTGAGTTGTTCTACATCTGTTTATATTTATAATTCCTATGGGGGAAAGGTTGTACTTGCTGCAATCAACTACATTTTTTGGTCAATTAATTACTTGTACAACAAGTATGAAATATTAATGTATGTAATGAAATCTTAATGTATTCCTTAATAGGTACACATCCATAGTTTTACTCAAAATGGTGATGGATATTCAAAATTGTGTATCCACCATATTTCTTTCATTAAACAATAGTGTGTCAATCCAAGAAGAAATGAAGAAGAACTAAGCAAATCACCCAAACCCTAACTATTCTATCTTCTAAAACTATTTAAAAACGTTCACCCCTATTTATTACATCAACATTGGCTTATATACCAAGTGGGAATTAAATTAGAAAAGAAAAGAGAAAAGAAATGCAAAATATCTGCTGAAAAACAGGGGGTCAATCGATCTATCATTTGGTCGATCGATCGACCATATAAGACGGGGAAAAAATGGGAAGGGTCAATCGATCTACCATTTGGTCGATCGATCGATCAAGCAGGGGCAGACTGCATTTTCCCCTGTTTTGGCTTGCATTTCTCCTCCGCTAAAATCGCTGTAACTTCTTTGCTCTGAATCGGAATCGTGCACCGTTTGCGGCCACGCGAAGCTTGCGAAGAGGGCTACAACTTCCATGAAGATGTTGGAACAGGTGCCCAATCTGTAAAATGACTAAAATGCCCTTGAACGTGCGGTTGTGTACGAAAATAGAGCGGAACGCGTCCGAAGTTCACACTTAGCATCCAATTACCTACAAAAGCTCAATTAACCCCTGCAAAACATGTTAACGTAGAAATACGAGGTTGTCTGGTTAACGAGAATAAATATAGGGAATAAGATACCCGAGGGGGCTAAAATGCGTCCGTTCGGAGGATGAAATACGTAGTATTTGTGTATTATCACACCCCCTAACTTACACATTGCTAGTCCCTAGCAATGAAATAGGATGCAACAAGAACTACAAGAAAACCAAAAGTAGGAGATAGTACAAAAGTATGGTATAAAAGCAAAAGGCCACTTTTACGGGCGATTCGATTGCATTTAGCGTATGCAATAATCCATTAAACCCCTAGGTCACCCTAGTAGATGAGTGTCGTCTCGTGAGGGTTTTTAGAGATGGTACCCACAAACATCACATGGTTTCCTCAAAATATGCCCAACCCAACATGCAACAAGCCCAACAATAGCGAAAAGGATGTCATACGCATTATTAGCAAAATGAATGAATTCAAACAAAAGTCCAAATCATTAACATTATAGAATGCACCTCATAGAATTGAAACCTTAAAATGTGGGAGGGGAGCGAGCACATGCAAAGTATGATTTGGCGAAAAACTTAAATAAACCGGATAAACATTAAAGCAAACATATATTCAATCCTCACGGGCATTACGCTCATCAAGCGAATTCACTCGAAACAGGGAGGTAACACACGGGACATGCGGGCTAAAAAGTAAATGTAAATAGAAACTAGGTCGCACACATGTCACAGATGAAGAACGCTATATATAAACTGAAAAACTGTAATCTCAATGAAAGGATACCACTCACTAAAAGAGGCGAAATGCATTTTCATAGATTATCACAACTATTATGACTTTTAAATTACATCAACCTAAGATCACATAGGACTTTAATAGGGCTATAATTTAGGTATGGCTAAGGTACGAAACGAAGGAATATATGTACGAATTCAAAGTGTTCGGAATGAAAACTCGGGATAATGGGATAATGCGGGCAATATCAAAATCGAAAAATAAGTTCCAAAAAGGCATTAGATATATCATCGGGGAGAGTAATCAAAGCTTATTGAACTATATAAAACATAAACAAACTTCTCTTTCTTTTTCTCATTTTCTCTTTTGTTTTCTTTTTGCTTTTTGCTTTCTCTTTTTCTTCACTTTTTTCACTACTTTCTTTTCTTTACTTATCAAACTCTCATATGCCTAAATTGCAACCGGCATCATAACAACATCATTCAATCCCAAGTAACATTCCAAAAAAAGGTATGGAAAGTGTATGTATGGGCTAAAACTCCAATTTAGAGTTAGTTATGGTAATGGGGTTATGAAACGAAGGGCTAATATTTAGGCTCAAAGAGGTTAACGAGGGTAAACATATAAAGGTGAGGTCAAGGCTAATATGGGTGATATATCAAAGAGGGCCTATGATCATTTCACAAAGTTTACGCAATTCTCGAGTCAAAACAATATATGAAAATCATGCTCAAGTAACACATTTCAAGTATGAACTCAATTAATGAATGGTCAAATGAAAGAATAGTGAGATTACCAACGAATTCAACGTTTTCAATGACAAAAGAATAGTGTATACACTCACAAACGACGAAAGGTAAAAAGCTTACTCGGTGTAAGTATATACAATGCAACAAAAGATTACCGAGTTATAAAAATCTTAAACCAAATCAATAAAGCAAGGAAAGTGCATGTGCTCACGGGATTAAAGTTTAATTCATGAAGTTATTCATAATATCAATAATCGAGACTAAAGTCTAATAACTTCTAAAATCGAGAACATGCATCATTGGGCTCTCTATTGGATCGGGCAATTATTGAAATTCATCATCGGAAACAAAGGCAAAATGCCCAAAAAAGGAGAAAAAGAAAGAAAATCTTTTTGAAATTTTTAATTTTTCTAAGAAAATCATACTAAGTAACTAACATGTGAGCAAAAACATGGACTAAATGAAGAAATGGATAGAATATCCCACACCCCCTAACTTAAAACTTGGCATTGTCCTCAATGTAAATTAAGAACCAAGTCAAAGAGAGGAAAATAGTGATATTACCCAAAAATGGAGTGATCTCCATAAGAACAAGTCCAAAGAATCTACAAAACAAGTTAGTACCGAGCATAGCAAAAACAAATAATCAAAAGTTAACTAAGTAAACTAGACTAAATTAAAAAGGAAAGAAAAAATAAGAAGCTAACTATATACAACCTACTATTTAGACTTCACACTAACTGTACACTAGAAGTCTAAATAGCTGAGGGTCCACCATAAGAACGATTTGACTTTGGAGGATAACTGGTGTACCCTCACATACAAGCATGCCTTCCGAAAAATATGAATTCCGTTTTAACAACGTAAGGCATGTGTAAGGCGAAAGAAATGAAACATCGCCAATTAAAAGTTTTGGTTGGACGATGGGGGGTTTGGATTGAACGGGTGACAAAAACAAGTGGGGACCGAGAAAAGATGAATATCCTCCGAAGGATTTTGAAGTTGCAATGGGAGGCGGCGCACACAAAGGCAAAGATGCGATCGTGGAGGGTGACTCGAGCAAGTACTCCTCATCGACGATAGAGTTTAAAACATTAAAGTTCGAAACCGAATCATCGGGTACTTGTTCCGGTGGGGTAATAGAGAATGAAAATGGGGATGAAAGAAATTCAAACTCATGAGATGAATCATCATCGCATGAAGTTGGAATTTCAAAGGAAATAATATCATTTTCAATGAAATGTTCTTCTTTGGGGGCCAAAGAAGAAATCATTTCATTGCAAATAGATATTACGTCATTATCATCCTCACTTTCAATATCTATTACGCAATAGGAAAAGTCTAGAATGGATTGTTCCAAAGTAGGCACAAGTACCTCATTTGGTTCAAAACATTCGTCGACCTTGAAAGTCTCGGAAGTAAAATCGTCATCGGACTCAAATAATAAATCCAACTCATGTTCCCACGAACGATTTTCTTCCCGATAACGAGTTTCAAGTTTCTCATTTTCATACATACGCAAACCCTCACCGAATGTCATGGGTCGAGGTGCGGATGCATGAAAATGGGAACTTTGAAAATTACCATCGGACTTAAACGAAAACTCATTATTATAGGAATTTTGAAAGCTATTGAAATTCGTTTCAAAATTCCTATTATAAGGAGGTAAAGGCCCAAAATCATTATCATCAAAATTCCAATAACCTAAGTTTTGACTTTCGTTATACTCGCCCAAAGTCATGTTTGAATTTGTTACACTTTGGGATGTTAAGTATTCACCGAAGTCATAGGCTTAGAATTTTGAGAATTATAACAAGGATTACCGAAAAAATTGGAATAAGACATGCTTACCCCAAAAATGGCTCAAGTGGCAGATTCCACAAAGTAAGTGCGCGCGGGAACAATTCGAGCGTTTTTAAGTGCTCAAATGTGGAAGTCCTGCAAAATATTAGCAAATAATACAAATAGAAAGAAAATACTATGAAATACTAAATCAAATAAAGTCTGAAACAAACCCATCCCCGGAAATGGCGCCATTTGATAGGCAGGGTTTCGCCGCGACGCGAGAGACACCTACGCGCCGGTCGTTTAATCTTCGGCTCACCTGGACTATACAAAAACCTAAACTACGACTACACTCAACGGGTGAGTATAGCGGTAAGTCGGGTATCAAAAATCCACAGAGACAATTTGCTAGAATTTAAGTGATTTAATAATCCGAAATAAAAGTGTAAAAGATGATTAGAAACTAAAAAGGAAAAGATGCATAAAAGGGAAATGATTAATCTAGGCGAGGGAAATGAAACAAGGTTAACAAAGCGAGTAAAACTATAGGTTTCGTCGAATATCCCTCACCCGAGTTAAGTAGTATAAAATGGTTACATGGGTCGACGAGTTATTACAAATGCGTCTCATTTCGACAATTAATTAAATCAAGGGTTGTTACGCCCTAAATCATCATAAAAGCCTAATAAGATTTTGGCGTCAACAAATATCCCGAAAATTACGCGCGAAAGGTCGTAAGCACGGGACATATATGATATGCCCCGTCAATTCTCCTAGGCGTAATAACTAGGACAACGCACTCGAAATAGACCCGTAAACTCCATCACCAAAGCAAAGCAACGCGTCAACTCGAGTGAGTTCAATTCAAACACAACCTAATTTAAGTTACCTAGAAAGCATGTCAAAAATGCGATAAATGAAAAGCGGTAAATAAACGTGGTAAAATTACACTACAAAGCAATTAATCAAAGCATGTAAATAAAGCATGTAAACCTAAATTATAAAGCTTGTAAATTAACTAGAAAGCAAGAAATGAAGAAATGCAAACTATATTAATGGAGAGGATGATAAATAGTCAACATTCAAGCCCAAAAGTGTGTCAATCCAAGAAGAAATGAAGAAGAACTAAGAAAATCACCCAAACCCTAACTATTCAATCTTCTAAAGCTATCTAAAAACGTTCACCCCTGTTTATTACATCAACATTGTCTTATATACCAAGTGGGAATTAAATTAGAAAAGAAAAGAGAAAAGAAATGCAAAATATCTGCTAAAAAATAGGAGGTCGATCGATATACCATTTGGTCGATCGATCGACCATATAAGTCGGGGCAAAAATGGGAAGGGTCAATCGATCTACCATTTGGTCGATCGATCGATCAAGCAGGGGCAGACTGCATTTTCCCCTGTTTTGGCTTGCATTTCTCCTCCGCTAAAATCGCTATAACTTCTTCGTTCTGAATCGGAATCGTGCACCGTTTGTGGTCACGCGAAGCTTGCGAGGAGGGATAAAACTTCCATGAAGATGTTGGTCCAGGTGCCCAATCTATAAAATGAATAAAATGCCCTTGAACGTACGGTTGTGTACGGAAATAGAGCGGAATGCGTCCGAAGTTCACACTTAGCATCCAATTACCTACAAAAGCTCAATTAACCCCTGCAAAACATGTTAACGTAGAAATACGAGGTTGTCTGGTTAACGAGCATAAATATAGGGAATAAGATACCCGAGGGGGCTAAAATGCATCCGTTCGGAGGATGAAATATGCAGTATTTGCGTATTATCAGTAAACAAAAGAAAATGTGTGTTCTTCAACACCAAAACAATTCACCAAATCATATGGTATTTTTGTGAATTGAAAACAAAAAGGGATTAAACCCTAAAGTAAGAAGTCAAAAGGATTCTGCTATTTCGCAGTTTTTTGTCTTTCAAAACGCTAGGACTTCTTAATGAAAACGAAACCATTTAATGAGTATTTATACAAAAATGTGCTACCTCGGTAATAGAGCTCGTTCGAACGAGATAAGAATGTCGCTCGAAAGAAGGACACGTGTCGCTCGAATGAGATCACGCGACATGCTTATCTCGTTCGAACGACAATGCTATGTCGTTTGAACGACTGTTGCGTCAAAAAAATATTATTTTAATGTCCGCTCCAATACTTAGAAAAAAAACTAATTCACAAAATTTGACGAAAAAGTCCGCTCCAACACTTTAAAAATATTTTGTAAAATATCCCAAAAGCTCTAAGTGGAAAGTTAAGGTATTTAAAACATAACCTTACCAAGGTATACTTTGCGTAGTCTTTTTGATGAAGAACTTGATTAATTAGAATCCGTCTTGATGTAAATTGCTCTTGAATGCTCTTCGACAGTGTAGCAGTATATGACATAATAAATTGATAACGGACTTATAAAAATATCTCCTTACAAATCTTCCCCTATGTCTATGTCGATACAAACATAAAAAATATCCGAATTATCAAATACTAAATTCCTATACAAATCTACCCTCCCATTGAATAAATTTGCAAGATCTCAAATTATTCTTCAAAAGTCATCATCAAATCTCAAAGATTTTCTCACCAGGGTGTGCAACATAACGATCTTCAATCTTTGTACCTACACACATGAGATAAAGCAAAAACCTTCGTGAAGCATTGAGTTTGAAATGATATAAGAATAAATCAGTAATAAATCAAATCTCCCCTATAATGCAAAAACTCCCCCATAACATGATAATTCTTTCTCCCCCTTTTTATGATGTTCCCAAATACACAGATAAGAAGAAAAAATCAAAACATGGAGTGTCACTATAAAAATGCATAGCAATCAAAGATCAAACTACGTGCATGCAAAGTTATATCACAAAAACATTCACAAACTATTTTTGATTTTTTAATTTTTCATACAAAAATAAGATACCAAAAATCACACCATAGATTTAAACTAAAACAACCAAGTCATGGAAATGGAAAGTATAGGTGTGAACTCATTCGATATGTAAATAAACTCAATCAATCATATGTTCACGATGAATACATGTACTCTTAACGAATGATCATCAAAAGTATCCTTAGGTGTAAAATTTGTTGAATTTAGATGGCATCGTCTTATGCAAATCAACAAATCAAAGTCAAAGTGATTTCCACACCAATAACGTCCAAAACTATGTAATGCTTTTTCAAGACTTTCAAGGAGATGCAAATCCATTTTAATTCTCCATCCAAACTCCCTCATTCATATTTTCTTTTAGAGGTGAATAAACTAAATTCTCAAACTTTGGAGAATTGGTGCAAAAACCTAATTGGCCCATAATTGGCATGCATTTCTTTTTATTTCCTTTAAATTTTTTCGAGCTCTTTTAGACCTCTTTGGACCCCGAATAATAAAATTCCTCAATTTTCTAGGTTCAATATAAATGGCGGCTTAATCGCAAGGACAAATGATAATCTTTTGTAGCCCTTCACCGTTTTCAAACAAAGCACACAAACTCAAAAACGGCTCTTACATGCACAACTTTCTTATCGCGCTTGGTTCGTTTTAAAGACAGAATTGAAGTGAAAACACCCAACCAATATATGATAAGACAAGCACAATAATAAAACAAATCCGTGCATGTGTGCAATAAAGGAAATCATGAGTCAAACACGTAGGAAGTAACAATTAATTACATCTTAATGACTCCAAACATTATAAAGCACAAAGATGACATGATATATTGTCTCAAAACACTATCAAATAGTCACATGAAAAATGGAATGATGTTGTGACTCGGTCATCCTGAGTGTTCATCCATAAATGGTGCAAACAAAATACAAAAATCATTTCGGATTTTTTAAAAAATTTATCAAAATAAAATCTTTTTGTATTTTTCAAAAATTTTCAAAAATAAAAATCTAATACAAAAAGTATATGTCATTACACTAGCAAATATATATCGTGAAACCACAACTAGTGTATGACAAACATATAAACACAATCATCTATATGATATGGCAAGAGAAGAATCATGTGCAAGCAAACGAGAATCAACTTGTTTAAAATCTAGTGCCTCTAAAAGTTATTTCCTAACCCAAATAGATGTGAAACGTCATGTGGAGGATTTAGGAACCAAGGGAACACTAGACATAAACTTCCTAGACCTTTTTTCAAGATCAAAACAAAAACGCCTAAGGTGACCTTTCCTACCACAATATGAACATGTGTAAACGGGTGGAACGATACCTATGGGTTGACCTTTTCTAACATCATTGAAATTAGTTGAACCTCTAAAACAAATAATGATTTTGTCTTTAGCATTAGAATCATGAGAACAAGATGAGCCATTACCATCACTATCAAACCTACTCGAGTCTGTCAAATCATTTTTTAACTTCAAAATGTTTGACTCAAGCAAAGAATTTGACTCTTCCAAATTAAGGGACGCCTTTTTTAAAATTTTAAACAATTCCTAAAAGGGTATTTCTCTCTCCCTCAATCAAAGAAAACTCTTCCCTAAGAGTCTCTTCACGTGCCATAAACTCATTGATTAAAATATTTTTATCCTCTTTGGCACAAACACAAACCATCGAATTTTTAAGGTCCTCTAATTCTTTTTCTAAAAATAGACCCTATCATCACTCTCCCTCTTGGACAATTTTAAAGCAACAAAGTCATGGTCCAAGAAAACAAATTTCTCACGATAAAAATTTCTTTGATTTTTAACCGTTTGCAAAACATCCATCGCGGATTTAAAATGAGAATTTTCTTTTTCCAAAAAATCAATTCTTTTAGCAAACGTCAAATTCAAATGATTTATATCATCAAAACTCTGACTCGTGTCATCAAAGAGGGGCATCCGATTAGATAAGTGCTCCATCAAAAAAATTGATAAGTATTTATACAAAAATGCGTGTAAATGCGGTGTATGATACCGATTTAAATTAATTCACAAGTTTCCAAGTAAACCTTATTTAATTGGAGTCTATTTTTAAACCAAATTAATTCAGCCCCTAAACATGCATCTAAATGTGTTCGTGTGTCAAACCATAAACTAGTAAATCATGCGACACAAATTTAAGGAAAAATTCCCGAAAGGCAAAACCTTTTATTTCTAGAACTTTGAAAAATTCACAAGACCATTGACTTACATACAACTTGATAATTTCCCACAAGTGTAACGCACGGTGTCTTTCTCAAACCTTTAAAGCAATGGCTAGAAATGTCATCGGTTGGATTCTCCAGCAAGAACTCCAGATGGTCAGCAATGAAGAAAAAAATGGCTTCTCCACAAGTGTGAACTTTATAAGGACTCCCTACACAATAGCACGTAGCTCTCCGGTTGTAGAGTTCTCCCCACAAAGGTAAACAAAAGCAAAGGTGTATTCTTCAACACCAAAATAATTCACCAAAGTATATGGGATTTTTGTGAATTGAAAACAAAAAGCGATTAAACCCTAAAAGAAGAAGTCAAAATGATTATGCTATTTTTCATTTTCCTGTCTTTCAAAACACTGGAACTTCTTAATGAAAACAAAACCATTTAATAATTATTTATAAAAAAACGTGTTGCCTCGGTATCAGAGCTCGTTTGAATGAGATAAGCATGTCGCTCGAACGAAGGACACGTGTCGCTCGAATGAGATTCTGCGACATGCTTATCTCGTTCGAACGACAATGCTATGTTGTTTGAACGACTCTTGTGTCAAAAAAATATTATTTTAATGTCCGCTCCAATACTTAGAAAAAAAACTCATTCACAAAATTTGACGAAAAAGTCTGCTCCAACACTTAGAAAATATTTTGTAAAAATATACCAAAAGCTCTAAGTGGAAAGTTAAGGTATTTAAAACATAACCTTACCAAAGTAAACTTTGTGGAGTCTTTTTTATGAAGAACTTGATTAATTCGGATCTATCTTGATGTATATTGCTCTTGAATGCTCTTCGACAATGTAGCGGTATATGACATAATAAATTGATAACGGACTTATAAAAATATGTCCTTACAAAATGAATACTACTTCCATTAATAATTGTAAACATCTTTAGATGCAAGCCTCGCGACATAATATAACATCGTTTCTCTTCACATGCTTCCTTAATATAAAAAATAAAAGATTACGATTTGAAGATGGAATAAGTATTTAGATTCTCCTAAACATCTCCCAGATATAAAACTATCCGTGACCTCTAGGACTCGCCTCCTTGGTATTTAACTCTTGGTAGACTCTATCTCGGGGAAGTAAGGATTATGGAAGGGATGAGCTCAAAGAGAACACCGAGGGTCAAATAAAGTTCTCAGCCCACCTATCGGTGATTGTAATAATTCAATATGTACTAACATAGTAAATTAAAAAAGTTTCAATTCAATAATAAGTAGGGTGAAATATAAACAAATAGGAAGGAAAAGAGTACAAGTTTCCCAACCCTTCATATTAGACTAACGAATTAAGGGTCAATCTCCCTTAGATAATAATTCCAAGGCTACTTCAAAGGCTCAATCTCCCTAGTTTAACATCATCTCCTGATGACTCAATCTCTCATGGTTTTCCCTCATAGTCTATGACTTTTAATTTATGGCCTTTATCATGTCAATACATGTAGCCTTATCCTAGGTATCTTTAACATAGTCATGACATAGGCCATGACCTCCCTTCGTACCTAATTATAGGATGGTGGCTCTACAGTTTACTGTGATCTTTGCACCTTCTCTAAGCTTTGCCAAGGTATAAGTCCCATAATTATTCCTAAGATCAATCTCCTTAGGAATAACCATCTTGACCTCAAGCACTAATTAAGAGGCCCTCATATACGCAATGACACACTGGCCTAGAAACATCGTGCTATGATCTCAACATCGAAACCATTATCAAGTTCACCTAGGAACAATATATCTAACCTCTCCTCTCCTCTCCACGACCTCTACTAATAGGTCACATCCTCAATGAAGGAGATATAACTCTTGATTAGTAAATCAACAAGGGTTATTTTGGTAAAACATTCATTTAATACCTAATTATCTCATAATTCCAAACAAAGATCAAAGGTAAAAATCTAAATAAAACCTCATATGGTCCAATAAGAACGTCCTCAAAACACTTATTTAATCTCTCCTCAAGAACCCTAATACTTCTAAAATCAAGCATTCTTCTAAGAACAACCTATAAACCAAGAAAGTTTATGGACAACAAAAAATCATGGCCTCTAAACTCATTAACTTCATGGACTAACCTAAAAATACGCAAGGACTCAAAGCATTTCAATAACAAATAGAAACTAAGATTTTAAGTAAGGAATAAGAATATGAGTACATATCCCTCACCTTGGTATACCTAAGTCCAATGAACATTAGTTTATTGTTAACTCTAACGCCCTTCCTCTATTTGTGAACAGTGGTTATCCGTGACCTTGTCCCTATTAACCACTCTTTTTTTATCTCAAAGTTGCACTCTCTATATTTAAAGTTGGAATTAAGTGTGTTAACAACATTGGTAAAGTTTACAAATGTTAATATTTATAGGGAGTACTAAGGAACTTAGGTTTTCTTATCAAGATGTCTCTTTTACAGTAATACACTTTCAAATATTCTCCTAGAACATACCAATAGTTGTTCTCAAGTCATGACTTGATAAGTCCACATCATCACCATATGTGATGATTTATAGAAATCCCAGTTCACTACTCATCACGTCCTCTTTTCCTTAGGTCATGTCCTCTCTTAAGTTTCATAGTTTTCAATCAGCCTTAAGCCATGGCCTTTATTAAATTTCGTGGACTTCTACCTCCCTTGATTTGGACCATTTCCCTAATCTTATTTATGGTCGTGTATTATACCATTGTTGTGCCCTTTTGTACCCCTTTGGGACCTTTACATTTAAAGGTTATGGCCCTAATTTTCTAATCTCATTTATTACCATTCCCTCTACCTTTACATTTATAGGTTGTGGCCCTTGTTTTTTATTCTCATTTATGACCATTCCCTCTACTATGGTTGTGGCCTCAGGGTATTTTGAGGGTTGTTACAATAATGAATAAGACTTTAAACGAGTCAAGAAAGACCTTTGACTATATTATAAAAAGTTAAACTAGGTAAAGATCCCATGGAACTTCATTAATTACACCCACATGTCCCATTACTTGATAACTACGTTTCAAGATAAATTCAAAATACCCAATATTAATAAGCTTGGAGGAAGAGGACATCCCATTTTTCATATACTCAACTATCACCATTTGATTATCTTATTGGGGCTATCGAAGACATGATGGATTAGGTTTTCAAACACAATCTCAAAGAGAGTTCCCTTTATTGGTTCCTATCACTGGCAGACCCCTAGATTCACAACTAGGAAGACATAGCAAGGGAATTTGTATCTCAATACAAGTATAATGAAGATTTGGAAATAACTTGACTATAAATTGAACTGCTTAAACAGAATGACATAGAACCTATCATTTGTTTCGTCAGTAAGTAGGGAGATAAGGCCTCCACCATAACTAACCATTAGTCTAAGGAAGAGAAGTTTAGTATTGTGAAAAGGATTCTTTGCAATGGATTCATACTTTTATGGATAACTAGTATTACCCCAATTTCATGGCCTTTTGGGAGGCCAAGGTTGAGATCACAAAAAGTGCCAATAGTTACAAGACTAAATTTGATCCAAAGAAGCCAATATGGTAGTTTATCCCTCACAAGTATGATAAGCCAAACACTACCATTGTTTAAGCTATCACCAATATCTCTTAACCTTTTATCTCATGGTAACCAGAAGCCCACCCTGTTACAACTAGGAAGGAATAAACATAGCTTTATGCTCCCTTTTATAAATTATACATAGTTATCACATCTCGAAATCTCATCGAACCCTTGCACCCTCGCCTATTTACTCATACACTGCTAAAATTTTAAGATACGACACCCTTTTTGAATTCCACCAAATCGTTGGGCACACCATCAACTAAAAATATCACCTGAGAAATATTATCCAAGTATTCATAGAAAAATTTATCATCTTTCCTCCCGCAAACCCTAATCCAAGATGACCCAAAATCCTCTACGCATGGAATAAGATGGCATAAATTCCATCCTCACAGATGATGACCCATATTTTGACCTTTCCACCTTAATCCAAGCCATCATAAATCCCACTTCATCTAATAAATCTCCTAAATCACCCATGGGTCTTAACATTTTCCCGTCCTTCCGCCTATATTCTAACGTGATAAATTTCTTAACATTTTGATTCGTCTCGAATATTATACTTTTTACCCTTTTAATGCATTTTAGCCCCTTTTGTGTATGTTATGTCCTATATTTATGCTTGTTAATTAGACAATCTCTATTATTGATATTTATATGCTTTTTGAGGTATAATTGAGCATTTGTATGTGTTATGTCTGCACAGTGCAAAGTTGGGTGCATTTCAGGAAAGTTTCATCATAAGATGAAACTTCAAGGGTGATTTGGTCTTTTCAAAATCCCTATTTTGTATGGTATAAAAGCACCAACATGTGGACAATTGAATTATCTTTGCATGGGTTCCGACCATGCGTCATTACAATCCTGAATGAGAATGTTTCGACATATTTTCCATCTTTAAGGGTAATTTGGTAATTTTATACTTGACAATTTGGAGGTTTTAAAAGCACCAACATGCAGAGAATTGAATTGTCTTCGTGTGAGTTCCGATCGCGCATCATTCTGAGTTCGTATAAAGATTTTGTGACCTTTTTCGTATGATATGTTAGAATTGGATTGCAGTAGGAATAGTACTGTCAGGATCCGAATTCATTTGGAATTTAACCCGATTGAATTCGGCTAAAGTAAAAGTTCGCAAATGTCTATTTTTTTTACGTGCGTATATGAGGGGTAAATATTCTCTTAAGTTGGAGGGGCTCATTTATATACGATTTTAGGTTAGTTTAGATTAGTTTTGGGGAGCTTTCCTATATCTCCCTCTCCTAGAATTTACACCCATTTTGTAACAAAGCACTAATTACCTTCTTCCCTATTAATATAGTTTCATTTCCTTATTTTCTTCCTTTGTTATCAAGACTATTGTTTTTTTAATTAGTTGGTGTTTGTTAATTAATTGTATTCACTCTTTAGTTTTTTGTATTTATTGTTTTAATCATATGTTCTACCTAATTAAAAGGTTGGGGTCATATTTTCACCATTAATGGGTATAGAGCTTTGAAATCCATCTCTTGATTAAAAATGCATTTAATTGAAAACTTGTGTATTAATGTTGGAATATTAGGCATTTAACTTCATTTGTTATGCAACAATAGTGTTTATAGCGTTATTCCGAAATTAATTTATTGGTGACCATATTCGAGAGAAAGTTTAATATCTCATTCTTGAATTGAGTTTCATTATGTTTGATATTTATAATCAATTGATTATGCTCGGTTAAATGTTTTCGAACCATTATCCCTTTTTACGTGCTGTTAGCCCATGGTGGGGATGTGATCCTAATCTCGTTTTCTTAATATTTGTTTAGTTTTTATTGCATAGTTAACTTCTTCTTGTTTCCCTTTTAAATCAACATCATCTTTTACACTTTTATTTGAGAAGTAATAAATCATATAACATCTATCAAACATTCCTTATGGATTTTCGATACCCAGACTAGCCACTATACTCCATAAGAGTGATGTTAAAGTTCAGGTCTTTTTGTATTGCGATCAAAAATCGAAAACAACGATTAGCGTATCTACAGGGACGCTCATTTTTTGCTACATCAAAATAGCGCCATTGCCAAGGAATGTTTTGTTATAGATTGTAATTGATTTACTATTTCGTAGTATTTTTTCCTTTATATTTTTATTCTTTATTTTAACTATCATTTTGACTTTGGAATTTTGGTGCTCATCACGTATTTGAATTTCCCACTTTGAATTGTATCATTCTAAATCTTTAGATGATTTTAATTGTTGTGGTAATAGTTCTTAAAGTTACAGTCCCAAGACTACGTGTGA
The DNA here is from genome assembly GCA_949130495.1 of Sambucus nigra. Classification (NCBI taxonomy): domain Eukaryota; kingdom Viridiplantae; phylum Streptophyta; class Magnoliopsida; order Dipsacales; family Adoxaceae; genus Sambucus; species Sambucus nigra. The sequence continues at coordinate 163,015,653 of OX422223.1, read as the reverse complement.
ATGCTTCCAAATTCTTGAAATGAAAGAATTGAACATGAAATTCAAGAATTTATAGGTAATCACTCATCATTTTGGAAACAAACTATGCAAAATAGGTAATCCTATAACTATGAGCACACCTCCTAAGAAGATGTTATGTCTTCTTATTGGTTTGATCAGGAGTTAGCAGAAAAGGAATTGAATGACCAAGCCGAGAGTCATAAAGCTTAGTATTTAGAAATAAATGCCCAACTCGATGAAATGATCTCTTCTTTAGCAAGCTCGGTTGAGGTCAAAGCTTGCATTTCACTTCCACCCTTTTTTAAAGAAGAAATAATTTCGATCTATTCAATTACTTTTGAATTTCAACATCTTATCAATATTTCAAATTCTATTGAGGTTGAAGGTCCTTCATTTTCATGGCTCCCCAGCATTAAATCTATCCTATGAATCGAATGAAAGTCTTGAGAACTTTGACCCGATTCTTGAATGGGAATGTTACTTTGAGGTGCTTCATCTTATGGGCTATTCACTCATACTTTCCCCACCTCTTATTCCAATTGGAAAAACAATTGGGAGGTGATTTTGATTTTCACAGGACCGATTTGGTCTTGTCACCCTTAGCATCCAAACCCCCCATTATCCTCCATTTTTTTAATTGGTGATGGTTCATTTTTTACGCCTTATGCATTACTTCCCTTATTCAAATGGAGTTCTTATTTTTTGGGAGGCATCCATTAAAATGAGGTACCGCCATTAATCCCTTGAAGTCAAATCGTATTTTGGGTGGACCCTCAAAAATTTCAACTTCTAAATTATAGTTAATTAGAAGTTAAAATTGTAAGTTGTAAATAACTAGTTTTTTTTTCGTTTTACTTATAGTCTAGTGTAATTATTGAAAGTTTTTTTTATTCTTTTTTTATATGCTTGGTTCTAACATCTTTTGTAGATTCAATAGAATTGTCCTCATCGGGGATCGCTCAATTTTGTGTATTATCTTTCTTTTCCTCTCTTTATGTTTTGTTCTTGAATCACATTGAGGACGATGAAACATTTAAGGTAGGGTTGTGGGTTATTCTTGCCATTAATTTTTGATTTTCAATGATTTGATCACATGTTCGTTCCAAGCATGTTGTTTAAAAATTAAAATTTTCAAAAATATTTTTTTTCATTTTTCCCCCTTGTTTGGCATTTTTCCTTTGTTTCCGATGATAAATTTCAATAAATGCCTGATTCAATAGATAATTCAATAATACATGTTATCTATTTTAGAAGTTATTAAATCTTAGTTGTCAAATTTGAATAACATCATGAATTAAACTTTAAACACATGAGCACATGCATTTTTCTTATTTTAATGATTTGGTTTAAGGTGTTTATAACTCGGTAATCTTTTGTTGCATTTTATATACTTACACAAAGTAAGCATTGGGATTTTCTTCATTTGTGAGTGTTATACATTATTCTCTCCTCTTTGAAAATGTTAAAGTCGTTGGTAATCTCATTATTTTTTCATTGATCGTTCATTAATTGAGTTAATTTTGAAATGTGTTACTTAAGCATGATTTTCAAAGTTATTTTGACTCCAGAATTGTGTAAACTTTAGGAAATGATCATAAGCCATCTTTGTTATTTAACCTATATTAACCTTTACCTCACCATATATATTTCCCTAGTCAACCCCTTTGATCCTTAATATAACCTTTCATTTCATAACCCAAAATTCTATAACCAACTTTAAATTGGAGTTATATACCATATTACCTTTCGTACCTTTGTTTGGAATGATACTTGGGATTTAATTATGTTCTTGTTATGTGGTTGCAATTAAGCATGTGAGAGTGAAAAGAAAAGAAAAAGTGAAAAAAAGAAAGAAAAAGTAGACAAAAAGAAGAAAACGAAAGAAAGAGAAAGTATTTCCTTGATGCACATAATGTTCAATAAGTTTTGTTCACTCTCTCCCATGTTATATTCAATGCTTATTACGGAAATCATATTCCAATTTTAAAATTGCTTGTAATTTTCTATTATCCTAAGTTTTTCATCCCCAAACACTGTTGAATATGTAAATATCCCCTTCATTTTATAACCTTAACACCAAGCCTACATTACAACCCTATAAAAGTCCTATGTGATCCTAGGGTGAATTCAATTTGAAAGTCATAATAATTTTGGTAGTTTGTGAAAATGCATTTCACCTTAGTTAATGATGACATCCTTTCGTTGAGATTACATATTTTTCATTTTATATATAGTGTTCTTCAATAATGACGTGTGCGGCCTAATTTCTATTTACATTTACTCTTTATGCCCGCATGTCCCTTGTGTGTTTTACGCCATTTCATAGTGATTTTCTTTATTGAGTGTAAACACCAGATAGGATTGATATCATCCACTCTTTAATTTTTATCCGGTTTATAAAAGTTTTGCCAAATCATACTTTGCATGTGCTCACTTTTCCTCCCACACTTAAGGTTTCAATTTGATGAAGTTTATTCTATAATGTTAATAACTACGAACTTTTGTGTGAATTCATTCACTTTGCTAAAACCGTGCTTGAAATCCTTTTCATTATTATTGAGCATATCTTTTTAATTGATTGGGCATATTTTGAGGAAACTTTGATGTTTGTGGGTTTCATCCATGAAAACCCTCACGAGACAACACTCTTCCACAAGGGTAACCTAGGGGTTTATTGCTTATTGCATATGCTAAATGCAATCATTTTTCTGCGAAAGTGGCATCTATCCTTTGTATATATTTTCTCCATTTTTGGTATTTTTTTCATATCTGATTTCTTTTCACTTCATTACTAGGAACTAGCGATGTATAAGTTAGGGTGTGTGATTCTTCATAAATATTTTATTTCTTACCCTTTTAGTTTTGTGCTTTTTATCCCCCTTGTGTACGTTAATTCATATATTTATTCTCGCTAACTATACAACCTCTATTATTGATGTCTATATGATTTTTAAAGTATAATTGAGATTTTGTAGGTGTTATGTTTGCACAGTGCAAAGTTGGATGCGTTTCAGAAAAATTTCATCCCAAGATGCAACTTCAAGGGCAATCTAGTATTTTTAAACTCTTTAGTTTGCATGGTATAAAATCACCAATATGTAGACAATTTAATTATATTAGCATGGGTTCTTACCGTGCGTCATTACGATCACGAATGAGGAAGTTATGGTCATTTTCAAAACAAATCGGCATATTCTTCATTTTTAATAGTAATTTGGTAATTTTATACTAGAAAATTTGGAGGGTTTAAAATCACCAACATGTAGACAATTAAATTATCTTCATTTGGATTCCAGCCGTGCATCATTCCGAGTCCGTATGAAGATTTTATGACTTTTTCCGTATGACGTGTCAGAATTGGATCAGAGTAGGAATGGTACTGCTAGGATCCAAATCAATTACAAATTTGACCCAATCGATTCGGCTACAACAAAAGTCCATAAACGTCTACTTTGTGTGATTTTTACTTAGGGATATTAGGGGTAAACATTCTCTTAAGTTGGGGTTCATTTATACCCTATTTTAGGTTAGTTTAGGTTATTTTTTGGGTGCATTCCCTTCTCTCTCTCTCCTAGGGTTTGTACCCATTTTGTAAGTAAGCATTATTTACCTTCTTCCCCATTAATATAGTTTCATTTCCTTGTTTTCTTGATTTTTTATCTAGATTATTTATTTGTTAATTTGTTTTGATTTTTTAATTAGTTGTATTCATTCTTTAATTTTTTGTATTTATTGTTTCAATCATGTGTAGTAGCTAGTTAAAAGGTTGGGTTCATATCCATCATTAATGAGTATTGAGATTTAAATCTAGGTTTTGATTAGAAACGCATTTAATTGAAACTTTGTGTATTAAATTTGGAATATTAGGCATTTAACTTCCTTTATCATTCAACGGTAGTGTTTATAGAGATATTCCGAAATTAATCCATTTGTGAAAATATTCAAGAGAAAGTTTAACCTTTCATTGTTGAATTAAATTTCTTCATGTTTGATATTTATAATCAATTGAGAATGCTCGGTTAAATGTTTTCGAACTATTATCCCTTTTATGTGATGTTAGCTGAATGATGGGGATGTGATCCTAATCTTCTTTTCTTAATCTTTGTTTAGTTTTTATTGCGTAACTAATTCTTCCTTTTTCCTATTTAAATCAAGATCATCTTTGTCGTTAATATTTCGAGAAGTAATAAATCAATTAACATCTATCAAACATTCTCTATGGATTTTTGATACTTGGACTAGCCGCTATACTCCATAAGAGTATAGTTAAACTCAAAGTTTTTTTGCATTGCGGTCAAAATCAATAACAACGATTAGCGTATCTACACGGACGCTCGATTTTCACCACATCACATTTCGATGCTACGTTGAGTTTTGGTTTTCAACTGCATTGTTATTATAATTACTTTTGATTGACTAGCTTGTTTCAACTGGTCTTTGGAGGACTTTTTATTCTTTTTCACCTAGCTCAAGAGTCTCGATTAATTCATGAAGGGATAACTTTAACATATCTTTTGACTATTCAATGAATGAAACAACCTGATAAATTTTTTGTGGAAAACTCCTTAACATTTTTTTAACAAACTTGTTATTTTCAATGGTGTCTCCATATCTTAAAATTTTATTTTTGATGCTCTTTAGGTTCCCAAATTAACCTAAACTTCTCTAACTATTGGATAACCTTTACGTAGAGGGCATCGTGTGAAATGTGAGGATGGAAAACATATCATTTTTGACAAAAAAATAAAAAAAGTTTAATCATGCAAGAGTCTTATGAATATTACAAATTGGGGGGGGGGCGGGGGGTGGGGGGGGGGGGGGTTAATAAATAAAAATAATTTGTAATTTGAAAAGTTAAAAAAAGTCAAGATTCTATCTTTTAATTGGGAAATAAAGGGTTATTTATTTGAAAAGTTTGATGTAGAATTCCTAGAGTACCTTATTGAAGGCTATATAAGCCAAGTTAACTTCGTTTGTAAAGTAAGATATGTTAAGTGAAAAAAAAGTGAAAATCAAAATTAAGTGAAAAAGAAATAAAAAAAATTCTTCCTATTCTAGTTAAAAAAAATCCCAACATAACAATCAGAACAGTGAAATATGAATATTGTAATATATTTCCACTTGTGGCCATGGTATTTATGACCAAAACACATTGAATCTTTTCATCTATTTCACTTTTACTGATTTGTTTATGTTAATTGTCAATAAGAGGAGTTGATGTACAAATAATTAATTCTTCTAGTTTTGTTTCGTTAAATTGATTTCTCAAGTGGCAAGTAGGTACTCATGACGTGTAGAAAAAAAGAATTCTAGGGTAAATTTTTTTCTCTATAAATATATTCCTACTTACCGATAGATCACTCACATCCATCATGAAAATTAGGCCAATAATTCTAGTGATGATTTTCGTTGCAGTTATCATGATCCAAAACCATCTTTCTTTTCTAATATTTGTTGATGTTGCTTCACTATTTATGAGTTATTCTCCCCGTTTTAGCCCCAAACTTATTAATCTCTTAACTCAGAGTGGTACTTCATCAGTAACTGTAGCGACATGGTACAGGAGTCCTACTGGAGCAAGATGCTACCAACAATTGCGAGAGAATTTTGTAATTTAGGGATATGTGCAATAGAAAACATAAGTATACATTATTTTGGCAAAACTTTAAATTCAAATAATTTTGTACACCGGGATATATATATATATATGATGGGCCTCATTTAAAGGGTCGAAAAATGGACCATTGAGTTGATTTTTTACGCGTACACTAAAATGTTTAAAACTCATAAAAATTTAACCATTGTCCAATTTTTGGACACTTTAAAATCCACCCATCGTGTGTATATATATATATAGACACACTATGTTTTTCATTTTGTGCCATTATGGGAACATATTTATGATAAAATGCAGAAGTTAGTGGAGGGTGTGAGACAAAAATATGTTAAGGGATATTTCTACAAAACATTTGGTTTAGATAATTTTTTTTATCAGCACTATAATTTAATGGAACTAATATACTGATGTGGGTTAAATAGGTGTTCTAGTTTAGGTTATAATTTTTATATTTTCATATTTCTTTCATTTCTTTGTTTTGTTTAATTTGACCTGTTTTAATATTTGAGTGTCTAGGACGAGCTTGTGGATATGAAAATGATGTTCCCAAAACTCCATTCTCAGGGATGATTATAGCTCAAATTGCAAATCTATTTAAATCAGGCTAATGATGTGTATCATATAATCACGTGCATTCTGTAAACGCATTAATGTTATTATTACTATGATAATTTTTTGTGCATGCAAGAACAAAACGTGAAAGAAGTTATTGGATGCATACAATCCAGGTAAAATGCACTGAAACTGTGCTTTCTCAGGGAATCTAGTTGGTGTGACAATCATCGATGAATGCCCGGGGTTCTCCTTTCCGTTTCATTTTCATTTAAGTTGTATTGATTTTAGATCCATGGAAAATCCTGATCAAGATAATCTCTATATACTATAAAATGCAAAACAAGGCATTTATTATGCTTTGCAATTAGCCTATCCACGTGGCACATCTCTATCTTTTCTTTTAGGGAGTTTTGGGAAAAGGTCCTTATAGTGCTCAAAGTGTATAAAAATAGGACACTCCATATAATTTTATAAATTTAGTCCCTGTACTAAAAATACAATGAAAAAAGGTGAAAAATAGTGCCGCTGGCGCGGACCAAAAAAATAAAGGTATTATACCACAGGGACTAGATTTATAAATGCTATTGTACCACAGGGACTAGATTTATAAACTTGAAAAGCATTGTCCTAAAAATCCAAATATAGGAAGGAACATGACCTTTACCTTAATTCTCTATTTCTTTTATATACTATAAAATACTATACATGAATTTAATACTCCTCTTTAATTAGAGTGTCCACATGGCACCCATTCTTTATGTTACAAGAGAATTTGAGCTAAAATATTAGATGGGAAAAGGAGCCCACGTTCGAAACCCAACAGTCTCAATAAATGTACATAATATCTCTCTTTGGCTTTTGACCTTCCCAATCCTTTTTTATTCCATACCCTTTTCCCTCCCCTCTCACCATTTATGGCTTCAACAGCAATAGAAACAGCTATACTACCACCATACCTTTATGTCCGATGGCTTCCACGAGACCTCAAATTTCTTCAACCACTTACCCTTTTACCCCTCCTCGGTGGACATACGACATCTTCTTAAGCTTCCGTGGATAAGACATCCGCACTTGATGATGCAGGGAGGGTGGGTTGTGAGCGGTTGCACTGTGCCAGAGGCGACGGCTATCCAGTAGTGCTCCATCGATGATGCAGGGAGGGTGGGCGGTGAGCGGTGGGCGGTGGAGGGTTGAATCTAGAGGGACGGAGGTTTTTTTATCTTCAAATATTTTTCCCTTCCTTTTCTTCGTATACTTTTATTTCTGGTAAAATGTCTGATTACGTGTTTATATGTTGTTAACAGATGATTCATTTATTTTCAAATGGCATTTGTAAGGATGAGGTGTGATCTCAAGGCATGAGTTGTTAGATTGTACTTAAAGTGTTTGATAAATTGTTTCATAGTTATGTAATTTCAGTTTTGGCCTTTAAAATTTTCTCATTAGTATGGATTTTTAGCCACAATCTTTGTAGGACTTAACTTCACAGGCAACCGACAGTTACCCTTTTTTTTCATCACCCATACCAGTTTTTTTGTCGCTTGTATAAAACATTGCTGTTAGTTTTATTCTGAGAATAGTTTAAATCAAGGTTCGCTTACATTTATGGGTTTGGACTTTATGGATTTATAGTTACTCATTTGGCAACTGATTAATAAATTATAGGTTTCGCGTATCTATCTTCATATTTTGGGTTAGAAAGTTCCTTGGGTGCGGGTTCTGGGTTTTAATAGTTTTATACAGTTGCATTGGGTATACTTTGTTTTCAGTTTTTCAAATGTCAATCTCATGTTTGTGCATACTAAGTAAATTTTTTTTTTTAATTTTTATTGTCTACTATATTTTGCTACAAATATTAGAGTTTGTATGATTAATATACATGATAGTTTTATTCTTATAAAATGGAATGTTTAAATTAAAAAGATAGTGGTTAAATATTTCACTGTTCAAATATTTTGTCAAAATATAATATTTAAACAAAAAAATACCTTGACAATTGCTATTTTTTAACTTAAAACTGCATTTTCGTACTGTTAAAAAAAACCGCACTCTGTCAAATGCTTCCTTGCAGGGAATGTGATGTACAAATAGTTTTTTTTTTTTTTTGGTGAAAATGTACAAATAGTTGCTTTATAGGTTTCATAGATTTTTGTTTTTGTACGAGCCTTCCTCTTCACTCTGGTTTAAAGTCCAGTGATTTTTTTAAGGTGTGATAAGTTGGAGAATCCAGTTATTTACCCTTTTTGTGTGTGTGTGTGTCACAGGGTAATCCTCAGACAGCTTGCGCGCACCTCGAGACTAATTCCTCCGCCCCAAACAAGGCTTTCTATAACAGGCGTTTAATTCCTGCGGTCCGTGGCCCTAAGACGCAACTGCCAATGTTCGAAACTGAGTGACTGGTATACAGCTACACCCGGCTACCACCTTGGACAACCCTTCCTTGGGGTTCCAGTTATTTACTTAATTGGAGTTTTGATGGAAAATTGAGAGGTATATTTATATTTGAGTGGTGCTATGAGTCTCAAATAATTTCCCCAAAACTCCCCCAAAAAGAAATTAATTGGGTGCCCTCGCGGCACCCCATAACACAAGGCAATACTTAATAGGCAGGTGAGAGAGTTAGTGGAATCTACATCAGATTTGGGGGAGGTTTTGGGGGAGATTTTTGTACTCATATCATTATTCTATTTATATTTGTAATGTTATAGTTCCTTTCAAATCATATCCTGACCTTATCAATTGTAACTCCTACTTCAAATTACTTTTCAAAACAATTACTAATCCTTTCATAATTGTTCGTTCCTATAATAGATTTTGTTTAATTTTTCCATATTTTTGTTCCATCTTTTGATTCTATTACTCTCACCACTGGACCTTCAGGTATGTTAGGTTATCTACAACGTTTCCAGGGAAAGTTTATCTAAGGTTGAAGTTACCTTTGTAAAAGGCATGTTTTTAATGGTGCATTCAGTATTAAAAAAAACTTGAAAAATTGTTTATTATTAAAAAAATAGTTTTAAAACAATTAAAAACATTTTTTCAACAGTGTAAAACAGTTTATTTTCATGATTAACAGTTTTTATTTTTATAAGTAATTTATAAAAAACAATAAAAAAAATTATGTATATGTGGTTAAAAATAATGTACGTAAATAAAACTTTTCCTTTTTGGAAATACGTTTATTTGTATTGATCATTAATCTTTAATGCAAAACTTACATATTAATATTTTGTGCTATTTTATTCGGTTAGCAAATTTCATTATTGTTTATTTGTAGAATGTGATAAATTAGACCCAAAGTGATTTATATTTAATCAACTTTGCTAATACAAGAATAACGCGCTTATGAGATTTTTCTTCTACAAGTCGATCGCGCATCGCGCGGGTTTTCACCTAGTTTATATAAAAATTGTAGACCCAAATCGTATAAGTCTGACATGTGGCATTGACATAAATGTAATTTTCTCTTTTCTCGACTACAACACCCTCTCGGTTACAGCAGCCTTATGTGGGAAATAAAAAGGCTCCTCAATATCTTTTTGTAATGTGTGTGGGTTACAACAAATATAAGTTTTCCACAAACAAAGCAAAAGATAAAAAGACTCCTCAATATCTTAAAGCACAAAATTTTCTTGAGGGCTTAATTTGGGAGATCTTGTACCCTTTTCTTCCCCTCGCCACTCATCAATTCTACCTATCCGAGTAAGTATATTAGGTGTTACATGTTGAATCTGATATATGTAAAATTACTATTGATAACAACATTTTTGGTGCATCATCAGATATGAGAATAATGAAACGGTTCCCTCCCTCTTTTATCTAGGGTTTGTTTTTTATAGTCAAATGGCGAAGACTTCCAGGTCTCGAGTCACAATCACTCTAGAACTCAGTGGCCAGGTCCACACATAATTTAACATCTGATTATTAGATTTGTATTTTTCATATTAGAAATTGGTTTTTGCAGGTGGTAAAGAGGCCATTAGATTTTTCATATGCTCCTTCCGATGTAAAAGTTGGAAGTAAAAGATCGGTTAGGGATAGAATAGGAAGTAATGTTGATTCAACTCACCTCAACAACAAAAGGTATGTTCCATTTTATATTTTGTTATTTTCAGCTACCTTTTAATTTTCTTATATTAGTTTTTGGTGAACTAAATATTAGTACTGGCATTTAGATGGGTTTGTGTATATATGTGTGTGTGTATATATACATATGTCGTGCTTATTAGATTTGTTAAGAATGGATCTCCAAATCTCATAACATACTTTTCAAATTTCCAATTTTCAGGATTTTATTGTGTGAAATGTTTGTCATACATTACAATATAGTTTGTTCTAATATTGGATAAATCATTTTTCAGTTTTTAAATATTTATATTCATTCTATTTGAAGTCAAAATCCACTACTGGAGTTGTATTTCTCACAAATACTCTTCAAGTTGGTTTTAGTATCCATCATAAACAGTTCTAGCATTTTTCACGTTAGGTTTTCAATCTTTTTTACTTATTGGTTCTTTAAATTTAATCTATAGAAATAAAATTTGATGTGCTAAATAGTAATGTTATTTCAGTTTGCAATTCTGGATTGGTTTGCAAACAATGAATATGTGTATTTCTCATAGTTATATATATATATATATATATATGGCCATGCATCGCGTGACCTTCATGCCAGTTCTCTGTATAATGCTAGTCTATTGAATGTTGAATTCAAAAGGTGGATGTTTGAGCCTAGTAGTACTGTTTTTATTTTTATTTCTACAAATTCAGGATTGAAATTACCAAGGTTATATGGAATACACACACGCTAACTATTTTTGGGTGATCTCATAATTTATTCAAACACAAGGAAAAATGTAAAATTTTGAAATCTTTAGGGGTATTTTTCAATTAGTTCAAAATTTAGAAAACATCAATTTCATCAAACTTAGGACCATTTTGTAATTAGTTAACAAATATCCGCAATGGGAACTATCAAAGGTTATTTTATAATGACATGAGTGACTTTTTTACCTTTCCATTTTGACGCCTGTTTATTTTTTTGATGAAAGGTCCATATTATCCATCTTAGTTTGTTTTTATTCTCTTATTTTTTTGTGAGAAAAGTTCATTTTAGTTTATATTTCAACCTCAGTGCTTAATTTGTTAAATACATCATAACTATTATAGTAATCCATGAGAGAGGTGTATTTTTAGTTATTCTATGTGTTATTATATAATGTTTATATGCATAAACATTGAAAAATGAAATGAACGGTGTGAATTTTTCACGAAACTTGCATCATCACCGCCAATTTTCCTGTCATTTGACTACTTTATTTAATTCCAAACTATATCATTAGGTATATAAAATGATTGCTTTATTTCTCTATTTAATTGATAATATTTCTTGTCATGTGTGAAAAATGGGTAATTGTAACTTCTAACCATTATTTAAATAGAGGGGTGTTCTCTAATTATATCACAAAACTCCAAACTAAAACAAAAAAACACTTTTAATATTTTCTACAACCCCAAAAATAATATATATACTTTCAAAAAACATCATTCCATTTCACATTTCCTTATCCTTTTTTAATTTTTTGATGCAATGTCCATGAAGGGTGCCATGCAGCTACCCTAATATGAAATTGGCATTTTCACCTTGATTCGGGTTCAAACACTAACTATTTATCTTGTGTGTTCGAATATGACGATGGAGATGGAAACATTACGTTTGTTGAGCTCGAAGAGGGTAACCTGTATATTAAAATGAAACAATCTTGGGGTGAAGATTGGAAAACAAACTTGAGTCCAGGAATAAAAGCTCGGTTCTTTTTCAAGATTACAATGGTTGTGTCAAGCAGGTCATTGTGGTACATAATGTGATTCCAATAGACTCGGCTCTTGGGAAAAAATATTTATTATTGGTCAATATAAATTAGGTTTTGAATGATGATATAAAAATCCCTTGTTAATTTTGAACAAGTTTTTAATTGATGATTAAGGATGGATTAGTTATTTAAGCAATTATCATCAAGATGAAGACAAAAAGGAGGAGGAAGGGAAATGATTTTATAATATCTTTCTCAAAATGAATTTGGATAATGTTAATATTTATTTATGAACAAATCAAGTTAACCTTGTTTAAATGGTTTTTGTTTCTTTCCCTCTAGTTCCTTATTACTATTTGACACTTTAAAATTTAGAATAGAAATAAGTTACAACTTTTGATTCTTTAAACAATTTTGAGTTGCTCAACATGTGTTTATTTTTAGAATTCCTATGGGAGGAAGGTTTTACTACATTTTTGAGTCATTTAATTAACTGTACAACAAGTATGGAATATTAATGTTGTAAGGACACAAATTTCCAATTGAGTCCTTTGTAGTTTTGGCTCAATTCCGGACAAAAACGTTTGAGTCATAGGATAGAGTTAATTGATCATCCTTTAAGCCTATGACGTGTTTGTTAAAGACATAGCGACCAAGAGTATAAAGCTTCATCTCATTGCCGAGTTTGTTTGTGCCTCGTTTCTACGTCATCTACATGGTTCCATTGCTCATAAGGTATGAATGCATTTTGATATATATATATAGGAGCTTGGAACATTTTATATTGGGTGTTGTTTATTTTAAAACTGTTGTTTAATTTCAGAAAGATTTTATTAAAACTTTAAAATCAAGTTTATAAAGTTTCTGGGCTAAAAATAGAAATTTTCCAACTTTTTAGAAGTTCGTTCGAATTGTCGTTCGAACGAGGTTGTCGTTCAAACGAGAATGTTGTTCGGACGAAGATTGCCAACGAGTTCCCCAAAGGCCACTGGAATGTCGTTCGAAATATCGTTCGAATGAACAATGCTATTCGAATGATATTTCTAACGAGCTCACACTAGAACCTTGTTAGAAGCCTCGTTCGAACGAAAATCTCGTTCGAACGAGTTTTCGCGGGAACAGTTTTTTGGCAGTTTTGAGCAGTTTTTTCCCTCATTCCCACTACTTTTTCCACTAACTCTTTTCCTGAATATCTTAGTATGGGAATCAAGTCTTCTAACTTAACCTTTTCATATCCTACAACCTCTAAGAGAGTGTTTGAGAGAGAAATTCAAAGTAGAAAAAGTTCAATGTTTAAAGTGTTTTAGTTTTCAAGAAAAATCCTTAAACACTTGTGTTACACCCAATTGTTGTTTGTTTTTCCAAGGTTCCATATATATATATATGCATTGCTTGGAGTTTGGCACCGGTTTTTCATCTCTACCGTTTTGAAGAGACGTTTGGATTTGCTTCTAAATCTCACAAAGAAGAAGAAGTTTGCGTTGATTTACCCACTTGGAGAAAGACTCCTTGTTCGGGTGGTGGTGACCATATAAAGTCTGATCGGTGGATTCCGAGACCGCGGTGGAGCTCCATGGTTATTTGCTAGGCAGATGTTGATACAAGAAGACGCGTCGGGACTTGATAGGGATCGAGTCGAGTGTTGTAAGTCATCTTGCTTGTATTTGTAAATTCCGTACTTAGTGGATTTGAGGCTAGGGTCGTCCGAGATTTTTTCCCGTTGTGGGTTTTTCCTCGTACATCGCAGCATGGTAGTTTCATTATTTATTTTATCTTGTGCAAACTCACCTGGAACGCATGCTTAGGTAATTCAAGATAAAATTTGTTTTTAATCACTTCATGTTTAATTTGGTGCTAAAATAAATATTGGGTAATGTGTAGTCAATTCAAGTCATTAATTTAATGTGTTAAAATTTGGTTTGGCCTAATTTAATTAAATGAAAAATATAACTTAGGCAAATTTCTAGGACTTGGATTAATTAATTGTGTTTAAGTGAAATCAAATTATGTGTGTGTTTTATCCTATTTCACTTTGTTTAATTTTAATTTGAAAGAAAAATTAAAATTTGTGTATTTATTTTTTAATTGAACCATCATCGTACGCTTCGCATATACTTAAAAGGAAATTATTACTTTTTGTGAAGTAAAAAGAATTTTGTTATTTAAAATTGGGGGCCTATTGTTCCAACAAATGTATGCAATAAAATCTTAGTGTATGCCTTAATAGATACACGTCCAATGTTTTAGTCAAAATGGTGATAGATATTTAAAATTATACATTCACCTTATTTCTTGCATTAAATATGAAGGCATTTTATTTGGGCTCGCTTAGATTGTACAAAAGTTAGTTGTAATTCAATACAATGTTGCCTTTAATAAAACTCGTAAATATATGTGACTATCACTCCACACTTGTGATTATAATTTTTCCCAATATAACAATGAATTCTCAAATTTAATACAAAATTGTTTATCATATTATAGGAATATGTGAATTTATCAAAAAATTGAACTTCTCATAGATATCTATTATTGTAATATAATATACACACAATCTTACTTGTACTGGACCATAAACAAAATAGAAAAAAATACTAAACAATATATATTATTTTAAATTGATTTAATTTATTCAGAACAAACTAAAATTAGGAATCTAGCTATAAAATATTTATTGAATATAAATTCTACAAAATAATATTGTTGCAATCTTTTATTTGTTAGAGGTACATATATTAATCATCTTGTTATAAAAATAAGATTGTGTACTATGTTGCTTTAATTAGCAATATTAGACGTGTTAATTAGGTACAAGTAACATTTCCCAAGGTGTTACATCAAGATATAACTCTAGTCCATATCTACGTAATGTCAAAACTAATTATTCCTAGTTAATTTGTACCATTTGCATTTTGTGTGCTTAACATATTAGGTGAAACGAGGATTAGAATTATCTCGTTGTTGACCTTTATGATATACATCTTATTTTGTCAACCAAATTGTGTGCATCGGCGCGTTTACCTATCATTTGACATATTACTGTAATATATATGAATTTCACATTTTTAGAAAAAAAAATCATAGGTATATTACAGTAATATAACATATACATAATTAAACTACTAAGAAATCAAAAAATGTTGAACACTACCTATCAATTATAAGAACTTTGGCTAAACATAAAAACCACACTAAAATTAGGAAAAAAAAAATATATATTAACGATTTCAATAAATAATATTTTATTTACGATCCCTTTTTATATAACTATGCACCTAATATCTTATTGTAACAATAATACCCCACCCTAAATAAATTATTTAATTCCCACATAAAGTTAAGATAATACGAAAACATTAAAATTGGGATGAGTATGACTGGCTATATTCTTAATCAAATTTATATTGGGACTTGATGATAATTATTGTAAATATTATGGGTAAAAGATTAAATTAATAATTGAAAGGTTATTGTTATAAGGCTTCCATCCCTTTCTTTAGATTTGGTTTGGTATCACCTATACAGTGTAAGGAATTGAGGGGCCAAAAATAAGAAATTAGAATGGGTTGCCGCGTCAAAGATTGAACCCGGCGTTAGAATAATTCAGTCATCGTTCAATCTACTCAACCTATCATTGGAATGACCAGGCCTGCCATCTAAACAACCAGGGTAAAGTCAATTCCTTAGTGCACTGTCTTTTCCTTCCATGTTAGCTCATGGTCTTGACATTATCAAGCTAATATTATTCCAATTCAGTTTTCATTGTATCGTGTGTGACACCCCACTTATTAAAATAAGAGGTGGCCAGCCCGATACTCCAGTAATTATAGGAATCATAGATGGTCCATTCTTAGCATCACAGAAAAATCATAAATATGTGAGATAACCACCCATTATTTTAGAAAACGGATTGTCAAAATTTATTTAGTAAGTTAAAGAAAGCATTTAAACAATCCAAGTGAAAAGAAGGTGGATACAAATAAAGATAGATAGACATATAACATCCGTACAACAAAATAACTGAATAAGCTGTCGATTGATAGACATATACAATAGGGTTACACCGAGTATTAAAGTAAAATGTCACATATATACAACAAGTACAAAACTTGGGCAACACACCCGAATGTGTAATCGAACATAACTAGAATACAAAATTATGGAAGCGTCTATGTCAAATATCCCTTAACATCCCCAAGGTGTTACAGCTCCAAGAAACTGGAATAGGGAAGTCAATACAGGCGTCCTTGCAGCGGAGCACCTGGGCGAATAATGGATTCATGCAAAACAAAGAGATATAAATGGGTCAGGGCCCGGTTTGATATGATCACCATGTGAATAAAATACATGACAGTTAAGGACAATCTAATCATTGTGCTTAAGCTTCCTTCGTTCACCATAAGTAATGATAAAGAATCTAATTTTTCAATCTAAAAAACTAACCTAATGTAATATGAATAACAATGATCAATATTCATTTGTGTATGAGAATATAAATAATTCTTACTTAAACAGATTCCATTTCAGTTGTACACTATTTAACTTCACAGTTCCTTTTCTCTTTAGGAAACATAATCAACGCAAATTATTTCACAAAATGCTTTACCATCAATATAAGTTCCACTTTATTATATATAGTTATATTACTCAACATATAATGATTCTAAGACCGTCCTTTCGAGTTTTCCCACTGGACGCGCCCCTAAATAGCTATCATCTTCCTGGGAATATCACAGAAGACAACCTGGGCATCCTACATCACATAACATCGGGAAGCGGCCATATACCTTCGACAGTGAGTCATAACCACACCCGTAATTACCTCACTTTGAATAATAATCACACAATATATATATCAACCGGTCCTATGGCCGAGGACTATATTCACCCTGCATTCACTAGCCAGTGGACTTCACCTCATGCGTGTAACTTCCCCTATGATATCATTTAGAGAGGTGTGAATACACAATTTTATCATTCATAAATTATTTCTTAAGTATGCATTACATTATATCCGGAGCCATATGTGATTAATATCATCAACATAAACCTCAATGTTTAATCATCTTTAATACAAATCTCTATGAATTAATATTCATTCCTCAAACCATAAAGTATAATATCACTACAACTCAATTATAGAAGCCCACATTAAACCATTATATTTCCCTTTAGACCTAAACTAACTCATTTTACAAAAGAATCATTTATCTACGTCTAAATTAACTAACTAAATTAGTTCCCAATCCAAACCATGACTCTCATTTCTACTTAGGTTTCTAAATACGTCATTACTAGACTCAAATCCTCTACTTTTAATTCATTCAAGAAGGTTTCTAAGTCCCTATCTTAAAAGAAATAAACTAGAAGAAGCAAAATAATTTAGGGTGAAAAACAGGGGACCGATCTACCGGTCATGGGACTGCGGTCGACCGCGTCCCAAGGGTTTTGCCTAGCATGTAATGAAGAAAGCTCATTTTAGAAGGCCCGATCGACCGATCCTGGAAGCGCGGTCGACCGTGCTTTGATTTTATACTTATATATGAAAAAAGTAGGCTTTCACCTGAAGGGCCGGTCGATCGGTCCTAGGACCGTGATTGACCGCGCCTAGCAGACCCACAATTTTCTCTTCTTTTATAAGGTTAAATCCAAACCAACATTCTTCTACTCCCTTCCTTCTCATCAACCAACATCATAACTACAACAAGTATATACCAAAATAAACCCCTATATCCAACTTAAATCACATAAATACAAAATTCAAGGGTTAAACACCAAAATTCACCAAAACCTACTATTTGTTCCAAATCTCCAATTACATAACTATCACAACAAATTATTCACATTAAAGCATAAGCTAGCAAGTAATAAACTTGCCTTAATCTTGTAATCTCAGATTTTCTTCAGGTAGCAACAAATCCAAGCTTCAATCTTCAATTCTCTTCCTTTTCTTCTTCTTTTCCCCCAATTCTCTTTGTCTCTCTTTCTCTCTAGGTTTAGGAACATATAAGAGGGATAAAAGGGTTGAAAGACTTAAATCGTACCCTAATCATGAATTCCCATCTTTAAAATGTTAATACACCATTAAAATGACTCGTAACTACATAATTAAGTCATAACATGTTTAAAAAAATGCCCGGAACCCAAAAATACAATATAGCACTTATTTTGACTATCTCGACTATTTCGGGACTAACCGCGCCCTCTAAATTGGCATCCGGAATAATATAAATCATTTCAAGTTCCAACTTCATTTAAACCATAATTGTCGTTTAAAGCAAAACGACACCATGAATCGTAACATAATGCTATTTACATTCACATAATAGTAAATATGCAATATCTAGTAAATATTATATTTTAACTCACTTAAAATAATATTTACTCCATTATCCAATATTTTATATAATTACCTCTCATGGAAATTTAACATAAAATAAAATACTCAAAAGTAAGGGTTATTACATCGTGTATTATATCAGAGAGAGAGAGAGAGAGAGAGAGAGAGAGAGAGAGAGAGAGAGAGAGAGAGAGAGAGAGAGAGAGAGAGAGAGAAAGGCGTGAACCGTGATTAAAACAGCTCAAATAATGTGCTAACAAGCTACCGAACGTTGGATCAAATGCATTGTCGACCTAGGACAAATTCATATCAGATAAGGGACGGATTTTGGAGTTGGGATAATTCCTTTTAAGGTGATAACCCAAGGGATTGGGTTATAATAAGAGAAATCATGTTAGACTGGAAAGAACGCCCATCAAACTTTCAAAGTTTTTCCTCTCTAGTTTAGAGCTCCCATAGAGAAAATTCTTCTGCCCAGACTTCGGCCAAACACTCCCACCATTACTAACCCTTATAACCGTGATTCCTAGAAATTTCCACCCACTTTAAACTATAGGTGACTCTGGGATATATTTTTGGAAGAACGATGAGCATATTGTTGAAGGTTTTGTAGAGAGTTATAATGGTGTTTTTTCTTGGAAACAAACATGGTGCTTATTAGGCACATGAAGATGGAGTTTGAAGAGAATCATTCAAGCTTTCATGGCGCCAACATTAAAATGGGCTTTTAGCGATCCCCTTGAGGACACCTTTGGATGTGGGGAGTCCTCCATCTTCTACACCATTTCCTCCATTGTTAGAGCTCATTAAGGTGGGAAAAACTAACTATGGTCCAAGTTTAATGGGTAATATATTTTCAGCATATTATTTCATGTATTAGGATAAATATATGTTTGTAGGACATTGGTTTGCATCTTAGTGTTGATTATTGACTATCTTGGCATTTGTATGGAATGGATAGTAAAATGATGAATTAAAATGGGTCTTGAAAATAGAAGAAAATTTTATAATGATAAATAAACATTTTTATGGAATAAAAATGTTAAATAAATATTGTTGTCAGGGGTTTTTCTCAATAATCCGAAAATAAATATTTTTATGGAATAAAGATTCTAATTAATATTGTTAATTAGTAAATCTGAAAATATACACACTACACCAAATCTTCCGACTTGTCACGGTCATTAACCGTGACAAGTCCAACTTGTCAAGGTCAATGATCGTGACAAGTCTGGGGGTGACAACGTTTGTTGTTACGGACTTGTCACGGTCAATGACCTTGACAAGATTAGTTACGGTTAATAACGTGACAAACCCGTGACTTTTAAAAAAAATTATCACGGTCATTGACCGTGACAAGTCCGTGATAAATAATACTTGTCATGGTCAATGACTGTGATAATTCTGGGTAGAATTAAAAAAAAATCTGCTGGCCAGTATGGCTACTGCCACTGCCCAGTAGTATATTTGTACTTGTTATAGCAACATTGTATATGTTCAAACATCATATATCCAAATAAAATAGAGATAATGCAAATATACATTCAAAAAAATATGCATCACGATATAATCCAAATATAATTCAAATGTAACAACTTAAAGAAATTCAATTCAAATAATGTCATTACATGTCTGGGGTAGGTCTGAGGAGGTGAGTAGGCCACACGATATACAAATTGATACACCCAACAATATACACCGTGCAGCATTGTTCGTGCAAACACAATGGGGAATTCTCCTTTCCGGGTATCACATGCGTGACGAGCACCTTGACCTCGATGTCTTGAAGCAAACATCCATGAACTGGCATACCCTAGACAGTATTCGGGTCCCTCAACCCCTGCCCTATCCGCTAGCCATCAAATATGTCATGTATAAACATACCCGACCAACCAAGTGTCGACATCGGTCAATTGAAGGGATCCAAATAGGGGACTGGATCATCAAAGTTCGCACGTGTCGATGATGAAGCTACGAGTCCACGTCATCATCCTCCTGCACCTCCTCCTCAACCACCTTCACCTTCCCTTTCCCTTTACGATTTCTTCCCAATAAACGCTTCATGAATGAGAACATATCTTGGACCTTCGCCTCCAAACGGGACAACTTCACGTCATGCGAGTCCACCATTCGAGCCACCCCGATGTTTCTCGTCTCAAATTCAATGATCCTAGATTTGGAAACCCACGATCTCACCCCCTTGTCCTCCCCTTGCGATCAGCGCCAAGCACTTGGCTGAGTGCATCTGTGGACAAAGATACCTTTTCGGCATCATAATGCGACTCATGCACTTCCTAGAGCTTTGCCTGAAATGACAAAAAGAAAATGATTAGTTAAATAAGTAAATAAAAAAATTATAACGAAATTAACAAAAAGTAAACTGTCGGATTACTTACAATCGTGGATGCGAAAATTGGGGACACCTCCTTATCCTTCCCCTTCTTCGTCCGAATAGCCACATAAGTATCGAGCCTATGTGGGATACCCCTAGGTCCACTCCATGTTCCCTGAAATAAAATAATGCAAAATTAGTATCGGCCCCGCAAAGTAGAATAATTCAGAATAATACATTTATGTAATTATAGAAAAATTAAATCTTACCATCATCCTATGATCCACCTCGGCGTAAGACGTTCGGCCGGAGTAGTGCATGCTCGTATTTTTTGCCCGATTTTCCCTCCTCAATTGGTGAGATGCCAATTGTCTCTCCCCGATCTCATTGTCAATGAACTTTTGCCATTGTGCCAATGAGATCAGCTCCTTCGGCAGGACGAAGTCACGCATTCGGATAACAGAGTCTCGAGTCTTCCCAAACTACCGGGTCCGCATATTTTTCTCCCACGTCTTGTGTTGCTCCCTCAACTGCCCCAAGACGAAATCGCGTAGTTTTGGGTCCAGACTGAATTGTTCATGTCCAACAAATACAATGTTAGTTGAGAATAAATATAAATATAAATATTAAATGAAATTGAAATTGAAATTGAAACAGAAATTGAAATTTAAATATTCATATAAATATAAATGTAAATACATTACATGTAGTGCCACACAAATAGCTAACTTGAGCTCATTTGGTACCTCCCTCCAACTAGTGTACCCCGGGCCGAAATTGAAGTTAAAATATTCATATAAATATAAATATAAATACATTACATGTAGTGCCACCCAAATATCTAACTTGAGCTCAATTGGCACCTCCCTCCAACTAGTGTACCCCGAGCCGATGACAGTCTTTACTAGCTCGAGGGATCTCGCTAATTGTCCCATCTTGTTCTCAACGGCCATCCCCAATTTGCCCTATTTGGGGAGCCTAGGGGCTAAGGAGCCATCGTCACCTCCGCTACCACCGAGCCGAGACGACATCATCATAATCAGCATCATCATCCTCGCCTTAATACCTGGAGACATTTTCTATAAACAAAATGATGTTATTAGTACAAATCCAAATGAATTAGAAGAATACATGCAAATATGTACAATTACGACAAATCCAAATGAGTTATTACTTTTTAACACTTCAATTCTGAATTCCAAAATAACAACATCTAACTCATAATATGTACAATTAGTAAAAATCCGAAACATCCCCACCCCAACCCCTACTGCCCACACACACACACACTACACACACATTGTCCCCCTCCCAAACAAACACACGCACACTACACACACATTGCCCCCCCCCCCCCCCAACACACACACACACACACACACACACACACATACATATACAAAGGAAAGAGAAAAAAGATAAAAAGAGTGAAAATGATAAAGTGCAAATCAATTAAAAGCATTAAAAATGGATTGATAAAGTACAAATTGGAATAGTCATTACAAATTGAAAATTTGTTTCAAATTCGGGTTATCATAAAAAATGGATTGATATTTGGTAGCAACAGTCAAGTCATCCACACTACTATTTAGATACTTTGACGCATGTAGGACAATTGACCACGGCTCGTTGTTGATATACTCCGAGTAAAACACTTGGTTGACCTTTTGAAATGCACAAACAAATGGCTCATCGCTAACGTGGTCATTGCTCTTCAACTTGGACAAGTCAACCATGATCAAGTTGCTGCCAGGATCAACTTTACAAGCATTTGTATCCTCAACTCTTACCCAATCACAGTAAAATACAACCTCCTTGAAGCTTATATAATTCAATTCAAATATATTTCAAATTACACCATAGTAAGTCATTTCAGCTTCAACGAGGTTTTTATCTTTTGCGCTCGCTCGAAAGAAAGTAAGACCCTTGTATGAAATGCCCGAGTTCTGTACATTTGTACTTTCCTCATACACTTTTGCGCCGAATACGTAACCATTCAATCGATACTTTTTGTACTCTTTTGACATGAACAAGGGGCCAGTGGCTAGATGAGCAAGCTTTGATGTCGCATCACCCATCTTTAAGAGCTGAGAATATAGATAAATTAATTAGGTTAGTTGTAAAGTTTGAGTGTAATGTAACGTTATATAACATCCATTTTCATTATAATTACCTCTTCTGACAACCACAACCTAAATTCGCTGTCTGATTGTACCATTGTTTTTTATCTTTTATTGTTCTCACAGGCTTCATATTTTCGACAGCATATCACCGTAGTTCTCCAAGTACACGATATAGATAGACATGTGTGAGTGTTATTTCAATTGATCAATTGAAATAACACTCACACTTTCCAATCTAGTATGTACCCAGAGAGCATTAGGATACGACTGCAGAACTTCCTCCAAAAGTAACAACTTTAAGCCACTAAGAATATTATTATACAGAAATTATGCAGTCCCAAACTGTCCAAACGGGACAATTCGAGAGATCTCATTATAGAGGGTTTAAGGGCTATTGAATGCGCACGTATAAGAACTAAAAGGCTAGTATCTATGTGCACTATATGTAATTTCAAATATGTTTCATTTAATTATCATACTATACATATAGTGTTCGTGATACAAAGTAATTTTAAAAAAAAGTTCAAAAATCCCACCCCCATATGGACAATAATCCAGTGGTCATGCCACTTCTAACATTAACCAACCGAACATCAATCCACTATAATCCAACCGCAATAGCAACAACAAAAGTGTATCCTGTACTCCTTTTAATTCATCTACTCAATTAATTCTTTTCATCAATTAAAGTATACAATTATTAATTTACTAATTTACAATGAGGGGCAATCCTACTTGCATATGAAAGGGGACTAATTATTAATTTACTAAAAAAATTAACAACCAATCAATATTTAATCAATCAATTCTTTTACAAGGGGCACTACTTGCATATGCGGGGAAATATCTAATAAACTAATAAAATTTTAATTAAAAAAATTAACAAGCCCCCCCCTGCCCCCTTTCCCCTGCCCAACTCCACCCCCTTTCGCCCCCCCCCCCCCCCCCCCCCACACACACTTACAACCCACACCCCCTGCCCCACACCCCCGCCCCCCAGCCCTGCCCACCACATACGCACACACACACACACACATATATATGCACACATATATAGACACACCCCAACACACGCATATAGACACCACACACACTCATATGCACATTTACACACACATATATACACACACCGACATATACACACACATATACACAAATGGAAGAGAAATAGAGAGATAAAACGTACCAAAATCGTAGAGAGAGAGTGTACAGTTGCTTAGAGAGAGAGAGCAAAATGGAGGGAATAGAAATCGGTGGGAAAAAAGAAGAGGGAAGGGTTTTTTTACTGACAGAATTGTCACGGACATGTCACGGTCATTGACCGTGATAAGTTTATAAACTTTTCACCATGACAAAAAACGCATATTTTTTTGTCATGGTCAATGATCGTGACAAGGCCGACGGGTTAAAAGGGTGTCCGTTTGACCATTTTGGTGTAGTGACATTTTTATGGAATAAAAAATGTGATATAATGTTACTTTGATGTATTTGAAGTAAATAGAAATAATATACATTTGTATGGAATAAAAATATAAATAATGCTCTTTTGGTATATTTCAAGTAAAAGGAAATAATATACATTTTTATGGGGGAAAATGTGAAATAATGTTATTTTGGTGTATTTCAAGTAAAAGGAAATAATAAACTTTTTTCATGGAATAAAAATGCTTGATAATATTGTCTTAGTACGTTTTTTTAGTTAAATTACTAATGAACATTTCAGAATAAAATGATGGGTATTTTGTGGAACAAAATATTGAATAATGTAGAGTATGAGAATACTAGTGATAAATGGAAGAAATGGCAATTTCTAAGAAATAAAAAGGTAGTCTTGTGAAAGGGGTGTTAATTTATGTGTTAAGGGTGTTAAAGTAACAAGTGTGGAAGCTGGCACAAGTGTGGTAATAAACAAGGGTTGAAATGGCTAAAGTGTTTTAAATGTTAAGTTGAAAAATAAATAACCATTTGGAGAAATAACACTAGTTAAGGAACTAAATTGCAAGTTTGGTAAATAAAGGGTAAATTGGTAATTTGCTTAAAGTGGAACATTTTTCTGGAATAAAAATGTTAAAGAATGTCCTTATACTATTTTGTGTGAAAATAAATTAAGCCTTAAGGCATGAATGGTTTTAGTATAAATCATGCGTGTGTGTGTGGATAAGAGACTTAAAGAAGAAAGGAAAAAACTTTCCAAGTGTAAATTAAAAAATGGATTGTTAAGTCCGGGGTTTGGTTTCATTCAGGTAAAAGTAAGGAAATGGGATAACATGGACATGTGAAAAATGTGAAACACATTAATGAGGACTTGGGTGAAACCGTAAATAAGTAATAAGGGTCCGGAGCCCTTGGGTGAAAAACCCTAAATCACTGGCCAGAGTATATAGTGCGCATAGCCATCGGTGTGGAGCCCGTGTAAGTATGTGGTAATTGGTGAAATTCTGAGAAAAAATAAAAGGAATAAAGAACATGTCAAGAAATGGGTTGTGTGGTAAAATGTGTTAATACATCCTAACTTGAATGGATGAAATAAATGTTCCGGTAAAAAGGCGAAGTGGACAAGTAAATGTGTAAAATATATTAATGTCTATAAGTTAAGGCAAAGGGTAAAGTAAAGTGGACAAATGGGTGGTTAAGTAACCTAAGTTTTTAAACCCATGATCTGCATAAGTATGTATTGAAGGGTTTTTAAATGACAAATAAGTATTTTCTAACATGATGAATACGTGCGTTGAAATGGTACTCTTCAATGAAAATGCTAAGGTATACTTGAATGAATAAAAATGGTGATTCCTGTAAGGAATGGGTTTGTACAAATGAAGTGTAATGGTTTTATGTGTTGAACTGGGCTTGTTAAACAAATTGATAAATACTACGTGCAAATAAAGAAAGTATTTTCAAGATTAAGCTAAGTTAATCCAGGGGAGTAATGTTTTGGAAGTAAAACAGTTAATGCATTTGAATATTTATTCTTTTCAAAGGTATACCTTTATGTATGTAGATACATATATATTTTCACAAGCATGTGATTGTAGCGTGTGAGTATTCCTTGTTACCGTTCATTTCTATACTACTTGTACATTTTCCACTTGACATAGGCTCACATCTCTACTTTGTTATGGCAGGTTGGGTGCGTGTTCGTATTTTGAGGGCATTGTACAAATAAATGTATTTTACTTATTTTACATTAGTAGCTCTGTTTACTTGGAGTCGGGGTGCTTTCCATGGGTCCCACACGTAGTTCATCATAAAATAGGAATCACATGTTAAATAAGTGAAATGTTAATTAAAATAAAATTGGAGTAATAACATTATATAGGTTGTTTCATTACACTTCACACTTAATGCTTGGGTCAGACCAGGTTGACTCACGGGTAACCCAAATCTCGATCGGGTCATTACAAATGGTATCAGAGCTCTAGGCTCAAGGTTCCTTTCGGGAGTGACATGATAAGATCAGTAGTGAATCTTTCGACATGGATGTTGGTTTGGGCCAGTCATGCAAGTTTGGTGATGGTTTTGGTTCGTGTCCTTGACGGTAAGGTCAACCAGGTTAGCTCGACAAGTGAATTTATTCCAAGTGTCATATGTTCAAGTTAGTTGTATAAATCACTTCCGTGTTTTTGAGTAAGTGTAAATAATTTATGGTTTTCCGTGTAAGCGAGTAAGCAGGGAAACCGTGGTTTGTCGTGTGAGGTATTGTTTCAACCTTGGATGACTGAGAGTCTTTGGAGATATTAATAGAATGAAATATTATTTGTTGGGCAAGTGGCACCAAATTGTGAATAGTCAACGGTAAGGATTGATTGCTAGAATGTCATAATTATGTAAAGTGAAATCATGATTTAAATTATATGCAGACTTGGGTGGGACACATGTGAGAGGTTAATATCGATGTGATGATTAGGCAAATTCGATCATTGGAGTAATATAATGGTTGATGGTAAATTTGGGTTGGTCAACACTTAGGGATAGGCACCTTCAGCCTTAGTTGAGTATGATGCTATCCTTGTGGGTTAATTCCTTAGTGGTTGTTAGCCGATTAATGTGCCTTGCGAGACGTGATTAGAGTTATGGGCCATTTGCCGCAAACCATAGGTAAAGCATCGGGGTAGTGATTGAAGGGGTAATGCAACATTTTATGAATAAGATCTTTAGTGACACCGGTAGTGCATACCTGGGGGTGTACAAGTTATACGTCATGTCCTGTATCCTACCAAGAAGCCTTAGTAGTAATAGTAACGTCGTGAGGTATTCGTTACGACTTAGCTGGAACCTTGTGAATTTCTCGATAGAAACTAAGTGACTAGGTAATGTGCTTATAAGTGTTAGTCCCTTGGTGATAACATATTAGGTCCCTTGGTTGTTGTAACAACCCGTAATTTTATCCGGTAATTAATTAAATTAATTCAAAATTCGAAAAGCTAGCTTAAAAGACTACTAATATGAGTATATATAAGTCTTGGGTCATTTAGAAGAGTCCTCAAAACATTTCAATGGTCGAAAATGCATATTTATACCATTTTTTTTACATATCACCTCATCTCAACGATTTTTTTATTGAAATTTTTTGATGAAAAATATTGGAGATGATCTTCTCGCCGTGGAGATCATATTCATGAAGTTTCATAAAAAAATTCATTTTTTTACTATTTTAAAGAAAATGGTATGTACCGGGGTCTGCACCATAAGAAGTCCTTAAAAGAGAGGGCCTCTCTCTCTCTCTCTCTCTCTATATATATATATATATATATATATATGACCTACATGTTGGTAATTTTATAAAGTCCCAAATATTTAGTGCAAGGTATAATTGAGATTTTGTAGGTGTTAAGGTGATAAGCGTGAAGTTTGGTTACGTTTCAGAAAAGTTTCATCATAAGATGCAATCTCAATATTTTGGATTTTATAAGATTACCAACATGTAGGTCATAAAATTATCTTCCCATGGCCACCAGCCGTGCATTCTTTCGATCCCGAATGAGAAAGTCATGGTCGTTTCTGGAATGTTGTAATACCCCGTACTTTTGGCTATATTTATTTTTGGGATTAATTAATTAAATGCGTATTAATTGGAAATTAATCCGGGTTATAAATACTGATGTGATGCGAATTGGTATTTGATTATGTGCATATATGATTATATATGTATTTGGTATTATAAAATTTGTCGTGGGATTTATATACGGCATTTTAGAAATTTTGTTGAGACGCGTTTGATATTAAAAGTGAATTTAAAATCGATAATCCTTATGGTCGTTTTGAGCGCGCCAACGCGTCCGGAAGGGTCGAGATAGTCAGAAAACACTAGCCGGGGGTATAGTTTGGATCCCGGGGTAATTTTAGACCGTACCGGTAACTTAAAGGGTATTTTAGTAATTTAGTATTTTTGGGTAATTAAAAGTGACGAAAATTGAGAGTTGTAATCTGATAAGGATTGACCCCAACCAACCCTTATTAACCCAACAAGCTACGGAGGTTTATTGAAATTAGGTTTCATAAGTTTCCCCAAAGCAAACCCTAGCCACCATAGCCTTTTGGAGAAGAAAGCTTGGAGAAGGAGAGAGAGAGAGAGATTCTGCAGGAATTCTACACCGAATCCACACCAAATTCAGAAATCAAACCAAGGCAAGTGACTTTATTTCCATTTAATTACTGAGAATGTCTTTTCCATGTTAGAGATTGAAGAATCTTAATTGTTCTTGAAAGATTAAAAGAAAACCCATGAAATTTGAAGTTATTATTGAATGTTGGGATAGGTTTGCATGTAGAAACATTGTTGGGAGATTTAATTTCGGATATTTCATATCTAGGTGATGTATAAACGAATTAAAATCTGGGAATTTATGATGAGAAAAAGTTAGGGTTTATGTTCTTGAAGAGAATTGGGAATTAGTGTAGAAATTGTGATTTAATGATGTTTAGATGATATCAAACCCTTTAATGATGTTAGTATAACCCCTTAACATGTTTGAGGATGTTTAGAGAACTCAATATATTGTGGGAACGAATTTTAGAAGAGGTTTGAGGAGTAAAAATGGTGAAAAACGATTTTTGGGAAATTCTGGGCCGAAACTGGCATCTCGTTAGAAGCAGCCCCCAGGTCGTTCGAACGAGCTCGTTCGAACGAGCTTCTAACGAGTTGACCAGTCGTTATTAACGAGTAGGATTTTCGTTCGATATCTCGTTCGAACGAGATATCGTTAGAAGGGTCAGTTCGTTCGAACGAACTGGGATCTCGTTCGAACAGCCTCGTTCGAACGAGACTTCTAACGACCTGACAGTCCAAACTCGTTCGAAGCCTCGTTCGAACGAGACTTCTAACGAGTTGACAGTTTGACCCTTTTTGGACTGTTTTGACTTTTGGAGTTCCGGGAGATGGTTCAAGGGTAGAGTTAGCATCCCTTTGATGATATAGTGATTGATTTGGGACTTTTGGGTTGCTGGGATGAGTAAAGCATATACGAGAATTATATTCAATGAATCATTTGGGTTGAGACGTGAGTGACTACTACGACGTGAGGATGAATTATAGCGCGTATAATTATGAACCGGAATAAAATAAGTTGTGATAATTATCATTAGTACGAGAGTGCAACATGTACTACGAATATAATACGGTATTACTAAGATGTGTGTTTACTTAGTATTGATATATGGATTGTATGTATGACATACCTACCATACTTGCTATCACGGGAGGTTTCGTTCGCTTAGGACCTTCTATTCCTTGTGTGCCTACGGGGGGGATATAGACTGGTACCTTGATGAACATAGGTCATAGAAAGACTTATTGTGATATTAATAAGTCCGCTGACCATGGGAGCGTAGGTATGTGCGTGACCCAGGTGATGGTGACTATGTTCGCCTCCACTATTTGTGATTTGTGTTATCTGAACTATTCCTGAGAGATTCGGAATATGTGATCCTTATGTACGTGATGTACCGGGATGGATAGCAGAGTATGTGTGCACTACAGCTTAGATTGCGGGGTGCTTGTATCGTATATTTATGATGTGAATAATATACATTAAATTAATGGAAATCCTCATGTTAATGTTGTAAAAAAAAATATTACGGTATTGTTTCGAGTTATATAATGAGTTAACTGATAGTTATATCATTGGCATATTTAGTAACTGTGTTCACAGTAAACCTCTACTTGATTACGAGAGTTGTTATGTTATATGGAACCGATTACATGGGTAGAACCCGGGGTAGTCTAGCTAGTTATGTTGTCAGTTAGCTAGTAGTATGGGTAGTTATAGATGGGTACTTGCGTTAGGAGTGCACAGTTAGACGAGAGGTGAGAATATAATGTGAGTGCACGTCCTAACATGTACTTTGCATTTAATGTTTTAAATGTTTTTAAAGCACTTGCAGGTTTTTAAAATGATTTCCACTTTCGGGCTCTGACCCATTTGCTTTCAAATATATTTTCTTGTAAAACCTTTTTAGGTGCCCAACCACAAGGACACCAAGCATAGGTACTCATTCAGGTGACGTGCTGTAGCTGGTTGTGGAAGCTACAGGGATTTGCTCATAGACGCTTCTATCTTTTGGATTCCAGAGTCACTATCTATCAGTTGTAGGGCATGTTGCCCATTCCTATTTAGAGCATTTTTACATTTCAGTTTTCAGACTCTAGCATGTATTGCTCAGTATTCAGTTTTAGTTATTTATTTCAGTTTACATATCAGTCGTGGGATTTGTATTGAGGAGTTTTTCCTCCAGGTTTTATTTACATATTGTGATGGTTATTCTTGTTACTTCAGTATGGTGAATGGTGTTATTTAGTTATTCATTACTCTTGTTGCATGTTAATCAGATTTAATAAAATTTGGCACTTACTTTTTAAATACTAGGTGGTTAGTAATAATAAAACGTTTTCGACAGTGATGCTATTAACTGAGCCAACTTGGCATTTTGAATTAATTTTATAAAGGAGTAGCTACCCGGTGTTTAATTAGTCGGGGTGTCACAAATGTTTTAGCACTTTCTTTAACATCAAGAGTAAGTTGGTCTTTCCATACTGAACCATTGGAGGTTTTCAAAATTCCATCATGTATATCATTAAATTATCTTCATTTGACTTCCCACCATGAGTTATTCCGAGTCCGCATGAAGAAGTTATGGCTTTTTCTACACGATGCTTGAAATTGGGCCTAATGTAAAACGTGGTAAGAGTATCTGAATTTGGTAAAACTGTCCCAAGATGGTCCTGTTTACCCACGATTTTTCCATTTTTTCATATTTATTTTTTATTTTCTTTTTCTCCCACTTACTATAAGTGGGGTTTTATTTAAGGGGGAAATTCTATTTTATTATTTTAATTAGGGGTTTATTGGGTTTTGGGATCTCTACATTCTTTCTTGGAGTTTCATCCTTTTTGTATGTAAGTTGTACTATTCATCTTCTTCCCCATTAATCTAACTTATATTTCCTTATTTTATTTCTTGATCATGTTAGTTAATATCTTATTTTCTAACTTTAATTAGTTGTGTTTATAGTTTTAATCATATGTTGTTGCTAGTATAAAGGTTGGGATCATATTTCCAACATTAATGGGTGTTGAGCTTTGAAATCTAGGTTTTGGATTGAAACCTCGTGCATTAAAGTTGTAGTATTAGGCATTTAACTTCCTTGGTCATGCAAATGCAGTAATCATAACAATATTGTGATTTTATTCCATTTGTGACCATATTCGAGTCAAAGTTTGAACTTTCATTATTAAATTAAATTTCTTCATGTTTGATATTTATAATCAATTGAGTATGATCGCTTAATTATTGTTTATCCAAATACCATTTATGTCTTGTTAGCCCATGGTGGGGATGTGATCCAAATTTTGTTTTATTAATATTGGTTTAATTTTAATTAGTATAGATAACTTTTTCTTTTTACCCTTTTAAACCATAATTATATTTTCCACATTTGTTCGAGAAGTAATAAATCATTTAACTTCTATCGAACATTTCTTATGGAT
Source organism: Sambucus nigra (assembly GCA_949130495.1). Taxonomy (NCBI): domain Eukaryota; kingdom Viridiplantae; phylum Streptophyta; class Magnoliopsida; order Dipsacales; family Adoxaceae; genus Sambucus; species Sambucus nigra. The sequence goes on along the minus strand of OX422223.1, from coordinate 162,983,890 downwards.
TTTCGATACCCAGACTAGCTGTTATACTCAACAATAGTGTATTTATAGTTTAGATTTTCTATACTCGGACTAGCCTCTATACTGCATAGGGATTAGTTTTATGGAAGGGAGATGGGACTCCCATTAATATATATAAATATTTGTGAAGAAACAATCTATTCATGGTTGATTGTACAAGGCTAAAAAAATGGGGGAGTCAATAGTTATAGTGGATATTATACTTTTTAGATTGTTACTTGATTATATGTTACTATTTATTTCGTCATGATTATTACATGTAATACTTTCTAGATTGTACCATATTTATTTCAATGATTATTTTATTGAACAAACACAAGCTGAGGTGCAATGGTCCATGTTACTTGCAAATGATATTATTTCAGTGGATGAAACTGAAGTAAGGATTAATATTAGATTTAAGTTGTGGAAATAAACATTATAAACAAGAGGGTTTAAAATATAAATAACTAAGACATAATACCTGAAGTGGAATTTTAGTAATAATAGGAGGAAAGCAGGGATCTAGTGAAACTGAAGGGCCAACACATACCTAGAAATAATCATTTTCGTTATTCATGATAGGTCATCCAAAAAGATGGAGATATTAGTGATTATGTTACTCATAGGATTAAAGAAGGTTAGGTTAATTAGAGAATAAAATAGCGTATTGTGCAGTCGACGTATACATTTTAAGTTCAAGCGTGAATTTGATAGGTTGATCATCAGTCCTATCCTGTTGTATGGGATGGAGTGATATGAACTAAAAAATAAAATATGTAGAAAATTAGCGTAGCAGAGATACGAATGATAAAATTGATTTGTGGTAAAACTAAAATGAATAAATTATGAATGAAAAATTGAGAAACATTAAACTTAGAACCTATAGTAGACACCCCTTTCTAGTACCCCTTTACCTCTCAAAATCAACGTCCAAACACAATCCCTTTAACCCTTAGGCCCTCGATCCTCCAAGAAACCTTAACAGAAGGTCAACGAATGCTTTTTGGGCTCCATTTGACCTTGGAGAATGATCATACCAAAGAATATATCAACAAACTTTCATAAGTATCTTAATTCCCATTCTCATGGTATATACCATGCACGAATCGAACTTACAGTTCACATTTACTTGCCTTTTTACCCCAAAACGCAAAATCGAATGTCACTCGATGCTCACCAGTGAGTGTTTTACTTTAGTCAACTCTTGGACCATATATTATCTCAAGAAAATTTCAGGGGGCTCTAAACCCTCTTTCCAATGGTCTCGATCATGGATAAAACAAACATGTAATTTGTATTTTAGGCCATTTTTTAGATAATCCATTTTTGGACTGCTTATGGCCCCCCGGACCTTCTGGAAGAGGATACTTTACATGGATGCCAAGTCTGGCACATACCGATTGGCACCCCTAGAGGAACCTTATTCTTTTTCTCCTCTTTGGTTTCCCTATTTAAGGAAACCATGACCTCAATGATCAGGACCATTTGCGTCATAATCAATGCAACATTCTTTCAAAACATCACTTTCCAAACATTATCTCAACACTTCCTTACATCACTCAAACCTCACCTTTTCCCAACATCTTGTAACCTATCATCATCATAAAAATCATCTTACATCACATCATAAACCATAATTCAAACCATTTAGAAGGTATAAAATCTACTCATCCAACTTTATTAGTTTATTGTCACTCCTTGCATTTTATTATTTTAGCATCTTTCATAACCAATTCTTGTCTTCTTACTACCTAATCATATTTTTATTATTTATATCCTCTCAATATTATTTTCATAAACTCAAAAAAACCCTAAAAGATAGTTTACCCTTTAAACCACAAGTTAGATTTTCTTGTCATTTTTCTCAAGCTTGTAACATTTTTTAAACATTTTTCCAAAAATAAAAATAGAAAATATGTCTTTGAAATTATGGTTTAGACCCCACCTTTGTTGTCTTCTCTAACTACATGGAATTTGATGTCGACTCTGTCTATCTGGGCATCCCGGATTTTCCTTAGGATTTGACTCCTCTGTTCCCTTTTTATCTCATTCTCTCAATTATATTATCCTCATTTCATACTCTTTAGTGGTCCCATTGACATGCATTTGAATTATATGTAGTGAGTTATGATATGATGCATCTCTCATAGCTTTTTTATAATCATTATCTATTTTTATTAACCTATTTTTTTACGTTTTAGCGATCCCGTGAGACACGTGTACTCACTTGTTTACAATTCAATGTATTGCTCATATCCGACCTTCTTATTCATTTTTCCCTTTGTAGTGGTCTCGTTGGCATGCATATTCCCTATTCAATTTGAATTATTATCCGACGAATCACTCATACTTTGTCTACCCTTATATTTTTTTAATTTCCTTTTAGATTTACTCATTCAAATTATTCATTCTCATCCTTTCTATGTTGCGAATACGATGATTTATCTCCTCACTTATCTTTCACGCATATGCATAGTTTTCATCCCATTCATAATTACATAATTTAGGTGAAGGAGAACATTTGTGTAGCCAATGGGAGACAAAAATGGCGTAACGAGTGTCTAACACCTTCCCACTTCATAACATACCCCCCCCCCCCAACCCGTGATCTATTTAGTTTCGTATATACAAGTTAGTCTTTTTATGTTGTTTCTTCAGGGACGACTATATCATTTTTTAATTTTGAGTAAAATAGGTAGTAGACTCAAATCTATACATCTTCACATCCTTTGATAATGATCGTTTTTAAGTCCTTCACAATTACACAAATGGTATGCCAGTGAAGGAAAATAATTTTTTCATTGATCACATTTTCACGCAAAGACCCTCTTTTAGGGTGAGCCTATCCAGGATGGCCCCAGTGGATAATCTGTTGTGACCTTTATTTCATAGGACTAATCTCTATTTTACATGGGGTTTTCTTTCATTTACTCATCTATTCATTTTTCTACTTGTTTATTTATTCTTCAACTTGTATATCCCTCTGTTTAATCTCATGATAACATGTTATATATTTCATACTTATGCCACATTATCCATGAACACGATTTTTCTTCACCATTCTCACCTTCTCGTCACATGTATATATAATGTTTTTCTACCATATCATTTATACATATTCATGCTCTATTAACTTGTATGTACTCACTCTTTATTCCATGATTTAACACTTAGTTGCATATATTTACTATGTTTCATTTCACGTATCCATATTTTTCACAAACTCCATGTCATATGTAAATGTCCATGATTTTTTCCACTCGTATATATTGGCAGGCTTCGTCTATCTTATGCTTCACAGCATATATGTACACCACATGTCTCATCTATATATTAATATTTCACATCACTTATACACATACCTCTAAGTTTTTCTCACTTCAACATATTCACATGTCACTCACACTTTGTAAATATGTCCTTATCACTTGTGAAAATTCAAATATTTTACACCTAGCACAATATCACCATGCTTTGTTAACTTGTACATACTTCACGCTCCATAGTTACTGTCACATCAAGTGTTCTATTTATAGTAGTAAAATAATATAAAATGATAAATGTAATTAAAATAAAGATTCAGGCGAAAAATAAAATGGAACTTCATTTAAATAGGATGCAGTTGCATCTTAGTACATTTCTCGAAGTTTCATACAATAGAAACAAAAGGGGGATTAATTGGTTTGCATAACTTAATAAGTGGTAGTGAAAGTATTCCAGTGTACGCTCTCATCTTTGCTAGTTACCAGCCATACATACGTAACCAAAACTGTTTTCCTTTGTAAAATATAATAAATATCCATTGTTATGGGGGGGGGGGTATTATTGAGTAAAAACATTTAAAAGAAATAGTAAACATTGTCTATTCGTCTTACAAACTCCTATTAGGAATATGGAAAATCAACTTCTTCCCACCATACACACACAAGATGAAATATATTCGACCCCTCGTACGTTGTTTATATACAACCATATACCTTTCATTAATTACTTCAGATGAGTTGGGGCATGATGAAATTAATTTCGGGTTCATGGTTGGAGTCACTAGAAGTAGAACTTGACGATGAGCAGGTTGATGTAAAATAACTTTATTTTGAGGAAATAAGTTTGTAGTCAATTGGAAAGACTGGTGGAGTAACAGAGAGTTTGTCTGCTGGAGCCACATCCCATACTAGATGAATCGCTTGTTAAAGCATCTTTGGATCCTTAGAATACCTTTTTGCTTACTTTGCTGCTCGTTTTTCTCCCATTAAACAATGAATGAACAAACTATGCTTAATGTCTGGGGTAGCAATGGCACATTCTCAGTCGATAATACAAATGGTATTGCATAACTTGGCATACCCTTCCTCCTTAAAAACTTTTTCAAATATTTAATTAGTCGCGCCACATCTATCCAAGTAAATTTCATCATAAACATTTATTTATGCAATACAAAATCTGTAACATAGTGTAACAAGAAAGTTTTATAATAACTAATATGTTATCCCAATACCTGCATAGGCATAATAAACTTCGCCCTCACTCTGATACCATGTTGTCACACTCAGTGTTCTGTATATGGTAGTAAAATAATAAAGAATGATGACAATAATAAAAATAATGTTTTGGACTAAAAAGAAACATGATGCAATTATATCTTATTACATTTTTCGAAGTCTCGTATAATAGAAACGAAAGGAGGAATAATAGGTTTACCTAAGTTGTTATGTTATTGTGAAAGTATTCTAATTTATAGTGTCATGTTTGCTAGTTACTGGCCATATATACATAATCGAAACGATTTTCCTTGGTAAAATAGAATAAAAAACCATTGTAATGGGGATATTTTTCCTTCATCGAGTTCACTTTCCATTGGGAAGGGAAACAAATAAGAATTTTTTTGCCAAATAGATAATTCTATTACTATAACAAGTTTATATTTTAAAGTTTAGATAGAAAAAAAAGGATTAAAGAACATATAATAAATATCACTATTTGTGGCATTTTGAAACAAGATGAAATATCATGAGTAACAAATAAAAGAATAAATCGAGTCTATTGATATTTGCAAGGATGATATGGTGATTATAACCAAATCAATGTTTATCTAGTCATACAGATAAGGTCCAGAATTTTCTATGACAAGATAACCCATAATTATCCATTATATGGGCTTCAAATGCATAGCAATACCCTCATAATAAAAACCACCCAAAGCTTTGGAGAGTAATCAATCCAAAACCTTTGGAGATAGAGAGTAATAGTGTTGAGCCCATCTTTGAAGAGTGGAATCTACATGGTAAGCAAATAAGGCATTCAAACCATGAGTCCTATGGACAAATAGCACTTCCATGGGTATACCAAAAGTCTATTCCATGAATTATAATGTTTGCTATTGGGTTTAAGGAAAGAATCTCGCGTTTATGAAATCATTTGTTTATTGAGATCACCACTTGCACAAAATCATGGGGTTGGGATTTTTCGAATAAAGATTGAATGAAATTTCATGAGATTTGTGAGCTAAACAAAAGAGTTCTTAATTAAGGATACGATTTTTGAGGCTATGAAAAAGTGATAAACAATTTACGAAATCAAGGTAATTACGTGAAATAATACTGAAATAGAAGTTACCTACTTTTTAATTTCTGTCTTGATGTATATGATCTTCTTGTTCAAAGGGGTAAATCAGGGGTTCTAAAATCATGTATATGGTAAATGTTTAGGGTATGGAAAATAAATAAGAATCTAAGTAAAGCTGGGTATTTATATGTAATTTATTTGAAATTTAGAATTCTTATGGTGATAAATATATGATTATTAATAGTTTAAGTTTTTAATTAGTTTTCTTAGTTTTATTCCTTTTGGGTATTAGTGAAAAGATACAATTATGTTATATTTATTTAAGGTACATGGATTTAAACTTTGGGGTTGATATTTAAAAGTTTGAAAAATTGGGAGTTTATGTGTAAATTAAAAGATTAGTTTTATACTTCTAAAGCCTTTTTCTTAAATTTTTTTATGGGTAACGAAAGAGAAAAATGCAATAGACTAATCTGACCAAAAAAAACAAAGAAAATGGAACCAAATTAAAATTATCTGATTGGGGATGAGCCCTCACACGCTAGGTCATAGCTCATATGTGTCTGGTTTTAACCTCACTCTCATGCATGTAATCTATTTTATCTTCGACCTTCGATTGTTTGACTTAGGGTTTTGAAAATATTAACCACTTACTCGTGTAGTTTAGAATACATATGGGTTGATTCCTGAATGGTATTTCTCTAAGTTTTTAAAGAGGAATCTAACCATATTAGTTTCAAACATTGAGATTCATCGGTTCTGTATCCCACTTAAATAGATATTTATTAAAATTATCATTATATATTAGTTTGCTAGCATAGAAAGAATACCAGGTGTGACAACATGGGAGTAGGTCTTACATGTCAACGGGTAAAAATTGAACATCCACATTTTGATGGATTATTAAAACCACTCCCTATTCTGGAATAGAACTGGGATCATGTTACAATTGATGTTTTCAATGGATTACTCAAAATGTCTCAAGGTTACAATTCAATATGGGTTATTGCCGATCGACTTACCAAATCAGCCCATTTTCTACAAACAAAAACTATTGATTTCTTTCAAAAACTAAGTGTATATTCGAGAAATTATTAGACTCCATGAAGGGACCCTATTCATTATATATAATCTATATCCCTAATTCATCAGAAGATTTTGGAAACCACTGCAAAAATCCATGGGAACAAAACATTACTTAAGCACCGCATTTCTCCTACAAATAGATGGATAATGTTAAAGAGTAATTCAAACTCTAAAATATATGTTATGATCTTGTACTTTGGACTTTTCTAGTATTTGGAGGGATCATCTAGCTTTAATCAAATTCTCCTACAATAATAGCTATCAAACTACCATTCAGACAACCCTTATGAAGCCTTTCATGGCAGACCCTGTTGTTCACCATTATGATAGAATGAAAAAGAGAAAGTAGTAACTTTGGACCCAAAATTATAGTTGAAACTATAGAAAAGATACGATTAATCCTAAGAGGTTTCATACGGCCCAAATTCGGTAAAAGAGTCATTCCGACAACAGAAGGAAGCATTTAGAATTTCAGGCAAACAATTAGGTATTCTTGAAGGTATCCCCATGAAATGAAGCTACTCAATTTGTGAAGAAACGAAAATCAGCAACTCCTTATGTTGGACCTTTTAAAATCACTAAATGTATAGGGCCAATAGCCTATCGTTTAGACCTACCTTCGGAATTATCTAACATACATGATGTTTTCCATATCTCATAATTACGAAAGTACATACCTAATCCCAACTATATTATTTCTTGGGAAGGTATATATATACAACCAAGTCATAATTTTGAAGAAGGTCCAATTAAAAAAATTTACTTTTAAAATAAGATTCTTCGATGAATGACCATTCCATTAGTGAATATTATTTGGAAACACCATGGCAAGGAAGAAGCAACATAGGGAACTAAAGAGTCTATGAGCTTACGCTACCCAACACTCTTTGAAGGTAATTTCGAGGCAAATTATTTTTAGAGAGCGGAATGTGACAACCAGTCTTCATTATATATATATATATATATATACACACACCCTATGCCTAAAAAAATTTCTATCAAAAGAATTCGAATACTAAATAAATGTACATCGGGAATATGTATATAATCCTGGTTAATACAAAAGCCTCAAAAACGTCAAGATGAGTTGAATATCTGAAACAAACACAAGAAAATAATATAATCATGCTTGTAGCCTTCAAATTCCCAAATTACCAAAATATCCGTAGAAACATCAACATCCTTATTTAACCCATAAAATATTCCTATAATCCAACCCGAAACACTAAACAAATCCATATCTTACTTATTTTACAAAATTATTGAAATCCACCCTTAGATGTTTGATATTTTATGAATTTTCCCCCTAAACTTTCAAAAACACATGAAAACATCCATATATATCCCAAAACTTAACCAAGGACTAAAAACTAAAAAAACTAAACTTCACACACACACCCTACAATGTTTGTTGTCACACCTGATGTTCTGTATGTTGTAGTTAAATAATAGAAATGATTGTTGTAATAAATATAAATCTTTAGGCTGAAAAGAAAATGGAACTTTATTTGAGCAGGATGCAACCACATCTTATTACATTTCTAAAAGTCTCATATAATAGAAAAAACGGGGGGGGGGGGGACTAAAAGGATTACATAAATTAATATGTGGTAGCAAAATTATTCTAGATTATTCTATCATATGTAATCGAAAAGATCATATGTAATCGAAAAGATCTTCCTTGGTAAAACAAAATAAAAATCCATTATTGCGTGAGGTAACTCTCATTCTTCGAGTTTAGTTTCCATATGGAGAGAAAAAAAATGAGTAATACTTTGCCAAGTAGATACTTTTATTACTATAATAAGTTTATATTCCAGAGTTTATATAGCATAAAAGGGAATTAAGCACAAACGCACGCGGGCGCACACACACACACACACACATGCACACACACACACACACACAAATGAGTAATACTTTTCCAAGTAGATACTTTTATTACTATAATAAGTTTATATTTCAGAGTTTAAATAGCATAAAAGGGAATTAAGCACAAGCGCGCGCGCGCACACACACACACACACACATATATATCACAGTTTATCGTATTTTCATAGAAGATGACATATCAACAGTAATGAATAAAGGCATAAATGGATTATGTTGATACTTGTAAGGATTGTATGATGATTATAACTATATAAGTGTTTATCAAGTCATACGAATGAAGGTCCAGGCCTTTTTTTATAACAAGATAACTCATAATTATCGATTATAGAGGTTTCAAATGCGTAGCAATACCCTTATAATAACATTAACCTAAAACTTTTTAAAGAGTAATCAATCCAAAACCTTTAGAGATTAAGTATGACTTCTAAGCCCATCTTTAAAAGTGGCATCCATTTGGTTGTAATACCCCGTATTTTTATGCTATATTAATTTGGAGATTTATTAAATTTAATGTGAGTTAATTATTTAATAAAAATCCGGATGTTATAATTATTAACGTGATGAGAGTTAGTAATTATGGGAAATTTGTTGAATATTACTAATGAGCAAAGTAATATATAATAGTGGTTATATTGAATGTCACGAGTGAATAAAATGACAATTTTGGAAATTGAGTCGGGACGCGCCCATGTCGCGTCAGGACTAAATATTGATAAATAAAAGTGAATATTTTATAAGTCGTTCGTATGGTCATTTTGAATGTACCAACGCGTTCGGAAGGATCGAGATAGTCAGAAAAGTATACCCAGGGGTTTAGTTTGGGTCTCGGGGCGTTTTTAGGCCTAATTGGTACCTCGGGAGGGCATTTTAGACATTTTACATTTTTGGGGAATTAAACCCACGAAAATTCAAGGGGTATATCAGATCTCTAAGGTTGTCTTCTAGGGTTAGAACAACCAAAGACAAGTGACGGCCATAGGAGAGGGAAGGAGAGAGCTTCCAACGCAATACAAGGCTAAAAATCCATCCAGTTGCACCGTCACCACCACCAACACGTAGATCGCGCGACGTGGAACGCAACCACACCAAAATCATCTGCAAATCAAAACACCAAAAACCCCAGGCAAGTGTTTATCTTGCTTATTTCGTTGGTGCATCTTTCATATTAGTTTAGGAGTAATTAGAATGAGTTTTTATGGAAGAAAACCAAAGATTTGAGATAGGAATTGCATGTGGTGATGGATAAATTGATAATTCTGGAAACCCTTGCCATGTAGAGGAATTACCCACGAAATTATGATGTTTATAAGAAGAAATTTCTGGAAATACTTGTTAGAACCATGTTTAAAGAGAATTCTAGGGTTCTTGGTAATTATGATAATTTTTGGGCTGTTAATCCATGTATAATGATAGAAATCCACATGCTTTACGTTGGAACTACCTTATATGAAGATATAACGTTAGTAGTATGAATCGTTGGACGTTTGGGAATGAAAAACTTGAATTTGGATGAAGATATGTGTTAGAACCCGTAACTGCAAAACTGCAGAAATCGCAATACCTGCTTGATCGATCGATCGAGCCTAGAGCTTCGATCGATCGAAGGTTCGCTCGATCGAGCCCCAGACCTCGATCGATCGACCCCTCCAGGCAAACTCATATTTCCCTTTTTAAGTTAGTTAAATTCAATTTATTGTGAAATAATTCTTGGGCATCCTTAATAAAATGTTTTGGGAGATAGGGAAGACCAGTAGGACATGTGAATAAATTTTGGGATCCTTGATGTCGGGCAAAGATTGTATTTTGGGATAATTACATAAGGGTCGGTGAATTTATGATTTAAAGAGAGAGACAGGTAAGAGAATTACTTTGGGGAAAATGTGTATACCTACTGAACTTTATAATTGGGAGAATAAAGTCATGAGAGTTGTGTGGTACGTTGGAATAATACCGAATCAAGGTTAGAAACGAACCGTTATAAGTGTTTACTAAAATATGATAAAATGGATAAAAGTCATAATTATGGGATTTGAGAATATACCCAATATTGATATGGTAATATTAGTATAGTTATATGATTGTGTATGCATATACTATCTATGTGTGAAAAACATGCCCACGCTACTTGCTATCCCTGAGGTTACCGCGCTGGGACAGTCTTATCTCGATGGGACCTTTATGGGGGATATTGACTTGTACCCTAGAAGATAGATATCCTTGGTACAGGCTATCGATTTGATAGTTCAGACGGTCCTAAGAGACGCGGGTATGTGCCATCCTCTTAGAGATTTGGAATCTATGCTTCGCCTTAATATTGTTTATGTATGTGTTAATACAATTCGAGAGTGATTCCGAATTTGTATTCCCCTTAATATGAGTGATACGGGGTTTGGATAGTAGAGTATGCCCGCACCATAGTTTTTATTTGGGGTGCTGTTATGATATATATATTTTTCTAGTAGTTAATATATATATGAAATTCTGAAATCTAGAACTGCCTACTGTGATTTGATATGTAGGACGTGGTTGATGACTCAAATTGTAAATACTTGTTTTGAGAAAGTATAATATGACACTGGAAAACTTTATTGATTAATAAAGTTAGAATGAGAACTTTGGTCACTAATTGAAATATTCTTTTCAAACAATTGAATCGTTACATTTTGAATCCGGCGAATAACCTAAGATAAGTTAAATCATCGGGGAAAGATAGTGTGATATATGATGAGATAAACCATTGGGAAGGTGAGTACGATAAGAGTGCACATTAGAAGATAGGTGAGAATTTCTCAAGAGAATGTCGCACTAATATGTTGTTGCATTGGCATGTATCAATTTAAATACTTGGTAAACGAATTTTTAAATCATATACACTATCGGGCTCTGACCCGTTTCTCTCTCTCTCTCTCTCTTGTATATATATATGTATGTACTACAGGTGCCCAGCCACAGGGGCGTCTTGCTTAGGATCCCTTAGAAGGAACGTGTTGCAGCTTAGGTGGGAGTTGCAGGCCACTTGCTTAGACTATTTCATTTACTTGATTCCACTTTTTTGATTCTCAGTTATTTGGGCATGTATCGCCCTTTCCACTATTTATCTGTTCTGTTGGGACATTTGTATTTCAGTTATTTCTGGTACTGTTACTTTGGGATTTATTCAGCATGTATGTTTTACATCAAGTTTTAAATGTTGGGATTTTGGACGTTGAATGTTTAAATCAATTGGATTATGTTCCAGGATAATTGTTGTATGATTCTTACTTATTGAAATGTTGTTACTAACTAAATAAATAGTTTTCCTTTAATAAAAAAATTGGTTAATAATGTTGAAAAAGGGTTTTGACACTTAGCTTAATTAAGTAGGGTGTTAAATTGGAAAATTTTATTTTCACGACAGTGATGCTAAGAATGAACCAACTGTTCACCTTGATTTTAATTTAATAAAGGAGTGATCGCCCGGTATTTAATTAGGCGGGGTGTCACAATGGTAAGTAAACGAAGGTATGTCATACACATAAGAAATCCATACACTAGGCATTCACACAACTAGTATATATAGACAATTTCAATATAGGTATACTCCTCCCCCATACATTAAGTCTCGCCCTTAATATTTACGTTCCGGATATTCTACGTAATATTTATTTAACGCGACAAATCTCGTCATATGGATTCGGTACCTATACCTATCCCCAGTGAATACTCTCTATTTTTGTTCATAGCATTTGGTTTTAATGAGTTTCCATAAGGAGTAGACAACCTTTAGCACTCATCCATTATCCCCGTCGAAGAATGAATAAGATATTCAACCTATTCTCTCAAGCTTTCCAGGTGGCTATATTAGGGTGCGGGAGTTCGACAAAGAGAATGAATATCAATCATATAGATAAAGTCTCTAAGATGTAACATTTTTTTACAAAAAGTACAAACATATGGTTGAACGAATTTCATCTTTTTTGTTTGCTTAGGAGGGTTCCCCTTTGATGAGTTTGGTTTAGGAGTGTTTGTTTCAGAAACTAACTTACCTATGGGCTCAGATTTACTCTTGGAAGATTCACCATCATCATAACCTATACCCTTTTTCTCTTGATAGCCTTTCTCCTTATACCTTAGGAGGTCTGATAAAAAACTTCCCCATTCTCCTAGAATTATCCTCACGAGTGACTTTTTCCTCGTGAGAAGCCTGAGGATATTTCTTGAGTATGATAATATCATCCTTAATATTCTCACAAACTCCCAAAGAGTCGTGAAGATCATTAGAAAGTCTTGTGACTTTCGAAATTAAGACATCTCCCCTTTTTTTACCAAAATAAAATTCTTAGACATAGAAAACTTATCATCCTCGAGTTGACTCATTAGTGCATCATTTTATTTCTATGCAACCAATTTCATTCCAAGCGTTAACACATTTAACTTTCTAGTCCTCTTTTGAATTTTCAAGGACTCGATGTAGATCTTTGCATAGGCGGAGTGTAGATAACTGATACGTCACTAATATTGCATATTTGCGCCATTTATCTTTGGGCATTATAGCACTTTTATGTTCTTAATGCCTATATTTAGGCTCGTTAACCACAAAACCTCGTATTTGGACATATATATGTTTTGTAGGGGTTAATTGTGCTTTTATAGTTATTGGAAAGCTTAAAGTGAGGATTCATTGCCTTTCGGAGAAGTTTCATCGTAGGACGCTACTTCAAGGGAATTTTACTCAATTCACACTTCATTTTTAGCTCATTTAAATTCCACAAATACGTATTTTGTTTAGTTAGCATCGCGTGGCCACAAACAGCGCGTCGTTTTGAGTTCGGATGATCAAGTTATGGCCATTTCCATTGTGAACCTTTTCTCCCATATGAAGACCAAATGAAAGCAGAAAACATAGTACCGTTTGACCGTGCCCCTACTACCGGTTGACTGCGCCTTGGGATTTTGCCTTGCGAAGTAACCAGTGGGCTTTAACTTAAGTTACCGGTCGATCGTGCCCTTGATGCCGGTCGACCGGTAGTAGCAGTTACCCGACAATATCCCTTTGTTCATTTTATTTTCTTTTTCCTTTATTTCTTTTCCAACTTACTATATAAACCAAATTTGGTTTGTTTTGATACATATCTTGTAATAATAGATCATTTTCCATAAGAGATGGAAGCTAGGGTTTTGAGAGTTTGGGGAGTGTGCCATTTTCTCCCTCCGAGGGTTTGCTCGTATAGAGGGGTTTGCCCATCGAGGTTGTGTAGAACACTATCCTCTATCTTCTTTATCAATCTGAGTTTCCAATGTTTGTATTTCTTTATTTACCAAATTTTTACTCGCTTTATAATTTAGATTTATTACGTTTATTTACATGCTTTCTAGTGTAGATTTACCGCTTTATTTACCACATTTTTATTGTGCTTTCTAGGTTAAATTATCCTAGGTTGTGTTGGATTGAACTCACCTAGGGTTCATGTGTTTCTTTTCTTTGATGATGGAGTTTATGGGTTTATTTTGAGTGGGTTGTCCTAGTTATTACTCCTAGGATATTTAACCGGGTATATCATGTATGCTCTGTATTTATGACCTTGCATGGGTAATTTTTGAGGTAATTGTTAAAGCCAAAATCTTATTAGACTTTTATGCGAATTTAGGGGTGTGACAACTCTTGATTTAATTAACTATCGAAACGAGACACAGTCTTAATAATTCGTCGACCCATGTAACCATTTTATACTAATTATCTCAGGGTGAGGGATATCCGACGCAACCTATAATTTTCATTCGCTTTTGTTAGTCTAGTTTAATTATATGCCAAGATTTAGTTTTCTTTTCTTTTAATCACCTTTTATATTTTTATTCCTGAAATAATAATTCGATTACAACCTAGCAACATTCTATGTGGATTCAATACCCGAACTTGGCCGCTATACTCCCTTTTTTACTGTAGTAATAAGTTTAGGTTTTTGTATAGAGCTGGTGAGCCGAATATAATATAAAATGACCGACGCGTAGGTGATTCTCTCGCCGCGGTGAAACCCAGCCTATCAAATGGCTCCATTTTCAGGGAGTGTTTAGTTTTATATTGTAATTGTGTCATTATTTTGTAGTATTTTTTCATTTGTATTTGTATTATTTGCTTTAATCTTTTTTACAGGATAACACATTTGAGTGGTAAGAAACTTGGATTCTCAGCCGCGCACCTTCCTTCTCGGATTCTCCATCCACAAATAATTTGGTAACCATGTCATATTATATATCTTTGTAGGTAATTGTAATGTTTCATTTGGGATATGTTCTCGAATATGACCTTGTGAATGTTTCATTTGGGATATGTTCTCGAATATTGAACCATTAGAATTACCGATGGATTCCTATGAGTCGGTAGAAATTATTTAAAACTTTTAAACCTTTTGCTGATAAGGACTCTTTGTCGCTCTTGTTTTCAATAATGGATACTATCCCCACGTGTCTACCATCTCCCATTCCAATTGAAAAACCTTTGGGAGATGAGTCGATTTTTCTTGGACCTCAAGTGTGTATTTCCCCCTTATTATCCAAATCCCCCATCGTCCGCCCAAAATTTCAAATTGGCGATGGTTCATTTTTTCCACCTCCCACATGCCTTCCGTTGTTCAAACTGAATTCATATCTTCCACGAGGCATGTAGTAAACAGTAGGTTGTAAATAGTTAGCTTTTTTGTTTATTTCTTTCTTTAGTTTTATCATTCCTTTTTATTTAGTCTAGTGTAATTAGTTAACTTCTTGTTATTTTTTCTTGCTATTCCTGGTACTAACTTGCTTTGTAGATTCATTTGGACTCATGCTTATGGAGATCGCTCCAGTTTTGGATAATATCATTCTTTTCCTCTCTTTATGTTGTGTTCTTAATGGACGCATTGAGGACAATTCAACATTTAAGTTAGGGGGTGTGGGATATTCTATCCATTTCTTGGTTTTGTCCATTGAGTTTATCACATGCTAGTTACTAAGTATGCTTTTCTTAGAAAAATTTAAAAATTTCAAAAATATTTTCTTTCTTTTTTCTCCTTTTTTGGGCATTTTTCCTGTGTTTTTTATGATAAATTTTAATAATTGCCCGATCCAATAGACAACTCAATGATGCATATTCTCGATTTTAGAAGTTATTAAACTTTAGTCCTTAATCATTAATATTATAAATAACTTCATGAATTAAACCTTAATCCCATAAGCACATGCGATTTTCTTGCTCTATCGATTTGGTTTAAGATTTTTATAACTCGGTAATATTTTGTTGCATTGTATATACTTACACCGAGTAAGCTTTGTACATTTCGTCATTTGTGAGTGTATAAACTATTCGTTCCTCTTTGAAAATGTTGAATTCGTCGGTTATCTCTCTATTCTTTCATTGATCATTTATTAATTGAGTTTATTTCTAGAAATGTGTTACTTGAGCATGATTTTCATATATTTTTTTGACTCGAGAATTGTGAAAATTTTAGGAAATGATCATACGCAATCTTTGTTATATCACCCATATTAGCCTTGACTGCACCTTATGTATTTTCCCTCGTCAACCACTTTGAGCCTAAATATTAGCCTTTCGTTTCAAAACCCAAATCCCATAACCTACTCCACATTGGAGTTTTAAGCCATATATATCACCTTCCTTACCTTTGTTTGGAATGTTACTTGGCATTGAATGATGCTATTGGTTTGCGATTCTAATTAAGAATATGAGAGTGAGAAAAGTAAAGAAGAAAGTGTAGTGAAAAAGAAAAGACAAAAAGAGAAGTGAAAAAAAAACAAGAGAAAAGAAAAAGAAAACGTGAGAAAAATAAGAAAAGAAAAAGTTTGTATATATGTGATGTGTATAGTTCAATAAGCTTTGATTGCTCTCCATTGTCATACTTAATGCTTGATTATGGAACTTGTTTTCTATTTTCATTATTGCTTTCATTCTTCCCATTATTCTAAGTTTTCATTCCGAACACTTTGAATCTGTATATACATATCCTTCGTTTTGTACCCTATCCTAGCCTACATTACAACCCTATGCAAGTCCTATTTGATCTTAGGGTGCATTTAATTTAAAAGTTGAAATAATTTTGATAATATGTGAAAATGCATTTTGCCTCCTTTAATGAGTCGTACCTTTCATTGAGATTATAATTTTTCATTATATACATAGCATTCTTCATTTGTGACATGTGTGAGGCCTAGTTCCCTTTCACATTTTCTCTTTATGCCCGCATGTTTCGTGTGTTAACTCCCTGTTTCGAGTGAATTCACTTGATAAGTGTAATGCCCATGAGGATTGAATATATGCTTGCTTTAACGTTTATCCGGTTTATTAAAGTTTTTACCAAATCACACTTCGCATGTGCTCGCTCCCCTCCACATTTTAAGGTTTCAATTCTATGAAGTTGATTTTATAATATTAATAATACAGACTTTTGTGTGAAATCAGTTCTATTATTGGGTGTGTCGTGTGCGATTGGACACATTTTGAGGAAACTATATGACTTTTATGGGTTTCATCCCTGAAAATCCCCAGAGACGACACTCGTCCACTAGGGTAACCTAGGAGTTTAACAGCTTATTGCATATGATAAATGCATTCGTCTTCCCTACGAAAATGGCATGTATATTTCAATGCATATATACGTTTTTTATCGCCTTCCATGGAATGGTTTTGTTTGTTTCATCACTAGGGACTAACAATTTCTTAGTTAGGGCGTCTGATACGTCACAAATATTGCATATTTATGCCCTTTATCTTTGTGAATTCTAGAACTTTTACTTTCTTAATGCCTATATTTATGCTCATTAACCATACAACCTAGGATTTGGACATATATATGTTTTGCAAGGGTTAATTATGCTTTTGTAGGTATTGGAATGCTTAAAGTGGGGATTCATTGCATTTCAGATAAGTTTCATCGTCGGACGCTACTTTAAGGGCATTTTAGTCAATTCAAACTTCATCTTCGGCTTATGGAAATTTGAGAATGCATATTTTGTCAATTTATTATCGTGTGACCGCAAAGGGCGCATCATTTTGAGATCGAATGATCAAATTATGGCCATTTCCGTTATGAACCTTTTCTCCCATATGAAGACTAAATAATAGCAGAAAACAGAGTGACAAACGACCACGCCTTGGGATTTTTCCTCCCGAAGTAACGAGTGGGCTTTAACTTAAGGGGTCGGTCGACCGCGTTCCTGATGTCGGTTGATCGGTAGTAGCAGTTACCCGACAATTTCCTTTTGTTCTTTTTATTTTCTTTTTTCTTTATTTCTTTTCCATCTTACTATATAAACCAAGTTTGGTTTGTTTTGATATATATCTTGTAATAATATATCATTTTCCATAAGAGAGGGAAGCTGGGGTATGGAGGGTTTGGGGAGCGTGCCCTTTTCTCCCTCTGGAGGTTTGCTCGTATAGAGGGGTTTTCCCGTATAGGTTGTGTAGAACACTATACTCCATCTTCTCTATCAATCCGAGTTTCCAATGTTTGTATTTATTTATTTACCGTGTTTTTACTCGCTTTCTAGTTTAGATTTATTGCATTTATTTACATGCTTTCTAATGTAGATTTACCATTTTATTTACAGCATTTTTATCGTGCTTTCTAGGTTAAATTAGCCTAGGTTGTGTTGGATTGAACTCAACTAGGGTTGATGTATTGCTCTGCTTTGATGATGGAGTTTACAGGTTTATTTCGAGTGGGTTATCCTAGTTATTATGCTTAGGAGATTTAACGGGGTATATCATGTATGCTCCGTATTTATGACCTTGCGTACATAATTTTTGGGGTATTTGTTGACGCCAAAATTTTATTAGACTTTTATGCTAATTTAGGGGTGTGACAACTCTTGATTTAATTAACTGTTGAAACGATATGTAGTCTTAATAATTCGTCAACTCATGTAACTAATTTATACTATTTAACTCCGGGTGATGGACATCCGACGCAGCCTATAGTTTTCATTCACTTTTGTTAGTCTAGTTTAATTATATGCCTATATTAAGTTTTCTTTTCTTTTAATCAACTTTTCCATTTTTATTCCTGAAATAATAATTCGATTATAACCTATTAAAATTCTTTGTGGATTCGATACCTGGACTTGGCTGCTATACTCCTTTTTTTAGCGTAGCCATAAGTTTAGGTTTTTGTATTAAGGCGGTGAGCTAAAAATAACGATCGACGTTTGACCCGCGCTACTTTTCACCCTTAATCAATAACCTTCATCACCATCTTTAGTACTAAAACCATCATCATTTTCACAATCTTGGAAAGGGATAAATCTAGAGCCAATGTCGCCATGCATAAGATTTCCATGATTAGAATGATAAATATTAGAGTTACTGGCATGTTTAGCAGTGAACGCAGTGTAGTTGCATCCAAGAGGAGAATCGGTACTTGAATCATTTGACTCAACATCACTGCCACTTAGAGTGGCATTGAAAACAACTTTACTTTTTCCCTTTGTCGCAAGGTTCGTGGGACATTCAAACACTCTGTGACCACGACCTTCACACTGTATGGTCTCTTGGAATAATCTTTCTTAGAGTTATCATTCTTATTTTTCTTAAAATCTCGATCATTAAAATTCTTTCCAGCCTTATTATATTTATTTTTCTCAATTTTTTTATCAAATTTTGAATTTTGTTTCTTAAACTTGAGATTTTTCAATTTTTTTAGCAAATAAGGCCATGTCATCGAGATCTAGATCAAACTCATCAGACTTAAACCACTATAAGAAAAACACTCATTTATGTTTGTGGCCATCCCGGGGGCTCAAATTCCCTTTGGCGCTCGCAAAATATTGGGGGTTGACTACTATCACGCGGGAGGATAATGTAAAAAGATAGAGTCGCCAACCTATTTTGCTTATAACAGGGAAAAAATGTCATTGCCTCGAGAGAACGGGATAAAGGACAAACTGATGCTTGTGAAACCAAATAGTTCAAAGGTTCTGGGAATTTGTTACGGAATGAGAAAGTGTTAGGCACCCATTCCTCATTTTCAATCTCTCATGGGATAATGTTAACCTTTGCCTTTTTCACTCCGTGACGTGTGTGAACATGTCTATAATGTAAACAGGTGGGAGAATGGAATCGTTTAACTCGTGTAATGGAAGGGACGAAGTGGCTTTATCCGTAGAAGTGTTCCTAAAAATAATGATAACAAAAATATGATGTAAGTGATCATCGAACCACAAATCTATGAAGAAGAGAATGTGCACGTTGGGCGATACACAAGTATACAAGAGCATGAGTCTCATAAAAATTATATATAGGATACGAAATAAGCATATAAACATTAAAAGGAAGGACTTGAATCTTGGGCATATCCCAAGATGCATACGTATCCCAACAGACATCAAAGTTCACGTAGTTCAAAAATAGCATAGGGGTGGGGTTGAACCCATAAATTTAAATATATGATATCTCTTATGTGTGTGTAGAGAAATTATGTTTTAAGAGTGGGAGTGTAAGATGAAAATCCTGTTTTGGAATTTATGGATGAACCCACTTTTTTTTGGGAGTTTTTATGAAAATAGGTAATGTGCAATACTACTAATAAAGAGTAGATATTAATGGATGTGATGTGATGGAACAAAAGTATAAAAGTTGTAATAAGATAAAAAACCCTAAAAAGGAAAAAACTAGAGAAAGGGATGGAGAGGTAAACCTCCTTATTAATACTTGTTGCTGATCAGATGCTAATACACTGATCTTGAAATGGTATGGAAGGGGTATGAAGAGGTGGGGTGGATTACCAAGTGAGGTAATAAAGTGATAGAGGGAAATATGTGAAAATGGGCTTTTTGTGAATTTGAAAGTCTCTGAATTCGAGGGAAATATTTTCTGACTTTCTGAGAGGGGTCTATTCTATCCCTTTTAAGTTGAGGTAGTGGACCCTACTTATATGGTGAAGGGGGTGCGGATAGGCATAGGGATTGACTTACCTATTGAAAGTGGGCATGCCCTATTAGGCAAGGAAAATACACCCTATCAATAGGCAGGGTGTCTGGGGTGCCTATAGGCAGTTGAGAAGATTTTTTCAAAAAAATGGGAATAAAATGCAAACCATAAGTTCGAATCATGCAAGGGGTAGACCGTTGGAAATGGAATTCAGAGACCTTTAATAATCTATAGAGACATTGCTGTGTCCCGGAGCTAACCAAAGTCAAGAGAGGATCCAAAGTTCTCGATGGTCTCCAGACAAGAGGTTTTCGGAGGAAAATGAATTGTTCGTCCAAACCATAAGGATGATTCATGAATAGAATGGACTGTTGGAAAGTGGATTTAGTTACCTTAAAGATTTCATTGAACTTCACTCAAGATGGAGAGTTGATCAAAATTATATGGGGTTTGGGAGTGCCCAGTGGCCTCTATATTAATTTTTGGAGTCAAATGGATCATTCGTGTGGAACATAAGGCTAATTATCACATGGGGAAGACCGTTGGAAATTGGATTCAGAGTCCTTAGAAGATTCATTGAGCTTCGCTCAAGCTGGAGGGTTGACCGGAGTCAAATTATACTTGGGAGTACCAGGTGGCCTTAAAATCGGAACTCAAAGTATAACCTAGGGTTTATGATGAATGGGTGAGCACTAGGTACCTAAGGTGTTTCTTGGGGGTCGTAGGATGCGATGTCTACAAATACCGTCAATGATAAATCTTAGAAAAGTGAAGGTCGTTGAATGATAAACACCACATCGACGCTGGGGAAAAGGATTGAGGTCAATTATGCGGACCTAATGGATGAGGCTCACCAATTCATACGGTCAATGTCAATTTTGTGGACCTAAGGAATGACGACCAATTCTGTGAGCTAAGGTCAACTCTGAGGACCTAAAGTTGTAATGACTCATTATGCGAGTCAGGGTTAATTCTGAGGACATAAAGTGGTAGTGACCATTTCTGTGAATCGAGGTCAATTCTGAGGACCGATTTTGTGGTACGAGGTCAATTTTGAGGACCAAAAGTTGTAGCAACCGATTCTATAGGCCGAGGTTAATTTTGAGGACCTAGAGTTGTGATGACTGATTTTGCGGGTCTAGGTCAATTCTGAGGACCTAAAGTTATGAAAATCGATTCTACGGGCCAATGTTAATTTTGAGAACTTAAAGTTATGATGACCTATTCATGAGTAGAGGTCAATTCGGAGAACCTAAAGTGGTGACGATTGATTCTGTGAGTTGAGTCAATTCTGAGGACCTAAAGTTATAATGATCGATTCTATAGTCCGAGATCAATTCCGAGGACCTAAAGATCTAGTGAGCAATTCTGCGAGCCAAGGTTAATTTTAAGGACCTAAAGTTTTGACGACCGATTCTATGGGTCGAGGTCAAGTCTAAGGGTATAAAGGGGTGATGATCGATTTTGTGGGTTGTGGTCTATTTTGAGGACCTAAAGTTGCAGCGACTGATTCTGCGGGTCCATGACACTTTTGAGGGCACAAATTTTTGACGACCAATTCTGTGGGTCGAGGTCAATTCATAGGACCTAAAGTTGTGATAAATAATTCTACGGGCCGAGGTTAATTTTAAGGACTTAAAGTCAGGATGAACAATCTTGCGGACTGAGGTCAATGCCGAGGACCTAAAGTTAAGATGATCAATTCTGTGGGTCGAGGTCAATTCAAAGGACCTAAAGTTGTGACAACCAATTCTACGGGTCAAGGTCAATTCTGGGGTCTGAAAGTTACAGCGACCAATTTTATGTGCTGAGGTCAATTCTGAGGACCTAAACTTGTGACGAACAATTCTATACGCTGAGGTAAATTCTGAGGACCTAAAGTTATGATGACCAATTTAGCGGGTCGAGGTCAAATAAGTTTTGACGATTAATTTTATGGGTTGATCCTAATTAAATGAACCTAAAGTTGTAGTGACTGATTCTATGGGTCGAGGTTAATTTAGAGGACATAAAGTTATGACAATCGATTTTGTAGGCCGAGGTCAATTTTGAGGACCTAAAGTCGTGATGACCAATTTTATGCTTTGAGGTCAATTATGAGGACTAAAGTTGTGACGAACGAATCTACAGGCTGAGGTCAATTTTGAGGGACTAAAGTTATGACGACCAATTCAACGGAACGAGGTTAATTTTGAGGACCTAAAGTTGTGACAACCAATTATGTGGCTTGAGGTCAATTATAAGGACCTAAAATTGTAGTTTAGCAGGAGATAGCTCCACTGGGAAGTCGTGAATGGTCTTGATGTAGGCGCACGTTTGGTTTTGCTAGGGAATGGGTTGACTTGCAGATTCTACTTGGGAAATTATCAATGACGAGAGTGTGAAATTTAATCCAGCTGGGGGATATGCTGATGATAAAAGTGTTTTGCTGATCCTACTGGGTATTTTAAGAGTTTTCAAGGGGCTTAATTCTCTAAAATAATGTTAAGTATTTTTTAGGGAATTTGTGGGTATTTTTTGTACAATTTTCATATTTTATGGCATTTTTAGGACAAAATTGGAGGGTACTATTGATAGGCAAGCCTGAGGAGGTGCTTATCGGCATAGGGTATGGACCCTAGTCTTTTTGGGAAGAGGAAATGTTAGTTGTTGGCCGACATGATCAATGGACTGTTGATCGACATGTTTTCTTAAGCTTCTATATAAATGGGGTTCCCTACTTCATTTTTCACACCTTTAAGTTATTGAATTACTTCCTTTCTCTCTATAAGAGTCATTATTAAGTTCTTATTTCTTTAAGACTTCAAACTATGGTCACTTCTGGCAATGATAAAAAAGAGTGGTTGTCTGGTTACGATTGGGCAGGCCAGGAGTGGCAATCTGTGGTGTTGCTTTCACTGTGAAAGGAAAATTCCTATGAATCACGGGATTCGGTTTTTGAAGAGAATATTCTATTGCACAAGCCTCTGCACCATCGGTCGGCATGGGTGAAAAACCCTAATGGCTATGTGACTATTCGCCTTTTGTTTTTCCCAATTTATTTTCTCATTTCTCTTCTTGTGCAAGTGAAGGGTTTGAATTCTTTTTCTTTTGTAGTTTGATATAGCTCCTTCGAGTATCCGGTATCGAGGGACGACTAGGTTGAAAAACATTTGGGAAAAAGTTATTGTGATGGTGCGCTAGATGGTGTCATTTATTAGGTTTATCCCATTGGTAAATGCATTGGATAAGATGTTGCGCTCTTCTACGATGTTGTGTGAAATTAGTGAGAGATAGTGGGACACAACCCACAGGTTCCATTTGGTGTTCGGGGAGATGACCGTTACTCTCATTGATGTCCAGCAACTGACGAGGTTGGATTGTGAGGGACATCAATTTTTTGTGGACCGTACTTTATGTGTGACACCGGAGGCGGTGCAGGCTGATCTGGAGGATGTGGATGTATTCGTGTTAGGTGATTCTATCCAAAATTTTGTGCCGAGGAAGATGTTTTTGAAGAGGAGGGTTGATGTGATGGATGGGGGATAGGTGAGTTAGACAACCTATTTGTTTATTTTTCTTTTGCTTCGGGGAGCCATGGGGGCGATGAGCGACGATGTCATCCATCTGTGGTTTTTACCATATTTGTGAATTATCGGGTACGATTAGGGGCGCCTTACCTTGGCATCTCATTAAGATTTTTTGGACCCATTTAGTTGGTGCTGCCAGCAGAATTTTACAGGACCCACGTACCTTCTGAAGGTACCTTTAAGTTTATTTTTCTTTATTTTCATACAGTCTTTATCTAGTTTCATTTTCGGATTTATTTTTTTCCTCTTATAGGCGTGGATCTACAAGGTGGTAGGGTGCAACGTGGGGTCGATGTCCCTAAAGTAAATTGATTTTAGGGAATTCTAATGAATGTACCGATTGCAGAAGTCCAACTGGCAGTCGAACCAGTCCTTATCTCCGAAGGGTTTGAGGAGGGCTTTGAATGACCTGACGAGCAATGTGGTTAACCTTATTTTTTTTTATCTTTTTCGGCATCTTTATTTTTTAGTAGATACTGATTCTTTATTGGGGATGCAGGCGGCCTTTTACCCTAGGGGCATTCCTTTTTGGACTATGGGGGTTATAGGTATGCACGTGCAGATGCGACGGTTATTGGCACATGAGTTTAGGTACGCCTAGTACCTAGAGGACAGAGTGGTGAGGCAGATTGTGGAGGAGGAGGTGGCATTTTTGTCTTCAATGCCCCCAATATTTATGAGGTGGGTGAGGGAGATATCGGATGATGCTAGGGCGATGACGACGATGTGCTAGCCCCGTATGCTCTACATTGATATGATGACGAGTTACGAGTGGATGGATTTTGTGACTATATGGTTGATTCCCTCCTGTATATATGACATGGATAATATGCCTCCCCCTTCACAACTTGAGGGAGGGGTACTAGTGTACCGGTGGGGTCGGCCCATAGCATAGGAACTGGTGTGGCGATTGCAGTGGAGGAGGCTCCACTCATTCAGGTCATTCCCACTTCTTATAATCTTCGATTGACTAGAAGGGAGACGTTAAGCGTGCCCCATCGTTCTCATGCATCTTTATCAAGGTTGACGAGGATTAGTGATGAGGCTCTTAAGTGTGACACCCTGCCTAATAAAATACCGGGCGATCACTCCTATATCAAATTAAAACAGGAGTCTCATATGGTTCATTCTCAGCATCACTGTCGAAAACCAATTTAATTACTAATAACCTATTAAGCTGGCATCAAAAAAATTTAATTAACTAATCTTTTTAACCACACCATTCAAATAAAACAATTACAACAGTTTATATGCAATAACTGAAATGAAATAGAATAAAATAACCGAACACTCGGTACAATAATACAACCAAATTGAATGCCGCATTAAAAGGCGATGAAAGAATAAATGAGTACAGTTGGGCCATCAGCACGAATGTTTCTAGAATACCTCCTATCTAGATCTCAATGATAGAAGCGTCTACAATAAACCTGCTCGCATCCACAGCTGCTGCAGCAAACGTTTGTCTCGAAAGAATCACCATCCAGGCATCCCTGTGTCTGGACACCTATATATATATATATATATATATAGATATAGAAATAGAGGGGAAAATAGAGAAAACAGGTCAGAGCTCGAGTTTTGAAAATATTTTAGCAAGTGCTTAAAGTCCAAATTTTAAAATATGATATTTCTCATATTTAAACTGGTATCGCTCTCACATGCCTTTTTAAACAACCTAGTTAAGCTACCTTGCCTAACTAATGTATTTACCCATCTTCTAATAATCCTCATCAATTCGAGTACTAAGTACTAAATTTCTCCCCATTCCCAACATTAAGTTACGTTCGTGCGTGGGGTGTCTCGCGAAGAGAAATCAAAATAAGGAACCCCCCCTATACACTACTACATGACAATGTTGATCATCGGGATCCATTAGGCCTTCAGTACATACCATATTTATACCATCCCGTATTCATTAATAGTTCTCATTAGAACCTAATATTCATATTCACATAAATCCGGATATTCATTTACCGGAAGTAATATCACACTTTGTTCATTCTTTTCACTTTATACAAGGTTAGGTTATATGATATCTCATCTCATATATATAAACAATATACTATACGCAACAAGTATATTAATCATCCATCGAACTATAATATAAGTGTTTTAGTCATTCTCATTTACTAAGCATCCGTGGATTATCTCAAGTACACATATATGTTAATCACAATACATATATCCATATTCGGCACCTATAGGCTTAACAGCGATGCACACATACTCTGTTATCCAATCCAAGTACATCTCGTACTAAAGGATCACATGTTCCACATCGCTCAGGAACTGTATCAATACAAATCACACATATTGGAGGCAAACATAGTTCCAAGCCTATGGGCTATGCACATACCTATGCACCCATATGACCGTCAACACTATCATTCTTTCAGATAGCCCGTACCTAGGTTCCATGCTCTTGAGGTACCAAATTTAAAATCCCCCCGAAGGCAACACATGATAAGATTGTCCTCTTTCGAACGCCAACCTCTCGTGATAGCAAGTATGGTAGGTATGTCATACAAATAATAAACAATAATATAGGTACATATTCCACCTATATAAATATATCATCAGTTAGGTATTCACACAACCATATTATAATGATAGGTATTTATCTCACCTATACATAATTCCCCATAGGTAATTATTTAACCCATGTATATAATAACGTCAGGGCATATGCATCACCCATATAATAATCCCCATACGTAGTATATTTATATCTCGAATATTCTACGCATTTATCATTTTTTTTTACTAATCCCCAATATTCTATTTTTCGAGCTTTTCTCACCGCACAATAATAATATCAACAACCTCGATATATTCATTCGTCTCATAATATATATACTTTAATGACATCGTATATATATTATTTATATCCCTTCTCAATATACTATGGATATAATTTTCAAACTCTTGTAACGATAGCCAATAACCTCGAACATTCTCATTCGCAATAATATAAGCCGTCACACAATTAAAACACTACCCCAATACGTATTCCCTTATTTAATATTCAAATCACACCTAAATATCTCTTTAAGTATTATTCCTTACGAACACACCTATTTGGGTAAATCTTGGATTTTACTTTCAACTAACTCAAAATACACGCCTTACAAAAAAATATTTAGAAGTCCACAATATTTTTAGGAACCCCAAATATTTATCTCCAAACAATTCCAACCTTTATTTTTCCAATTTTCGGTTTGATTTCCGAGTTAATGATTAACCCCGAAACTGCTTTCTTAGAAAAACCATACCAAATTGAAAAAAAAATCAGAAAAATACGCGGTTGGAGCCTGCACGACCGTATCGAAAAGATATGTAACTTTCATGTTTTAACCAAGAGACGAATAGGCTGTCTTCCTAGCCGAAACAGCTCGGAAGTGACGCTGGTCACTATTCACCTTCTTCTCCAAAAATCAAAACCTCCATTAAAGCACCTCCAAGCTTTTTATTTCCTATCTCATCATCATTCAACCTCAAAAAACCATAAATACACATATACAAAGGGTTCTAATCATCCTAGAACCCAGATGCAACAATTAATTTCAATAAATTCTAATTTCTCAAATTGGGTATTAATCGAGTTATATCCGTTTTAACCTTACGAAAACCAGTTTGATCCACAAAATTTCAACCCAAATATATTTTAGTTTTACACCAACTATAATATGAGAAATAAACACACTAAATCATAAAGCAAGTTAAACACTTGCCTCGTGGATTAAATCCGACGACCATAAGTCGAATCTCGCGAATTTTGGCCGGAAATCTCTTTTTTGTTCTCTTTTATTTCTTCTCTTCTTTCTCTCTTCTCTCTCTCTCTCTTAGGGCTGATATTTGGTGTAAATAAGGGCTTTCCCCTTATTAAACCCAAAATTGAGTGTATACCCAATTGTTAAATGACTCGTGTACTCATTTACGAGTCCCTACTAGTCCAAAAATGCCCGGAACCCAAATACTATCCCCGGGTACTCTATTTTGACTTTCTCGGCCATTTCGAACCCAACGGCGGAGTCAAAATCTCCATCCGAGTCACTTAACTAAAATTCACTATTTTGACCCAACACGTTCAATACGCGTGTTTTCCAATTTAAAATATTTTTCTTTGTCGCTTTACTCAACTGCGACATGTAATTAAAAATAATCCACTCATATACTTAGTCTTGTACGAAAATATGATCCATGTAAGTATTAGTCCGACACTTGAAAACTAATATTTACTATTCACTTTATAACATTAAATTTATTTAATTTCACTCATTAATCCCAGAATTACTATTCACAATAATTATTCAAATTACCAAACTACATCCAGAGTGTAATTTAAATATCTTTAAAAGTACGGAGTATTACATACTTCCCCCCTTACAACAAAATTTCGTCCTCAAAATTCAGATATAGCTTGTACCACTACTCTAGGATCGGTATATACATTACGTCCTAGTTTAACCAAATTTAGATATAGCCTAACACAGTGGTCTCCCACTATATTCTTGCCATCTCAAGGCGTATTCTCATATATATATATATAGTCTCCTGATCTCTATATATTTACACAAATCTTGCACCCTATTATTAAGACGACTTGGCGCAAAGTATTTATTATTAATACCATATCTACTAGTCTCACACTGTAGAAATATTCACAAATCCACAAATATACATATAGGCATATCATCCCTATATATATATATATATATATACTAATCCTGCACCCCCGGGTTATCACCCATTAGTGCTCGTAATTATAATATCACATAATAGGCACACACACATCCTATTAAGATTCATAGGTATGCTCCCAACCTATTTGCATACTTACCATACGTATTTTCTTCTCGTTGTTACGTATTGTATAAATATTCAGATTACTATCTCTCTCGTAATCTCCAAGGTACATTCCCTATACCGAATAATTAAGGTATTAATTCTCATATACTCTTCCGAAATTTGGTACTACATATACTCCGTCTTTCCTTGGGATATTCTAACAATACAATCATATGCAAGCCACTCTTCAACACTCGTTCGAGTAAGATTCCGCTCTACTTTCGCACAATAATTTGGTATCCTTTTCATAACGAGGTACATTTTAAATGACTTTCCACAGCCTTTCAAACCATCTCGGGTGTGCTAGCTCTCGTTGCACATAAATTCTTGAATTATCATCATTCTTACACGACATTCAATTTGTCATACCATTTTAACCTTGTTTATAGCTCCCCCTTAGGCATATATTCTACACATTCCTTTTCACGTCCTTCAGACTCGAACATTTCTAGAATTAACAAATCAGGGTACCCATACCCCTATCATTCGTGCATATCTACACACCCATTATAAATGTCTGACACGTAACGCTCTTCCCTAAACAATGGATCCCATTTCCTTGGCCTAGTACTAACATCTAGGTTTTTCCTAACCCAAATAATTTCGAAATTTAATTCTCCCGATACCTGGAAATTCAATCCTTCTCAGTCTTATTTCCCTTACTTCGTGGTAGTTCTAAGATCAAGGTGTTTCTAATACACGTAATATGAGTACTATTCTAATTATATCCCTAGTGCCCAAGACCTCTCTCGACTTCCAACATTTGCTCGGTTTCATTCGTGGGACGTCTCGCAAAGAGAAATCCAAATAAGGAACCCTCCTGTTACACTACTCCCTCGCATCGTCGGTCATCGAGATATAACAGTCTAAGGGACACCAACGGGACGTTCTAAATCCTATCTCGTTAACCTACTAATGTAATTTTACCATAAAAATCCTTCCATCTTGTCTAAATGAAAAGTCCAACTAATTAGGGCACCTACTCTCTGCAAAAGAATTATGAACATCACACCCAAAACGTATTTGCTCTCAATTTGCCTTTTATTCAAAGGATGGATATACGTCTCAAATCGATTTCCTTCACCTTAACTCACCCACATACTTGCGGTGAAAGAATAATTTCAATGCTTCTCCATAGCACTTATATCTCTATATAATTATGCAGTCATCAAATGGCTCTCACTCAATAGTGTTTCCTCTGCACTAGTGACTTATCGTCAAAACCAATATCCTTGCATTTTATCATATCTCTCCACTCCCGACGTTGTTAAGGTTCGTGCGTGGAGCGTCTCGCAAGCAAAATCCAAACAAGGAACCCCTCCTATACACTATTACTTAACTTTGTCGGTCGTGGAGGTCCGCTAGTTCAAATATGCCACTCGGATAATCCCATCTCTCCTATCGATAAAAATGTGATCAGAACTCTTAATTCTCTCCAGGAGCCACACCACCAAGCGTTTGTACTAACACTAAGTCCTTAGCGCAAACAACAATGAGCTTAAACACACAGCATAACAATAAATCTTGTATACCTTAAATTATATCTATAAGGTCCCCATGCACTAAAATCGTGGTAATGAAACACTTCCTCATCGAAGTTCCATCTAAACATATGATAAAGGCGGGTTCATCCATAATTTATCTCGCATTCCATTCTTTATCATGTCCGTATATATATGTTTCACATCTCATATAAATATATATACAATATACTATACACATCAAGTATATCCATACTTATATATCATACACTATATAAGTATAATAACCATCCCTCAGAGCTATAACTCAATGGATGCAGTCTCTCAATGCTATCATCTTCCAGGGAATTAATTACACATCATCCTAGGTACCAGTGGTCGGACTATCACACCGACTCGGTAAAAACCCTATCATATAAGTATACCTATCACACACATATATATTTAACATATCACATATATATGTCTGAATATGCTCGTATATATATACACACAATATATATAATATTGTTCGGCTAATCGTGCATATTCTTCACTCACTCATAAATTTTAAGTTACTCGACATTCGTACAGGCTTAGCACACATTTAAATAAGCCTACGAGAAGTTCGGAACAAAAATCGAGCCTTTAGAGCCATTCCAGAATCTTGTTAAAAGACCCAGAATTCTTGTTCGAACGAGCTCGTTCGAACAACATTTCGTTCGAAGGACATTTCCAACATCGAACGAACTACCCACTGGAACCTCGCTAAAATTCTCGTTATAAGTCTCATTTGAACGAAGTCTCGTTCGAACGACCTGGGCAGACTTCTAAAGAGATTTCTGCAGATGCACAGTTCATCTACCAAATTTGTTTTTTTCCATTTCTCCTTCTTCCAATTCAATCCATACATATTCCAACCCAAGTTTAAGGTTCCCAAACTACTCTAAGTCACCCTAGAACACTTCTTAGCATAGTTTAGGGATTAAATCCTTTCAATTCTTCAAGAAAATCCAACAAATACCTAAATTTTCCCATGAGTTATATTAACATAAACCCAAAATTATTCATCTTTAAAAACTCCATTTTTATTTCGTGATTAACATCTAATTCACAAAATTTCACATTCTTATTAAGGGAAAAAAATCCACCTATAAGATTAATTTATGAGTAATACATCATGCTCCCTCGAATATGGTGACCATCGTCCCCACCATTTCAACATTGCTCTAACGAGTGAAAAAAATTTCCTCAAATTTTCACATATGGATATTTCCATACCCAACTCTAAGAAAGATCTCTTGGGCCCTCTACTTCCTTTGGAAGAAACTACACTACTTCTGCCTAGATCCACTTCAACGTACGGTCCTCATAAAAGACCTATTAAGCTTTTTCGTAATTTATCCTCACTGGGAAATTCAAGTTTAGCACCATTCTTTACTATAGTGGTGCATAGATAATTATAACTACTATTCTATAGTCCTCATTGCAGCAATCCATGACAATGCCGCAAGGAAAATGACCTTTACTGTGGTCCTCATTTCCAACATCAACTTATAGCTCTAACTAAGCCCCGCCTCCTACTGCCCTCACAATGGCCTTCCCTGGTCGCCCTTCGTCGATCATCACACTAATCTTAAACGAGCGCGCAAAGATTAACGATAATTTTACATAATGACAGGAGAACGAAATCTCACAAGAGTATATCAACAATCCTAATCATAAGGCTCTATATCAAATCAAAAGTAAAGCTGAAAGTGTAGTACGTCCGCGCAGATTCCTAAGGACACTAGAACCTGATGCTCTGATACCACTTGTGACACCTCGCCTAATAAAATAGCGGGAGATCACTCCTATATCAAATTAAAACAGGATTCTCATATGGTTCATTCTCAGCAGCACTGTGGAAAACCAATTTAATTACTAATAACCTATAAAGCTAGAGTCAAAATATTATAATTAACTAATCTTTTTAACCAGACCATTCAAATAAAACAATTACAACAGTTTATGTGCAATAAATGAAATGAAATAGAATAAAGTAACCAAACACTCGGTACAATAATACAACCAAATTGAATGTCGCACTAAAAGGCGATGAAAGAATAAATGAGTACAGTTGGGCCATCAGCCCGAATGTTTCTACAATAACTCCTATCTAGATCTCAATGATAGAAGCGTCTACAATAAACCTGCTCGCATCCACAGCTGCTGCAGCAAACGTATGACTCAAAAGAATCATCATCCAGGCGTCCTTGTGTCTAGACACCTATATATATATATAGATATATCAAGAGAGGGGAAAATAGAGAAAATGGGTCAGAGCCCGAGTTTTGAAAACAATTTAGCAAGTGCTTAAAATCCATATTTTAAAATATGATATTTCTCATATTTAAATTTGTATCGCTCTCACATGAGATACACCTCACCCCTCTTCTAATAGTGCACAACTATCGCATACCTTTTTAAACAACCTAGTTAAGCTACCCTGCCTAACTAATGTATTTACCCATCTTCTAATAATCCTCATCAATTCGAGTACTAAGGACTTAACTTCTTCCCATTCCCAACATTACGTTGCGTTCATGCGTGGTGTGTCTCGCGAAGTGAAATCTAAACAAGGAACCCCCCGATACACTACTACGTGATAATGTTGATCATCGGTATCCATTAGGCCTTCAGTACAAACCATATTTATACCATCCCGTATTTATTAATAGTTCTCATTGGAACCTAAGATTCATATTCATATAAATCTGGATATTCATTTACCTGAAGTAATATCACACTTTGTTCATTATTTTCACTTTATACAAGGTTAGGTTATATGATATCTCATCTCATATATATAAACAATATACTATACGCAACAAGTATATTAATCATCCATCGAACTATAATATAAGTGTTTTAGTCATTCTCATTTACTAAGCATCCATGGATTATCTCAAGTACACATATATGTTAATCACAATTCATATATCCATATCCGGCACCCATAGGCTTAACAGCGGTGCACACATACTCTGTTATCCAATCCAAGTACATCTCGTACTAAAGGATCACATGTTCCACATCACTCAGGAACTGTATCAATACAAATCACACATATTGGAGGCGAACATGGTTCCAAACCTATGGGTTATGGACATACCTACGCACCCATATGACCATCAACACTATCATTCTCTCAGATAGCCCGTACCTAGGTTCCATGCTCTTGAGGTACCAAATCTAAAATCCCCCCGAAGGCAACATAGGATAATAGTTTCCTCTTTCTAATGTCAACCTCTCGTGATAGAAAGTATGATAGGTATGTCATACACATAATAAACTATAATATAGGTACATATTACACCTATATAAATATATCATCAGTTAGGTATTCACACAACCATATTATAATGATAGGTATTGATCTCACCTATACATAATTCCCCTTAGGTAATTATTTAACCCGTGTATATAATAACATCAGGGAATACGCACCACCCATATAATAATCCCCATACGTAGTGTATTCATATCTCGAATATTCTACGCATTTATCAATTTATTTTACTAATCCCCAATATTTTATTTTTCGACCTTTTCTCACCGCACAATGATAATATCAACAACCTTGATATATTCATTCGTCTCATAATATATATACTTTAACGACATCGTATATATATTATTTATATCTCTTCTCAATATACTATGGCTATAATTTTCAAACTCTTATAACGATATCCAATAACCTCGAACATTCTCATTCGCAATAATATAAGCCGTCACACAATTAAAACACTACCCCAATACGTATTCCCTTATTTAATATTCAAATCACACATAAATATATCTTTAAGTATTATTCCTCATGAACACCCCTATTTGGGTAAATCTTGGATTTTACTTCCAACTAACCCAAAATACATGCCTTATAAAAAATATTTAGAAGTCCCCACACTATTTTTAGGAACCCCAAATATTTATCTCCAAACAATTCTAGCCTTTCTTTTTCCAATTTTCGGTTTGATTTTCGAGTTAATGATTAACCCCGGAACTGCTTTCTTAGAAAAATCATATCAAATCGAAAAAAAATCAAAAAAATACGTGGTTGGAGCCTACACGACCGTATCGAAAATATCTGCAACTTTCATTTTAACCAAGAGCCGAATAGGTTGTCTTCCTAGCCGAAACAGCTCGAAAGTGATGCTGGTCACTATTCACCTTCTTCTCCAAAAATCTAAACCTCCATTAAAGCACCTCCAAGATTTTTATTTCCTATCTCATCATCATTCAACCTCAAAAAACCATAAATACACATATACAAAGGGTTCTAATCATCCTAGAACCCAGATGCAACAATTAATTGCAATAAATTCTATATTTCTCAAATTGGGTATTAATCGAGTTATATCCGTTTTAATCTTACGAAAACCATTTTGATCCACGAAATTTCAAGCCAAAAATCTTTGAGTTTTACACCAACTATAATATGAGAAATAAACACACTAAATCATAAAACAAGTTTAACACTTTCCTCGTGGATTAAATCCGACGACCCCGAGTCGAATTCCTCGAATTTTGGCCGAAATCTCTTTTTTTTCTTCTCTTTTCTTTCTTCTTATTATTTCTTCTCTTATTTCTCTCTTCTCTCTCTCTCTCTCTCTTAGGGCTGATATTTGCAGGAAATAAAGGCTTTCCCCTTATTAAACCCAAAATTGGGTGTATACCCAATTGTTAAATGACTCGTGTACTCATTTACGAGTCCCTACTAATCCAAAAATGCCCAGAACCCAAATACTACCCCCGGGTACTCTATTTTGACTATCTCTTCCATTCCGAACCCAATGACGAAGTCAAAATCTCCATTCGAGTCACTTAACTAAAATTCACTATTTTGACCCAACACGTTCAATACGCGTGTTTTCCAATTTAAAATATTTTTCTTTGTCGCTTTACCCAACTGCGACATGTAATTAAAAATAATCCACTCGTATACTTTTTCTCTAATAAAATATAATCCATGTAAATATTAGTCCGACACTTGAAAACTAATATTTACTATTCACTTTATAACATTAAATTTATTTAATTTCACTCATTAATCCCACAATTACTATTCACAGTAATTCTTCAAATTACCAAATTACATCCACAGTGTAATTTAAATATCTTTAAAAGTACGGAGTATTACATTAAGACTGAGGTATACTTCTCTTCTTCCTCTTTTTCATTTCTCGTTTCATTCTTCCTAACTCTTTACTGACATGATCGCCTTTTATTATTTCCTAGTTTCTTCTTGCAGTTTCTGCGGGTGCCAAAAAATTAGTTGTGGGACATTAAGGATAAGATGGCATCCATGTATGAATATGTGAAGAAGTTATCCACAACTATATGGTACCACCTACCACTTCATAGGAGAGTTCTGGTTCTGGGAGCAGGGGGTCCACTACCCATCGTAGGTGGAAACATGAGCACCATGTGGGTTAAGGGTTTGATAGGAGATGTTTTGAAACAGAGGGTTCGGGCAAAGTCCCACTATATTTTCTTTTTTTCTTTTTCTTTTTATGTTCCTGCAAAATGTAATGATGCCAATGAAGAATTATATATAAAAATATGCATTTTTTTGTTATTTTTTTCTTTGGTGGCTTAATCTGCATGCACTTAATTTTCTACTGAGATTATTTTATTTAGCATGGGAAGAGATAAGAATGAAAATGATTTTGAGGAGAATGTTTATTTTATAAAAAAATAGAGTAATAAAAAGGAATAACCCGGAGGTTAACGTTTTCAAAGTAAAGATTTTTGGAAATTGATTTTTGGAAAAGAGGAAAAATGGAATTTTTATGAAATAGGAGGGTTGTCGATCGGCATACCCCTTGTCCTACCTATCATCATAAGGGGTAAGTCAAATAACTCATTTGGATTTGATTGCGCTTTCTGGATAATTGGATTACTTGTAGGGTAGAGGGATTGATGAGATTCTGGGTAGTTTTTCTTTGGTGAAGACTTTTGGGTATAAAAGGGGAGTTTAGTGAATGCATTTTCACCACCATCGCTATCTCTCCTATTGTGTTTTCCTTCTATTTCTCAAATGGCCCTCCCAATGTCTGATGAATTCTCTTCCAATCTTGAGGCTTTAGAGGACATGTGCCTCTATAAGGCCGACTATGATACTTTCAGCTTGCGTTAGGTCTCTTTATGGCGTAATTGGTCCATAGTCTGGAAGTTACTGGCAGTGGCGATACAATTTTGGTACCTTAAGGATCATGTCTTCTGGTTTGTCCTAGATGAGGCCTACCCTACTTATAAGGAGTTTTCAGTAATTTTGGGGGTTAGCCCCAGTGTGGTGGTGGCTATGCCCAACTCGTCCTATTCTCCCTGGGGGTTTTGGCTGAGTTACTTCATATATCTCCCTTAGTGATTTGGCCATTGGTACATGGAGGTAATATCGCTCTCCCAATAATTATGAACTTGGTGTACAAGAGGTACTTCTTTGATGTTGGTTTTCTGGAGTTATTTCCATGGGCCTGACTGCTAGGTTGTTACTTGTGATGGATGACCTGGCGATCGATTTTCAGTGGCCACGGTAGTGGCATGGATGTCTTACCGCTGCAATCCTACGAGGGTGGTGCTAGCGTAGACTTTGAATGATCTTGATGCTTCAAAGGAAGGCCATTCCAATTTCCTAATGGGGATCCCTGTGATGTTGTTTATGTGGCTTTTTAAGAGGTTTCGACTAGAGACTCCTCCTGAGTCTCCCCTGTTGGGTGTTGCTAACTTCTTTATCTAGACCTTTTCATTTTTGTCCCTTCAATAGAGGATTGCGTTAAATATTTCATAGAGCATAGTGCCCAGTGTCTTCGTTGGTCTGTGCCATGGCAGGGGGACTTACATCTTATTTTGTGTCGATGAAAGTACTGGAATGTGCATCTAGTTGGCCTCCACCAGACTTCCTTTTATTTTTCTTGGAATATTTGTATTAAGTGGAGTGGGAACAAATAGTTCCTCCCCGCATAACGAACTTCTGCTAGGTAAAGGACATAACTAAATCTTTATGGATGATATTGGGACCTTTATGGAATCATCATAGGTTATTTACCCATCTACCACAATCTGTCGAAGGGGACTCTCATGTGTATGGATATTATTTTAAGTGGTTGTGGAAGCAGGTAGTTAGGAAGATCTTTTAAGCGGATACCGAGCAAGGTGGTTTGTTGCCTTCAACACCATGGACGCGAGAGTTGTGGTTTAAGATAAACGCGTCAAGGCATACCACTTCATGGAGCTCATACAGAGTTTTAATTAGGAGTAGGAGACTAATGGACCTTCGATAGCAGGTAATGATGATGAGGCAGGGTTGTTTGACAGTTAAGGACAACGTTTTATGAAGTAGGGGGTAGTATATTTTAGGTGTTTATGGTGGTATTTGGGGATATTTTAGGATTGTTCTATGAAGTTAGTCATATGGTAGGGAGTAGGTAGGTTGTTTATTAGATGGTTTTGTTAAGGGGTTGGTCTATTTGACTTCATCGATGAATATTTCATGTAATGGCTATGTTCCTGGCCTTCTAAATAAAAATGATTTTCACATATTTTGTTGTGTCTTTGATGAATTTTGTATTTAAAATATCTATAACAATCGCTAAGGCATACATAATCATTTTGTTCATGTAAATTATGAGATGGATAGTCATTCTCAGGGGTCAGAAAAGAATAGCATTTTAGGAAAAAGAAAGGATCATGCCCATGTCATATTGGTTGCCTACGTACCTCTGAGGGTTTTGAGTAATTTACATGTTTCATATTGAAAAGAATTGTTTTGAAAGGATCAAGTCCCATATAGTTATGATTAGGGTAAATGAAGATTTTTTTTAGAATAGAAGGAGGAAGAGAAGCGTCGTAGCACGTCGAGAATTC
Organism: Sambucus nigra; assembly: GCA_949130495.1. Classification (NCBI taxonomy): domain Eukaryota; kingdom Viridiplantae; phylum Streptophyta; class Magnoliopsida; order Dipsacales; family Adoxaceae; genus Sambucus; species Sambucus nigra. The sequence goes on along the minus strand of OX422223.1, from coordinate 162,945,665 downwards.
GAATCAAGGATAGAATTTCTTGAGATAGTCCAGATTGACTGGACACGCCATTTCTTTTCCGTCGAGATCTTTGAGCATAATAGCTCCGCCTAAATATATTTTCTTCACAATGTAAGGGACACTACAATTGGGTTTGAACTTCCCACTGGGTCCCAGACAGGTTCTACGATTTCTTTGAGAGCAAGGTATGCTTATTGGACACCGCGGTCCTTGACTTTCCTATTGAATGATCGCGTTATCCAATGATGGTACCCATGTATGTGGTATAGAGCCTTCAGTATCTTTTTATCTAAAAGTGAGAGTTCATCATAGCGGCTCTAATGATTCTTCATTGATAATTATCTCAAGAATGACATACAGATAAGGCACTTCTAGCTCCAAGAGGAGAACTGCTTCCATGCCTCATACCAGAGAATAAGGGGTAGCCACAGTAGGTATTCTAATGGAAATATGGTAGCCCCAGATAGCATATGGGATCCAATCACCCATCTCTATAACTTTTGATCATCTTGCTGATGATGGTTTTGAGGCATTTATTGGCATCTTTGACAGTGCCATTGGTTTGGGGTCGGTATAGAGAAGACTTGTGCCTCTGAATTATATACTCGTCGACCACTTTTGTAACTTCAACTTTCGATGTGGAGTCCATTATTTGATAAAAACTCATTAGGAACCCCATATTGGTAAATGATATTCTAATAAACTTGGCCACTTTCTTGGCATTCAGTATTGCAGATGATTCGACTTCAATATATTTTTTGAATTAGCCAATGTGAGTAGGATGAACTCATGATCGATTGAAGCTTGAAGAATGACCTTCCCTTCGTTGTCTATGCCCTATGTGGAGAAAGGCTAGAGAGATGTCATATTGTACAATTCCCAAGGAGGTAAGTGTTGGATATCGGCAAACTGTTGACACTTGAGGCATCTTCAAACATATCTAGTGTAGTCTTAAAACATGGTAGTATAATATTACCCTTGATGGATGATCTTCTTGGCAAGCATGTGACCATTTATATGGGCCCCTTATTCCTCGATGTAGATATTCGACATCATTCCTTAAATATCCGCCCTTGCTATGCTGTGAAAATATGTTCCATTAAAGTTTTTCTTAAAAGGTGATTTGTTGCTGATGATATACTGGGCATATATTTTGTGAAAGATCGCACGATCTTTATTATTTTCATCTTAGGTATACCTACAAAGCTTGAGCAGGCGTCAAATATCATATTACTATAATCTGGCCATATCGGAGTCTTCTTCGATGAGGAGTTCAATGTGGTAATAGTGAGTGGGCACAACTTGCTTCTGAACCAAGAAATGGGCCATTATTATTCCTTTAGGAATATTGACCATGGAGGACAGGGTTGCAAGGGAATCAGCTACGCTATTATTTACCTTAGGAAGGTAATGGAATGTAACATCTTTAAACTGAGAGGCAAGCTCTTCTAGGTGGGAATGGAAGGTTAGGAGCTTCTCGTCATTGACTTTCCATTTTCTGAAAATTTATCTGATAATGAAGGCGGATATTTAGGTGTTTGATACCTCATACTCAGTCGTGTTGTTGGTGCAAGAGAAGTCCATCTTAATGGCAATGCGGGTATGGGAGTCATTGGGGGCGATTAAGAGTATTCCAATGTCGTAGCCCTTCTTATTAGCAGCTCCATCAAAGAACATTTGTCTTCTGAGATCTTCCTGAGAGGTGCAGAGAATATCATTATCTGGGAATTTAGAGACCCAAATATTAGTTCTTTCCATGGGATAAATGACAAGGTAGTCGGAGATAGTCCTCCTCTTAATGGATTTTTATGTGACATACACAATGTCGAACTCAGCAAATAACATCAAGAAACGATCCATTCGGCTTGATAGAGAGGAATTCTTTAGCAGGTATTTATTGGGATCCATTTGGAATACTAGTCTAATTGGGAAAAGAAGGCATGTAATGTCATAACTTCTACGTGACCCAGACTAGGGCGACACACGCTTTCTCTAAAAAAGTGTAGTTAACTTCGTACCTAACCAATTTGTGACTGGATTAGTAGATGACTCTTTCCTTGTGAGATTCTTCAATGTATTGGTCTAGTAAAGACCCTAAAGCAGTATCAGTGATAGCAAAGTACGGTAGGAAGGGGGACCTAGCTGTAGAGGCATGAGCACCGAAGGTCGAGTGACTTGATTAAAGGATTTATGGAAGACCTCGTTCTAGAATTTGGTTGAATCCTTCCAAAGAAGTTTAAAAATGGGTTCACAGATAAAGATTAGTTGGCTGATTAACCGACTGATGTGTTGCAACTTACTCAGGAATCCTCAGACTTCATTTTTCGTTCGAGGTGGTGGTATTTCGAGTTTAACTTTCATTTTAGCAGGATCCTCTTAAATTATTTCTCGATGATCACAAACCCTAAGAGTTTCCCTTTAGTGATGCCAAAAACACATTTTTATGGGTTGATCCGCATCTGATGTTATGGCAGTCGCTTGAAGAACTTTCAAAGGGTGGAATGTGACCATCCCGAGTCTTGGACTTGATGATCATGTTGTCAACATAGATCTCGGCCTCTTTTTAAATAAGGTTGTGTCAGATGTTTGTGGCAACCTTTTGGTAGGTAGATCCAACATTTTTGAGTTTGAATGTATGACAGTGTAGCAGAAGGATGCCCATGTGGTTAAGAAGGCAGTTTTCTCTTATTGTCAAGGTGCATCTTGATCTGGTTATAACCGCTAAATCCGTCGACAAATGAGTTGAGGGCATGGATCGCCATATATTCCATGATTATGTCGATATTTGGTAGTTGGTAATCATCTTTCGGGGAAGGTTTATTCAAATCTCAATAGTCGACACACATGCAGACTTTTCCTCCTGACTTTTGTACGGGGGCGATGTTAGCAAGCCACGTAGGATATTCGATCGCACGAATAAAACTCACGTTAAGCTATTTGAATACTTCTTCTTTAACCTTGATAGACCATTTCATTCGGAGTTGTCTCAACTTCTTCTTGACCAGTTTGCATTTTGAGAATGTTAAGAATTCATACTGAGCTATCTCTGTGTCAATATCACACCTGTCATCGTAGGACCATGTGGAGACATCCATGAATTCTTTCAGCAACTCTTCAAATTGTGCACGCTCATGCTCGTTAAGGGTAGACCATATCCTAATCTCACTCTGATGGCTACTAGAACCGAGATTAACAACAGTCTCGTCACCATTAATTTGAACGCGATTATGTTGTTCACTACAAGAAAAATGAGTATTAAGGATGGGAGTATTTGGGACTGCCGTGTAACTTTGTCCCTTTTGATATACCAAATGGGATGGTTTTTAATTACCGTCCCTTTTGATAAATCACAAAAGGGATGATTTTTAAAATTCGTCCCATTTATTATACCAAATGGGACGGTTATTAAAAATAGACCCTTAAAGTGTATGGGAACTTTTAGCTCATTTTTTTTCCCGGGCTAATATAAAGGGAGGATTTTTAAAACCGTGCCTTTTGGTATAGCAAATGAGACGATTTTTAAAATCCGTCCCATTTGCTATACCAAAAGGGACGGTTTTTAAAATCCATCCCATTTAGTATACCTTGAATTTTTAGCCTTTCCCAACCAAGTATAAGAGACGTATGTTTAAAACCATCCCTTTTGATAGAGCAAAAGGGACGGTTTTTAAAATCCGTCCCTTTTGGTATACCCTGAATTTTTAGCCTCTTCCAAAGAAGTATAAGGGACAAATTTTTAAAATTGTTCCATTTGATATAGCAAATGGGACGGTTTTAAATTTCGTCCCTTTTGGTATACTAAAAGGGACGATTTTTTCCAACCCTTTATGTATTTTCCCTCACTTTTCCAACACATTGTTCCAAAAATTTCCAAATTGCAGTCCCACCCTCTCTCTCTCAGTGGCGCGACCTAGCCCTCACTCAACTTTCGCTCTCGCTCTCTCTGCATCCTCTCCCCTGTGATCTTTCCTCTCTCTCACTCAACTAAGTTCTCCCTCTCTCTCGCTGCGCTTAATTATCCCTCTCTATCGTTGCTCTCAGACTTCTTTCTCGCGCGATCTATCTTCCCTCTCCCTCCCCTTCGCTGCCCCACCCCCGCGCCGCCTTCTTTCCATTGGGTACTCCCACCCACAAGGACATCCGCCTCTCTCTTTATATGGAAGACAAGACAGATCTCTCTCTCTCTCTCTCTCTCTCTATATATATATATATATATATATATATATATATATATATATATATATATATATTAGAACACAAACTAATTCAACCTACACATCTGTCCATTGAATCCACATATTTCTGATTTGAATTTTGTTATGAGCCTTCATAGATTTTGTTTGTGTCTTCTTGTATTTGGTGATGTTAAAATTGTGATTATTTTCTTAAATGAATTAATGTTGTATTAATATATTGATATATCCTTGAAAATATTATTTTCTATTAATATATTTTTTTGTTTTGAGTTTATGCATATGAACACTATTTTTTCTAAGATTTTCCCTATAGTATCTTATTATATGATATATATATATATATATATATATATATATATATATATATATATATATATATATATATATATATATATATATATATATATATATATATACGCGTATCCATGAAACATAGTTTTTTACACCCATTACGTCATATTCATTCCATAGGAAACTAAAAAATAAAATTACTATAGAAAACAGATATAATAAACAATTAAGGTTTTGTTCGCTATAGGAAAATTTTGTATTTGTCTCGTATGAATGAAAATGAAAAATCTATTATTTTTTTTTTTTTTGCGAGGTTAGGCCCTCGAAGGTTTGTAAAATGATTTAGGGCTCAGGGGAGGGAGGATTAAATGGGGTAAAGGTTGGGGAGGGCACATACAAATATACATGGGAAGTAACTTATAAACGTGCCATCAGCATATGTTATACCTACTCTCTCTCTCTCTCTCTCTCTCTCTCTCTCTCTCTCTATCTATCTATCTATCTATCTATCTATCTATCTCTCTATATATATACAAAAAAAATGATATTCAAATGGAATTATGTATATATTGATATATCTTTTTTCGATATGTAATAGGGGTGATCAATATGGATAAGAGTTGGATCGGAGGAGATAGGTTCACAAAAGCGTATGCCAATGGAATTCAAATCTTTATTGATTTTGCAAATAGAAATAAGGATATTATTACTTCTAGCATCAAATGCCCATGTAGTAATTATTCTCGTGCATGCGAATGTAAGTACGCTTCCACCCACTTGGCCAGTTTCATACATTCATAAAAGGATAAAATGGGGTTGGCTCAATATGAGGGATTTGGCAGATTTTCTGGAAGAAATAGAAAGGTATTGAAAATGCATACAATTAAACAAAATACGATGTATTGTAAGTGATTTACCCACTGTAACACCCCAAGACTTTTGAGACTGAGAAATTAAATTTTGGGAAAATAAAATTTAATTTAAATTGGAGAATTTTAAAATTTGGAATTTAAGTCCAAAAATAGAGGACGTTTTAAAGTATTCTGGATGATGATTTTAAGGGTACCATTGATCCCGGAAGGGTCGAGATAGTCAAAATGACTGTCATTGGGTTTTATTTCGGCTCCGAAATATTTTTAAGTTAGTTTGACTCGAATTAGAGTAAACAAGTCATTTAAAGTGTGTATTAACATTTAAAATTGGGATTTTGTTTTAAAGGTTCATGAGGCTTACGGATTAAGCCATTTCTCATTTGAGAGAAAGAGAGAAAAGCCCTAGAGGGAGAAAGAAGAGAGAAAGAAGAAGTAAAGAAGAGAGAGAGGAAGAAAGCTTGGAGATTCCGGCCCAAAACCGCGACATCGAGGACGATCCAACCTCTACAAATCTGAGGCAAGTGTTTAATCTTGCTAAATAGCTATTTGTGTATTTCATTTCATAATTTGTGGGTTAAAGAAATGGATTTTTGGGTATTAACATCAAAATCTAGATTTTTAGGTTTAATCTTGAAATCAATGTTTAAATATGGATTTAATGGATTAGAAATGGTTGGGATTAACTTTGGGTTGATTAATAGGCTTAACATCATGATTTGATGAGAGTTTGGGGATTAGAATGAAAGATTTAGGGTATTAATTTCGTGGGTTTGATGAAAAAAGGGAAATCGGCCAGAATATCTGGTATGGCCGGTCGACTGCGGTCTGGGGACCGGTCGACCGCACCTTAAGGGAAAAGCCTACTGCATTTCTTCGTAGGCAAAATTTGGACCCGTGGTCGACCGGGGGTCTGGGACCGGTCGACCAGTCCCCTATTTTTAGCCCAAAATTTGGGATTTCTTTCTTTCCCTTTTCTTTTGGAGTTTATTCTTAGGAGCCTCCTTAATGAGTTGTGTTATGAGGTTTTTCTAGGATGATTTCTACCCCTTTTTGGTTGGGTTTATTAGTTTGAGGTTTTATCTTATTAAGTAAGAGATACTTTGGAGACTTATAGGGGGTCTTTCACTTAGTATATGATAGTGGGGACTTCTTGGAATAATTGGAGAAGAATATGTTCAGGTATGTTGTGAAATTTCTAGGCCGACATCTATGTCAACTCCTTATAAGGATAGGATATTGTTAAGTTACAATTTGGATCCAAATGGAAGAGAGTGGCCGCATACTCTTTAAGAGTTAGGGGTCTCCTATCCTTAGAAATGTATAGACCAAGGAACAAATGATAACCCGATAGGAGTAAGGGTTCATAAAATAGATTCAACCATAGGTAAAATTGGGAACGGCTTGGTATCGTACTATCGATTAGAATAAGCGGTAGCATAAATTCTAGTTAGGATAGTTTACACGAAATTGTGGTGAAATAACCATTGAGATTTCAATACTTGAAACGAGGCTGGAATAAATTGAGGTTTTAGACTATTAAGTCATGTGTGTGCCTATGGTTAAATAGTACTAAAGGAAATTATGTACTTTCACATTTAGAGGTGAAATGTGCAGTGATGGATTTCTACACAAACTCTTGGGTGATAACCCTAATGTTGAATATATATGTATAAATATATACATATGGTTTTGGGAGACTATTCATCATAGGAAAAATGATTGAATATGTCTCAAGTGAGGGATTGTATTCACATATCGAGGTAATTTAATGGAAATTGTGGTGACGGCTTGTATATTGAAGATTATGTATAGTTATAGCCGAGTTTATATATCTTATACATATGAACGGGAATTAGTATGTATATATAATGATATAGCGATGTGTGAATATATGTAAATATATCTATGTATGAATATGAATATATGGATATATTTGTGTTATGGATATACATGGTATGGATATTTAAAACCTTACATGATGGTTTAATATTTGATCATATGATTGGATCATATGGATGTATATATTGTCCATGTGAATGATATATACTTATTTGGTTAAGCATACCCCGCTCATGCTATCATTGGGAAGTTGCGCGCGTAGAGGGTGAGCATCCTGGCTAGAAAAGCAGGGTGTGGATATTCCCCAGGTCATAGTCGTCCCGTGTGTTATTATGTGATTTACATTTTTATATTTTTGGGATGAGACGTGGTGGGTATGTTTCGTCTCATTGTCGGTTTGGAGCTATGACCGCTTCCCGGGACGTCGTGTGCGTGAGTTTACCACGAGATGGGTGTCGTTTAGTCCCACCATGGTGGCCTCAGTATTGCTACGTGAGCCGGGCACTGGGAAGATGATAGCATTGATGCAGTTTATCGGCGCTATATATATATATAGCCGGGTATTTATTTGTGCATGGCCTTTGTACATCATATATGGTATGTATACATGGTCATGGGATTGGATGATGGCGTATATATATATGGTTAGAATGAAATACCTATATATATATATATTTATATATCCTATAGATGAAAGGATATAGAACCTTTGTGGAGTACATCTTGGATGATTATGGTGTACTAGATTGATGGGGGTTGATGTATCGCATTTAAGGAATATTTCGGTTACATAATCCCAAGGATATGATTGGAGATGTTAGTTGTAGTAGTAGTATTATATTGTATATATGGCATTATGGATCTCTAGGATCGACATTGTCAAGGAGTAGTGTAACGGGGTGGTTCCTTGTTTGGATTTCGCTTTGCGAGACACCCCATGCATGAAACGCAGTGCAGTGTTGAAATTGGAGAAAAATTCTGCCAGTTATGGTATGAACGGCATTATGGATCTCTTTGATCGACATTGTCAAAGAGTAGTGTAACGGGGCGGTTCCTTGTTTGGATTTCACTTTGCGAGACTCCCCACGCACGAAATGTAGTACATTGTTGAGAGTAGAGAGAAGTTCTGTCGATATTTATGTGTGGCATAATGGATCTCCAGGATCGAGGTTGACATAGAGTAGTGTAACGGGGTGGTTCCTTGTTTGGATTTCGCTTGCGAGACACCCCACGCACGAAACGCAGCGCAGCGTTGAAATTGGAGGGAAGTTGTGTCAATAATGATTTTTCATGCTTATTAATTAGAAATTTAAATTAGATGTTCCAACCCAGTTGCATATTGGGTAATCTATTAAATTAAAATTTGTTAAAGTATAAACCGGAATCCACTAAGCCTAATAAGGCACATATGATTGAAAATAAATACTTATCTGTGGTTAAAAAGGGGGTGGATTCTTGGGGTATGATAGGAAGGTAGATCTCGTGGGTATAGGCTAGGCCTATGATAAGTTAGGTTGGCCTAATAAAAAGAAAAAAATGGGGGAAATTTAACTAATAAAATTGAGGATGCGAATAGGTGCGCGCCTTTAGATGAGAGGTGAGTTGGGATTCCATGAGTGTGCGATTCCACTTTAATTATGAAATAAGTGCACCGATGTTTGTTATGCACGGTTAACACACTTGCTAAATATTTTCATAACTCGGGCTCTGACCCGTTTATTTTTCTCTCCTGCTTGTATATATATATTACTACAGGTGTCCTACCGCATAGATGCTGGATGACTTTCTATCCAGAGTCTTGGGAGCCGTGACAGGTGCGGACTGTTGCGGGATGTATCTAGTAGTCGCTTCCTACTTTCAAAATTCTAGGTAGGATTCATGTTGTATATCGGTATTGTACCCAAGGGATATTTATATAAATGTTTGTACTTATTCCATTCCAGTTATTGTATTCGCTGTGACCCGACAGCTTATTCGGGTCTACTTTTTGTATCACATTCGGTTGTAGTTGATTATATCATTTTATAATAGCATTTCATTTATCATAGTTCTTTCTTTCATCTTTCTCCTATTTATTAGTAGTTTTATGGTGTTGGTTTGTTAGTTGTTGCATGTTTTAAATTATTTAACATCTCGTTTATATGATATCGGGTAGTTAGTCCTATATTATATGGTACTGGCAGTTGATGTTGAGACTGGACCATCTGAAACTCCTGATTTAATGTACTATAGGGTTGGCCACCCGTTATTATTTTAAGCGAGGTGTTACACCCACATATACCCTCGGCCAGGCCGAGGGTGTCCTCTACCCGGACGAGGCCAAGATCTCTCATCATATATCAGACGAACCTCCAAGGGGCCGACCCCTCATCAGGCTCAGACGACCCCATAAGGGGCCGACCCCTTATCAGGCTCAGACGATCAAATAAGGGGTCGACCCCGCATCACGCTGAGATGACCCCATAAGGGGACGACCCCTCATCAGGCTCAGACGACCCCACAAGGGTCCGACCCCTCATCAGGATCAGATGACTCCTCAAGGGGCCGACCCCTCATCAGGATCAGACGACCCCATAAGGGGCCGACCCATCATCAGGCTCAAACGACCCCTCAAGGGGTCGACCCCATCATCATGGTCAAGATGACCCTACGAGGGTACGACAGTGCGAGGCCTGCATTAGGCCAGGCTCACTGCCAGCATAAACTTTGCCCTCGGCCTCATATCATAGGCCGAGGGTGACATCACCACAGCGCGTGATTTGGGAGACGCGTAGGACAGTGCGCGTGGAGCTCATATGGCACGTGGAAGACCGTTATAACAATATCCCCCCCTCACGTGAGGTAATATTATGTCATCATTAAGCACAGGTGTCACCTCCATGTGTCAATGGGGGATTGGCTAGATCATAACTCACATGCACCATGCATGCTTGGGGGGTACACTACACCCCCCAAGACCTATATATACTTATCACCTACAACCCTGCAAAGGGATCGATAATTGTAACCCTAGCTAAAATTCTGCTTGTAAACACAGTAAAGAGAGAGAGGGAGCTTATGTGCATTGTATCCAAGGCCATTAGTGCCCATACTTAGTGAATCACACACTCACAGTGGATGTAGGCCTACTTGGCTGAACCACTATACATCATTATCTTATTCCTCTTATACTCATCCCCTTCTATACACTTACACACATACATCTCTATGGTTGCCATTGTTGTTACTGTTTGAGCTCATCATCACTTACCTCGTGGTGCTAGATTTCAGCATCATCAGTTTGGCTCCGTCTGTGGGAACGAGAAGACATATCTTCCTTTATACAGATTGATCTCATCGGGCACTCTGGTGGTGAACCAGATCTCCCCCTTTGTGGAGTTGTTTCACCATTGAAAAAGACCCAATAGGGTTTCCAAGCTCTTCAGTCTTTTGGTCATTCAGCTCTCTATAAGCTCAAACACATGGCACCGGAGACGACACCACCACCCCTTCCTCCACCGGATAGTGGAGTAGGACCAAATTTCAGTCAACCACCACCTCAGTCTGAGATGGCTGATGTGGCGGCCACTTTGAAGTCTCTGGCACTAAGCCAGCGGATCATGCAGGAGCAATTTACAGCTCTAAGCCAAAACATACTAAGACCACTAGGGGTCTCACCTGAGATGATTACTCCGGCAGCAGCTCCAGGGTAGCATGAGGCTAGGGGACCACCCCGGGCACCATGCAAATACTTTCCACCTCCACATCGATGGAGGGATGTTGCTGACCCCCGGCGTCTACGCCTAGGGAGGCAAGGAAACCCTTGCCCTGAGGACAGGTATGATGATCTGGACGGGGAGAAGACCCTCATAGAATATTGGGAGACATATGAGGTCTCCAACAATACTATGCGACCTCTCCAGGAGAGCAGAGGGAAGTGTGGAAGGCAAAATCTTGACGATCCCCCGAGGGGCTCTGCTTTTGGTCGTCTGAGCAGGGGGTCGTCCTTTGAGAGGCTCGCCCAATAAATGACCTGCGGGAAAAATTGTCTAGATCAAGGAGTGCTGCAAGGTCCATAAGGGAGGAAGAAGATGGCCGACCCCACGGGGGCCGACCCCAAGGAAGGGATGACGGTCAAGGGGAAGTAAACAGCCGACATAGGCTTGCCGCAGCAGAACCCTTCGTCCACCTCAAAGAGGCGGTAGGGGGTAACATCGACCAGGCCGACCCTACGAGGTCGTGGAATGACTCGGTCCAGTGACTGGAGGATAAGATTGGCGATATTCTGAAGAGCCGGTACCCTCTTCAGAGAGGATACTCCATAGGCTCACCCTTTGTGGCGAAGATAGTCAACTTCCCCACGCCATCCAAGTTCAAGCCACCAGCGGTCACCCCTCGGTATGACGGGAGTACCAACCCTATCCACCATATTGAGATGTACCAATCAGCGACAGACATATACTCTATCTCAGATGAGATGAGGTGTCATGACTTTTCTGGCACTCTGACTAGGGCTACACATGTCTGGTACATGTCTCTTCTAAAAAACTCCATTGAAAGCTTTAAGTAGTTGGCAGACCGGTTTATCCATAACTTTTTCTTTGGGGTGAGGCCACAGAAGAAAACCACACACCTGCTCTATGTTAAGCAGGGGAAGAATGAGAGCCTAAGAGACTACATATCCAGATTCAATAAAGAAAAGTTAGACATTGAAGACTATGAGGAGAGCATTGCCATGACCGCTCTTATTGGAGGACTCTTGAAAGGAAAGCAAGGATAATGGATGAATTGTTGTCGACAACAGGAAAGGTGATGAACGCCGAAGAGGCGATGGCCACAAAATACGAAGATGAAAAAGGAGGCACTAGTGGGGGTAAGTACCATAAGAAGAACAAAGAGGGGAAGAAGAGGTCTACAGATGATAAGTTCGCTAATTACACCCCTCTAATGGTCAGCTGCGAACATATTCTCAATGAGATAAAGAGTGACTGGTCCCTGAAGTAGCCTAAGAAGTTGAGGGCAGCTCCCCATAAGAGGAAAAAAAACCTGTGGTGTGAATTTCACCAAGACCATGGCCACGTGACAGACAAATGCTTTGCTCTGAAAGATGTGATTGAAAAAATGTTAAAAGAAGGGAAGTTAAGAAAGTACGCTGACAAAGGTGCCTTTAAGAGGGTCCGAGGAGACGACCCCAGAAAGAAGCGAGGCGATGCACGTAAAGAACGTCCTCCAAAAAGAGGGGATGACTCGTCTGATGATGAGTACGACATGACCTCCCTCCAAGAGACGACCACGGCCCTGTCAAGAGACTTAATATAATTTTGCTCGGTGTGGGAATGATCTTCGGGGGTCTAGCAGGAGGAGGGTCAGAGGTCACCGACAGGAAGGCCCATGTATCTAAAGCCAAGGTAGTGACAAAAGATGTACACTCAACCTCTGTTGAGGCAAAGTCATAAAAGAGGAAGAAGGTCGATATGAATACTCTGATAGTGGGGTTCTCAAGAATGGACTTCAAAGGCCTCTTAGCCCCACATGATGAACCCCTCGTCATCACTACCAGGGTGCACGGATGCAAGGTAACGAGGATCTTAATAGATGGGGGTAGCTCTGTAGATGTGATGTTTTGGCCGTGCTTCGAAGCCTTAGGCCTCAGTCGTGCTAGACTCGTCCCATACCATCACCTATTTATTGGGTTCAGTGGGGAAAAGGTTCATCCCTTTGGAGTGTATGAGGCCTACGTTAGGATGGTAGACGAGTGGACGAGATGGCTAACCAAGAAGGTCAGATTATTTGTGATGGATGAACATGTCATCTCGTCCTACAACATTATACTAGGGTGAATAGCCCTCAAGGGGTTTGAAGTTGTGTCGTCTACGGTCCATCAGATGATTAAATTTCCAACCCCTTATGGGGTAGGGGAAGTCCAGGGAGACCAGACGACAGCGCGAGAATGTTATTTTAACTCCGCCGAAGAAAGAGAGGCGCACAAGAAGGCAACAACCACTTATAATATTAACACCCTTGACCCCAGGGATGAGAAAAAACTCAAGAAAGGAGAAGTCGTGGAAGAGGTATAATCCATCATCCTCAATAAGGATGAGCCGAAAAGAACTGTCCAAGTCGGTAAAGCTCTAAAGATGGACATAAAAGAATACCTCATCAAGCTGCTAAGGAGAAGACAGAGTGTCTTTGCATGGAGTCACGCAGATATGCCGGGGATCGGCCCCAAAATTATGAGCCACAAGCTCAACGTGGTAGAGGGTGCAAAGCCAGTGAATCAGAAGAGGAGAATTTATTCTCAAGAGAAGTATGAGGTCATTAGGGATGAGGTCAAGAAGATGGAAGATGCAGAGTTTATCAGGGAGGTCATCTATCCCGAATGGTTGTCCAATGCAGTCATTATCCCAAAAGCCAACGGAAAGTGGAGGATGTGTGTAGATTTCACATACCTCAATAAGCATTGTCCCAAAGACAACTTCCCTCTCCCCCGCATTGATCAGATGGTAGACGCTATAGCAGTTCATGAGCTCATGAGCTTCATGGATGTCTATTCAGGGTACAACCAGATCTTTATGAACCCTGAAGACTCTGAGAAAATAGCCTTCATTACCGATAAGGGGACATACTGTTATAGGGTCATACCCTTTGGCCTAAAAAATGCGAGGGCAACGTTTTAGCGCATTGTGAATAAAATGTTTCAAGACCAAATTTGTAAGTCTATGGAAGTTTATGTAGATGACATGCTGACCAAAAGTTTAAAGGTCAAGGATCATGTGGCCGACCTCGAGAGGACCTTTAACACAATGGACAAGTACCAAATGAAGCTCAACCCGGCCAAATGTGTCTTCGGGGTCAGAGAAGGGAAGTTCTTGGGGTTCATTGTCAACTAAAGAGGCATCAAGACCAATCCTGAAAAGATAAGGGCACTCATAGAAATGAAGACCCCGCAGACCATCAAAGACGTTCAAAGGCTCACAGGGCGAGTGGCTGCTTTGAATAGGTTTGTGTCCAGAGCTACAGACAGGTGCTTACCATTCTTCAAAATTCTCAGAAAGGATTTTGAATGGAGTGAAGAGTGTGATGAGGCTTTCAAGGAGCTAAAGACACACTTAGGGTCTCCCTTGCTGTTGTCACGGCCATTACAGGGCGAACGACTATATGTGTACCTAGTCGTCTCAGAATCAGCCATCAGCGCAGCCATTATGAGAGAAGAGGACGGGGTACAAAAGTCTGTATATTTCAACAGTAAGGCACTCCAGGGGGCAGAGCAAAGATACCCAAAGATGGAGAAGTCAGCCTATGCCTTGATCCATGTATCAAGAAAGATGAAGCCGTAATTTTAGTCCCATATAATGATCATCCTCACTAACTCTCCTCTTAGGCAGGTCTTGCACAAGCCAGAAAAATTGAGGAGGCTAATGGCCTGGGCTATAGAGTTGAGAGAGTTTGACATTGTATATCAACCAAGGACTGACATTAAGGGGCAAGCATTAGTAGATTTCGTGGCTGAATTTACTTGGGAAGATGATGAGGCTGAAGATGAGAGCCTCGAAGAGAGAGATACACGGCAAGGCAGAGTTGTTGACTCACCCGCAGAAAAGGCGGAGACAAGAACAACTAGAGAAAAAGTGGCCGAAAATGAAGAGGGAAGATATCTCTTTAAACAGGGGTCCCTCACTGAGGGAAATTTCTCGGAGGAAAAGATAGTGTGGAGCCTTTTCGTTGACGGGTCCTCTTGCGAAAGCGGAAGTGGGGTTAGATTAATAGTATTGGCACCAGACAGTACAGACATCGAGTACGCCCTAAGGTTTAACTTCAAAGCCTCCAATAACGAGTATGAGTATGAGGCTCTGATAGCGGGCCTCTCCTTGGCTAAGTCTCTTAGTATCTACCAGGTCTTGGTCCATAGTGATTCGAGACTAGTGGTAAATCAGATACTAGGAGCCTACGAGGCTAAGGATGGGAGAATGGCCAAATATCTTGAAAGGGTAAAGGCACTATTGAAAAACTTCAGAGAAGTAAAGTTGAAGAGGATACCTAGGCTTAATAATGGTCGGGCCGATGCACTTGCTAGGCTGGCCTCAGCAACTAGGACAGATATCAGGAGGACATCCCAGTAGAAATTTTGCTTCGACCAATGATCGATGAAGAAGAGGGAACACTTGGCTCTTGCTTAAATATTAACAGGGAAGCTTCGTGGATGGACCCTCTAATCAAATACATTAAAGAAGGGGAGATGCCATAAGAAAAACAAGAAAATAAAAAGGTGAGATATAGAGCTGCAAAATTCACTGTCATCGGAGACACCTTGTACAAAAAGGGGTTCTTGCTCCCATTACTTAGGTGTGTGCACCCGTCTGAAGTCCCACACATCTTGAAAGATGTGCACGAGGGGTCATGTTCAATCCACATTGGGGGTAGGTCTTTGGCGAAGAGGATAGTAACCCAGGGGTACTGGTGGCCGACCTTGGGGAAAGATTCCACGGTATATGTAAAAAAGTGTGATAAATGTCAAAGATTTGCCACCGTCCCTCACCAGCCCCATCAGTCTCATACCTCCATTACATCCCCATGGCCATTTGCAGTGTGGGGGATCGACCTGTTAGGACCCTTGCCTAGGGCCGTCAATAACTATCGGTTCCTAATCGTAGAAATTGACTATTTTTCAAAATGGGTGGAGGCAGAGCCAATGGTAACGATCACCGAGAAGAAGGCCTTCCAGTTTATCTGGAAAAACATTATATGCAGATATGGTCTCCCCAACACCCTCATTTTGGATAACGGGAATCAATTCAAGAATACATCTCTAGAGAAGTACTGTGAAAGGGTAAGTATCAAGCCATTTTTCTCTACCCCGGGACAGCCTCAAGCCAACGGGCAAACGAAAGTTACGAACAGAACATTCCTGGATGGGATCAAGAAAAAAACTCGAGGAGGCAAAAGGAAGATGGGTCGAGGAGTTGTAGGTTGTACTGTGGGCCTAGAGGACGACGGCAAAGACACCCACCGGGGAAACCCCATTCATGCTGGCGTATGGCTCAGAAGCCGTCATCCCCACCGAGATTGGGTTTCCTACCCATAGAGTCCAAATGTATGACCCCCAGAGAAATGCGGAAGAGAGGAGACTTGACTTGGACCTGATCGAAGAAAGGAGGGAAGACGCCGAGATAAGGCAAGCCGCTTACCAACAGAGGACTGCGAGGTTCTACAACCAGAGGGTGAGACAAAGGCCAATCGCAGTAGGGGACTTATTCCTCAAAAAGACTTGGCAAAAGCCTAACAAACTCCACCCAAATTGGCATGGCCCGTATAGGGTCATTGATGAAGTTGTCCCTGTAACCTATAGGCTAGAAAACCTAGAAGGGGAACCCTTTTCCAACCCCTGGAACACAGATCATTTGAAGAAATACTATCAGTAGTGTTGTAATGTCCTATCGGACCACAATTGTAATGGGTGTTGCTCCAACAGAACACTTGGAATGTTAATGAGAAATATCATATTAGCCCCTCATCTTGTGTTTGTCCGTTCTAGTATGATTGGGGTCATTCTTGGGAAATGACCCTCGGCTATGATGAGGTCAAATGGTAGGGACGACCCCCCATTCACCCTCATGAAAGACGAGGGGGGGCTTGAAATTTAAAACATCATTAAGTTTGTGGGAAACCACCCTCGGCTATGATGAGAGCAAATGGTGGGGACGACCCCTCATTTACCCTCAAGAAAGACGAGGGGTGAATTGAAATTTAATACATCATTGAGTTGGTTGGAAACCACCCTAGGCTTTGATGAGGGAAAATGGTGGGGACGACCCCTCATTTACCCTCAAGAAAGACGAGGAGGGACTTGAAATTTAAAACATCATTAAGTTGGTGGGAAACCACCCTCGGCTATGATGAGGGTAATTGGTGGGGACGACCCCCCATTTACCCTCAAGAAAGATGAGGGGGGACTTAAAATTTAATACATCATTAAGATTGGTGGGAAACCACCCTCGACTATAATGAGGGAAAATGGTGGGGCTGACCCCTCATTTACCCTCAAGAAAGATGAGGGGGGACTTGAAATTTAAAACATCATTAAATTGGTGGGAAACCACCCTCGGCTATGATGAGGGTAATTGGTGGGGACGACCCCCCATTTACCCTCAAGAAAGACGAGAGGGGACTTGAATTATAAAACATCATTGAGGTTGGTGGGAAACCACCCTCGGCTATGATGAGGGAAAATAATGGGGACGACCCCCCATTTACCCTCAATAAAAACGAGGGAGGAGTTGGTCAGATTATTAATTTAAAACATCACAAGATAAGGCATATAAGATACAAGCATAGAAGATAGCAAGAGGCATTATATTACAAATGTTATGTTTGTCCAACAAAAGTAAAGTACAAAAATAGGGTACATGAAGAGGGTATTGGCTACAGACAGCCACCCTACTGAGCGACATCGGTGGGCAAGGCATCAACATCGATAGGAGATTCTTCTATGACCAAGACAGGCTGACCCTCAGATGTGCTGGTACCTTCGGCGTGCACTTGGGACTCCACATGGGCCAAGGCCTCAGTAATCAGGGGTTCGTCCAACTGAATCGCCTCAAGAGAGGGGCGGACTGAAGAGACAGCATCAGCAAACTTAAGGATGACCCATCGACAGGCCATCCTGATCCCCCTCTCCAAGTATTCAAGACCAAAGACTTGAAACTCGTTCGAGAGTTTGTAAGCCTCCACAGCGTCGGCCTCGGCCTTCTTCACTGCCCCTTCAAGCTCAGCTTTAAATTGAGCCCCTGGTTGGTTAAGGCCTCATCCTTTTCTTTGGTAATGGTGTCCTTTGCCTTCAAGTCAGCATCGTGATGCTTCATCAGCTCGTCCAAGACCCTCGCATGTTCGGTCCTTGCACTCTCTAACTCAGCCTTTACAGTCTTCAGCTCGGTCTGCACCTCAACCTCGTGCTGGATAGCTCTCTCGGTGTCATGAATTTTTTTTTTATTTTCATCCATCCACTTAGTGGCAGGGGTAAAGGCACAGACAGACTGGAGGAGGGAACACATGTTAAGAGGGGTCAAGGGAACAGTTCATGAAATGTTAGCAAATTAAAAAGAGTAAAAAGAGAGGTACCTGGGATAAAGTGTACAGACCATAATCATAAACCTTATCCAGGGGCATCTTTGACAAGAAGTCATAGTTCGCGGTCGAGGGAGCAGAAAACATCGAGGCCTTTGCTGCCCTCAGGTTGTCAATGAGAGAAGACGGTTCGGCCTTCAAGAATGTTAAGTTATGAGACCAATAGGCCCCCATACTTGAAGAGGAATCGGTCCCATCAGACGCCTCCACCTTTGCCCTCGTCCTAGAATCCGACCGAGGGTCAACAGGTACTTCTGGCTCTTTCCTTTTATGACTATCGGCGGTCGGCTCAACGTGCGTCGACCCCACGGCCTTTGACTTCCTCAGAGCCTGCTGAGGATCTTTGCCTTTATTCTTGCCGAGACCAGACAGCAAACTTGGCCCAGACATTTCCCAAAGTTGGTCAGAGATATTTTCTGGACGACCTGAAAAGGAGACTACACATCAAAAATATGCAGAGATAAAGATAAAACACTTGGAAAAAATCAAAGATTGAGCAAAAAAATTACTCACATAGTTATGTCAAGGGGGCGACCCTCAGACTAGCTTCTTTGAGGAATCGAGGGATCATCAAATCTTCAAATTTTATAAGTCCACCCTCTTTTCCTCGCTCTCTCAGATAATCAACGATGACCCTCTCCTCTAAGTTAAGTCCAGGGTCTGAGCGCGCTTTCATTGAGGGATTAGACCATACCCTGGGTACCCTCGGACCATCTTCCATGGGCTCTCCCTCGGCGGGGAATTTCCAGTCCCCAGAGATAAAGAAAAACATTTTCTTCCAGTCATGATTGAAAGTCTGAGCCATATGGAGAAGCTTTTTGTCATAATTCCTGGCCCGCAAATGGAAGTACCCAGGCTATTTAGATAATGAGGTGATGTTGTAACAGGCAAGGAATACATCGGCCGAGGGCTCATCGGTAAATGAATTCTTCCAAAGAGAGATGTAGCCAAGAATAGTCCTCCATGAGTTGGGGGAAGCTGAGAAGGGGCAACGCCAAGGACAGACAAGATGTTGACTACAGAAGGGTGTAGAGGGAACCTAACATCGACCCTTAACATCTTCTCATAAACAGCAATCTCTCCCTCGTCACCCTCGAAGACTCTCTCAGATTCAGTGGGGATCCTCATACTTACGTTGGGTTGTATGCCAAAGAGATGCCTCCATACTAAGAGATCACGATCTTTGACTGACGATACGTAAGTCGAAGCAGTTGAAGTGTCAACTTGAATATCATCACCCTCAGAGGAGCCCTCACTGTCGTCCTCATCTCTCTCGTCCCCGGATCCCCCAACCACTGGGGGACCATCGTGAAAGGCTACTTGAAATGCAAGTGGGGACAATGTTGTTATAGAGATAGCCTCAGAAGGTGATGTGCCCTCGGCCTGTCGGCCTGGTCTAAGACTGGATGTCTCCCCCCCTCCCAGAAGGGCCAGCACCTAACGGCGACGATGCTCTCTGATCCATTTCTCCCTTACACGATTTACTCTCGGCTGGACGACCCGCAGGACTCAGGGGGTACGATAGTGGCTAATGGAATGTGAAAAATGGGTCGTACCCAATTAGGGTCGGTCCCTCGTCTTCTCTCCTCCTCTTCCTCTATTCATCTAATCTCCACGAAGAACTTCTCTCTTAGGGATGGGAACTCCTCAGCTAAATCATAAAACCTCCTAAGCATTAAGGGGAAGACCCTACACTTAAAAGCATTTAGCTAAGCTAATTACAAACAAGTTTGCAGTTGACCAAGCTGGATTTTTGGATTGAAACTAAGGAAAGCAAGGGTTTTAATCAAGAACACTCAAGAACAAGTCACCGGAGAAGAACGTCGGAAAGTTATGAAACAGCCAAAGAAAAATCCAGCCCTACAGGCCTAAAACAGTTGAAGTGTAAAAAGAAATGGAATATAAAGAGGGCACTAGGGCAGAGGGATTACCTGATAAAGAACAAGCGAGACTGCCAAAGATCGAAACGATGAAGTTGCAGAAATGGCAATGGAGCTGGTGAGAGGCTAGAGAGAGAGAGTTCAGGTGCGAAGAAGAAGAAGGGGAATAAACTTCAAAAAATTATTTAAATACCTTGCTAATGAGTGGGATCACTAACCAAGGCAAAACACGGCCCACGAGGAGGGCATCATTAGGGAACAAAGTCCTAGGCTAAGTGTACAACCGCCACGCCTTGGAAACTAGAACGACAGTGGATATCTTCCTAGGTGTCACATCAGCTTAACAGGTGTCACTCACCAAACTGCTCACACTCTCATCTCAAAAGCAACACTATCCCTCAGCCATCTCAACAATCTCGATGGCTAAAGGTTGGGAGTGATTGATATACCCACATATACACTCGGTCAGGCCGAGGGTGTCCTCCACCTGGACGAGGCCAAGATCTCTCATCATATATCAGATGACCCTCCAAGGGTCCGACCCTTCATCAAGCTCAGACGACCTCACAAGGGGCCGACCCCATATCAGGATCACACGATCAAACAAGGGGTCGACCCCTCATCACCCTCAGATGACCCCACAAGGGGGTGACCCCTCATCATGCTCAAACGACCCCACAAGGGTCCGACCCCTCATCAGGATCAGACGACTCCTCAAGGTGCCGACCCCTCATCAGGCTCAAACGACCCCTCAAGGGGTCAACCCCATCATCATTGTATGAAACAACCCTACGAGGGTACGACAGTACGAGGCCTGCATCAGGCCAGGCTTACTGCCAGCAGGAACTTTGCCCTCGGCCTCATATCATAGGCCGAGGGTGACATCACCACAGCACGTGATTTGGGAGACACGTAGGACAGTGCGCGTGGGGATCATATGGCACGTGGAAGACCGTTATAACAATATCCCCCCTCGCGTGAGGGAATATTATGTCATCATTAAGCACAAGTGGCACCTCCAGGTGTCAATGGGGGATTGGCTAGATCATAACTCACATGCACCATGCATGCTTGGGGGGTACACTACACCCCCCAAGACCTATATATACTTGTCACCTACAACCCTGCAAAGGGATCGACAATTGTAACCCTAGCTAAAATTCTGCTTCTACACACATCAGAGAGAGAGGGAACTTATGTGCATTGTATCCAAGGCCATTAGTGCCCATACTTAGTGGATCACACACTCACAGTGGATGTAGGCCTAATTGGCTGAACCACTATACATCATTGTCTTATTCCTCTTATACTCATCCCCTTCTATGCACTTACGCACATACATCTTTATGGTTGCCATTATTGTTACTGTTTGAGCTCATCATCACTTACCTGGTGGTGATAGATTTCAGCATCATCAGTAACTTTTCATTTGGTGTTTCACGTATAACGTTTATTCACATTTATTTTGACATATATGTTTTCTATACAAATCTATCATGCAAACTAAATGTCCTTATCAACTCATGGGAGTAAGAGCATCACCAGATTCTCAAGCAGAAACCTCAATAGGATCACATGAGTCCCAACCAGAGCCATCCTAACCCTCAGATAATATGATTTCTGGTATGTATCTACCTATCTAGTAGAGAATTGTAAAAATTTGGTAAAAATGTTTTACTTTGGTAATTATTTATGTCATGTTTTCTTTTGAATTTTGACCATGTAATGCTGAAGGTACACCATTACCAACTCAAAATGGTCCCTCTGCTAGTGTGAAACGTAGAGGGTTTCCCAAATCATGGAAAAATTAGAATAGTGGTAAAAAAATGATAATTGGGTAGAACCACGACTGTCAACCAATTGAACCCAATGTGAAGAAGCTTGTTAGTCAGTTGGGTATTTCGCTCGACAAGGATCTTTATTTCCTTTGGATGTGGACGATTGGAGAAGAGTATCAGTGGAAAGTCTTAATGTAGTTTGGAAGAGTGTGAAGGTACATAATTATGTTTGCTAATATAAATTTGATTTTTTTTCATAGTTTGACCACTTATGCATTATAACATATTTTTTTGGGAACACTGACTCTGTTATGGGCAATCTCTGAAAACCATTTAAAATTCTCGGTTAAAATTCTGAGTTGACAAAATTCTCATGCATTACAAAATGCATAGGTATTTGTTCAGGTATATTTGTTCAGATATAACATCTCTCTAATAAGGTATTATGCATATGCCTAATGAAAATTTAAGCAGCATTCCAAGTTGGCATTTGGACTTGAACTTCTTGAATAGAACCATAAGGCAAACATTGAGAGGCTGCCCAAACAAAACATCATAAATCATCTCTGATTATGATACCTGATCCAAAATTTAAGCAGCAAACAATAATGACACACGGAGTATACAAACTATTAATTCATAAATTTATACATAAATGATTCATAAATTTATACATAAATGATTTGATTGACCAAATTTTGATTTATAATCACTTCTAAACAAGACTCAATGAGTCTTTTTTATAAGTGATTATAATTCAAAATTTGGTCGTCAAATCATTTCCGTATAAATTTATGAATTAACAGTTCGTATACTTTGTGTGTCATTATTGTTTGCATATCGAGTAACATAAACTGTTATGATATATTTTTATGTACTTGATATATGCTTAATCTAACTTTGTAGATATAAAAAATATCATAACAGTGATTCAATGATTCTGCAGAATTGGAACAATAAACACATCTAGAGGCCACTCTAGCACCTACCTGTTGCACTGCCACATCGACTGGAACACATTTTGATAGAACTTTTCTAACAAAGACAAAAAAAAATTGGAGGGATTTTGGAATGCCGTATAAACTTAAAATCCATAGATGACAATTTTTTAGGTCTAGACAACTCATTTGCAGACTCAAAAAAGAAATTACCACAGTGATTAGGCATGCATATCAATTCATTGTTGATCCTAGTTAAATTTGACCAAGCAATCGTTCACACTGATTTAATTATGTTGTAGATTTTAGAACCAAACAAACAAGTTTGATATTAGAAGTTGACATAATAACATTCAAAATTCTAACTCCCAAACCACCTTCTTGTTTTGGATAGCATAGATTTTCCCATTTAATCCAATAGAACTTTTTACACAGCATTCAATTACAAATTTCATCAGTGATATCCGAAACTAGGCATATGTCCTAGTTTGTATTATGCAGAAGTCCAAGTTGAATTACACAACATTAAATTACAAATTTCAGCAGAGATATCTGAATCAATGCTTGCTTAAAATCTTGAATTACACAACATTGAATTGCATAAATATGCCTAATACAAATCATGCATTAGTATAAAATTTAGCAGTGATATCAAATGATCTATTTATAGTTTATTTATATTCTTTTGTTCTTAGCTCAATATAAATGCACCTGAAGGATTTAAGACAGTTTTTTTCAAATGGTGGACAATGCCTGGAGGCGCTTTAAGTATTGTACGAAAAAGGATAATTATGAGGCGTATGACAATAACATTGAGAGACTTAGAAATGCACCTCCCCAAGTTGATCCCGATATATGGCCAAAATGTGTGACTTATTGGGGTGAAAAAAATACGGTGGTAGGACAGATGTAGAATTATTTTTTGTTTATTTTTGTTGATTGTTTATATGTATCAAAATTTTAACATGATTTAACTTTTTATATAGCAAGTGGCGTCCCAAAACACTGAAAACAGGGCAAACCTTTGTGCCCATCCTAGGATTGGGAAGACGTTAATTCCTCAAGTTGTAGAAAAGGTTAACATCATATTTTATATTCGTTATACATATTCTTTTATGCTTTTGGTTTGAGGATGATTATGTTGAAATTCATCATTTCTATTATGAACGTAATATGTTTTCTTTTTTATCTTATTTAAAAAATAATAGATGAAAAAAGAAAACTTACCTATCGACAAGCTTAGTGTGTTAGAGAGACTCGAAGGTTGAAGGACAAGACGTATGGCACGAAGGATGGAGCGACTGTTATAGAGGTATTATATTTTAGTGTCCATTCTTATTACCTAATGTAAAAATATTGCGATAAGTGTTTTATGGTATTGCACACTATTTAAAACTCTTTTCTTGGTTTGTAGTAAAGTATACAAAGATAGTTGGATGTGATACAAGAAGAACAACAGAATGACCCTGAAGTGAGAGATCAAATCTTTAAGGATGTCATTGGTCGTGACGGACATGGATGTGCATTATTTATAGGATTTGGCATTAGAACGATATATATAAGGTCTATGCCTTCTCACTTTTATGAGAGAGAGATCATACGATTGTAAAAGATGATTGAAGAGGGAAAGAACCGTCATGGTGAAGAGATAGATAAGAGGATTGAGGAAGGAGAGAACCTTCATCGTGAAGATATAGATAAGAGGATTGAGGAGGGACAGACTCATCATCGTTAAGATATGGATGAGTTGAAAGAAGTAATGTCACATACCACTATTAAATTGTTTCATATGATATAAAACGCTAGATTCCCAGTACCACCAGGTGATTTCCCGAGTAATTCCAATGTGCCGCTGTAGGGAACAAGTATCCCCATTTCTCATCGTTATCCAATTATAAGGAAAAAATTATTATGGATAGGAATACTCGAACCTTGATTAATAGCCTATGCCTCATCTTGATTAAAGGCTATTTTTTAAAGCTTAAACTAAGAACATAAGCAATTTCATTTCTTCCCTACCTTGATATTGAATTATGAGTTCTAAAATAAGATTTTACAATGTAAATTCTCTGAGTTACTTGTACATAAGACTTCAAGAACCATACTATCATCAATTTCATCTTATTCAAATGAATGAAATTAGATATAGACTCTAATATAGAAATCAAAGGGTGGAAATGTAAAACAACCACAAATTGGTCCTGTAAGAGGCACGAGCCCCTCCCATGGGACAAATATAACTCGTAGGAACCGATGGCGTAATCACCGGACTCCAAGTTTAAGTATATGATGAGAGTTTGAAAAACTTAAACTTAGGCTTAAAAACATGCCATCAAAGAATGAAAACGTAAAATAATCACAAAATGGTCCCCTAAGATGCCCGTGCAATTCACACGGGACTAATGTAATTCATTGGAACCGACCGCGTAGTCACTGAACTCCCAATTTGATTATAAAACTAGAATTTGCAAATGATTAAACATAGGCTTAAAAATATGTCGTCAAAGGGTGAAAATGTAAAATAGCCACAAGACGTCCCGATAGAAGGCATGAGCACCTCGCACTGGACAATCGTAACTCATAGGAACTGACCGTGTAGTCACCGGACTCCCGATTTTATTATACGACTAGAGTTTGAAAATGGTTTGACCTAGGCTTAAAAACATGCTGTTAAAGAGTGAAATCATAAAACAGCCACAAAACGGTCTCGTAAGAAGCATGAACACCTCGCATGGGACCAATATAACTCATACGAACCAACTGTATAGTCACTAGACTCCCGGTTTGAGTATATGATGAGAATTAGAAAAATATTTAAAAGATGTCGTCAAAGGATGAAAAACATAAAAACAACCACAAACGGTCATGTAAGAGGCATGAGTACCTCGCACGGGACCAATGTAACTCGTGGAAACCGATCGTGTAGTTAACGGACTCTCCATTTGAGTATACGGTAAGAATTTATAAACTATTAGACTTAGTCTTTAAAACATGCTATCAAAGGGAGAAATCGTAAAATAGCCACAAAACGGTATCATAAATGGTAAGCACCCCTCGTACGGGACCAATGTAACTCATACCAGCCAATCGCATAGTCATCGGGCTCTCGATTTGATTATACAAAGATAATTTGCAAATGATTAGACTTAGACCTCAAAACATATCATCAAATGGTGAAAACATAAAACAACCGCAAAAAGGTCCCATAAGAGGCCTGAGCACCTCACGCACGACCAATATAACTCGTAGGAACCGACAACATTATCATCGAACTCCCGGCTTGAGTATACGATGAAAATTTGCAAACAGGTAGACTTTAGCTTAAAAATATGTTGTCAAAGGGTGAAAACATAAAATAATCACAAAACGTTCCTATAAGAGGTAGTAACCCCTCACACGGGACCAGTGTAACTCGTACGAACCAACGATGTAGTCACCGAACTTCCGATTTGAGTCAACGATGAGAATTTGCAAAAAAAAATAGACTTAGGCTTTAAAATACGTCGTCAAAGGGTGAAAATGTAAAATAGACACACAACGATCCCGTAAGAGGCACGAGCACCTCACACGGGACTAATATAACTCATGGAAACCGACAGCGTAGTCACCAGACTCCCCGTTTGCGTATATAAAGAGAATTTGCAAACGGTTAGACTCCGGCTTAAAAACATGTTGTTAAAGGGTGAAAATGTAAAATAATCACAAAATGGTCAAATAAGAGGCACGAGCACCTCGCACGGGACTAATGTAACTCGTTGGAACCGACCGCGTACTCACCGGACTCCCAGTTTAAGTATACGATGAGAATTTGCAAATGGTTAGACTTAAGCTTAAAAACATGTCATCAAAGGGTGAAAACGTAAAATAGCCACTAGACGATCCCGTAAGAGACCTGAGCACCTCTCACGGGACCAATATAACTCACACGAACCGACCGCATAGCCATCGAAATTTTGATTTTAGTATATGACAAGAATTTGTAAAAAGTTAGACTTAGGCATAAAAACAAGTCGTCAAATGGTGAAAACATAAAACAAACACAAAACGTTCCCGTAAGAGGCATGAGCACCTCGCACGTGACCAATGTAGCTCGTACGAACCGATCGCATAGTTAACGGACTTTCGATTCGAGTATATGATGAGAATTTGCAAACGGTTAGACTTAAATTGAAAAACATGCCATCAAAGGGTGAAAATGTAAAACACCCACAAAGCGGTCCAATAAGAGGCACAAACCATCGCATGGCATCAATGTAACTCTTACAGTTGATTAGGCATAAATTCTTCCTAATTTATTTACTTTTAGCACCTCGAACAACGTAATCGATTTGATTTTATCTCATAATCTTGCTACTGACTTATTCTAATGAGTACCCCGAGTTTTTGGTATTTCATACTAATTTAAGAGGTATTTGATGTCAATAAAGAAAGAAAGAAATCGAAAGAATAGAGAAAGAAAAGAAGGAAAATCAAAAGGGAAAAGTTGTAATTTTTACCTAGAATTCGGATGAGGCATCTAAAGAAAAGTTGAAGATATCAAGTTTACAAGTGCATAGGATGAAACGGTACCTCAATCGGAGTCCCGATGTGAAAGTTATGAGCAATCAAAGATAGAAGAAAAAGTCAAAGAAAAACCAGACCGATCCGGTCCAGACCGATCCGAAATGCAAAGTTCCAGTGAACCCCGGACCAAAGACGGATCGAAACTGATGAAAAATAAATGAACCGATCCTTAGCAGATCTATCCGGTTAAGAAATAAAAGAACCGATACAGATCCAAGTTGGATCGAACCGAAGAAGGACCAGACCGGTCCGACTCTCGAAGTTTTATTTTCTTACTCTTCCTACAATGGAGAGTCCTGGTTAAGCTAAAACTCTTGAAGTCTTGTAGGGTATTTAAACTTGACTTATTATCATTTTAAGTGGCGAAAAAATCATCTAATTTTTCCCTTTACAATTAAAATCCTAGTTTGAAGATTTATTGCAAATTTAATTCCAAGATTGAAGTTTTGTTCAGATTTCTGTGTTTATAAGTAATTTAAGTTGATGATTTTAATGCTTTGGTTAGTTAGTTGATTACTTTATTCTGTATAATCTTCCTTCTACATCATTCTTCAATTCTTCCATAGATTAATCATGATTTCCTACAAGTCAACAATCGTTTTCATTAATTTCATCATGTTAGGCTAGGTTTTCAAAGGTCGGGACGCATGAACTCAACCTGATGTGGTAGTTGCATGTGTATAAAATTAATCCTCTAAATTTAATTATTTGATTATGACCGTATTACGTAGAAACACGATAATTGTAGATCTTTGGATCTCGTTTGCTCCAGGGTAACCGGGATGCTTTAGAATGAAATTCGAGTGTAACTATCGTAATACCGATTTACTCGTCCTCTCATTAAGTATGGTGCGGGATTGAGCCTAATATACGTAATGCTTGGGAGTAATAAATTCTGGCTCTAATTCATCACTTAAATTTACGATTTGTTTTATACCAGCAATACACTAGGGTTGAGGGATTGTATTCCCGTCCTGTTTTCTTCATCATATAGTTAGAGTTTTAAATCATTCATCGTTATTATTTTAGGTAATTTAGAATAGTTTCATTTCTTTCATAATTTCAAAAATTGCATTTAGTTGTAGCCAGTTCTCAAAACAAATCATCTTTTCCTTTTTCTTTTTAGAGTCAAATTTAGGTTTCCTTCATCTGTACAACGTCGTCACAACCCTGTTGTCCTATTCCCTAAGGATTGGTACCCGACTTATCGGATTATTACTTGAGCGATAGGATTGCACTTGAGCCTAGAGAGTACGCACTTCTGAGACACATTCTTAGTCGCGTCAAGTTTTTGGCATCGTTTTCGGGGACTTAGGTAGACTTAGGATTAGATCAAGTCAATATCAAACTTTGACCAAAAATTTCCAAAAATCCAAAAACATATAAAAAATTTAAAAAGCACAAAAATATTCATCATCATCTCTCATAAGCCAGTTAATGAAAAATTTTGAACTCACTCCAACTCCCCATAATACTCCAATCCGCATTCACCAAAACCCGATAGGTGAGTACAACCCTGATAGCCCTCACACTCCTAACGCTCCACAGTTCTTGGTTCCACCTCCCACACCGTCACACTTAATCTCAAATAACACGTCATTTTCCCTCTTAGGACACACTTCAGAGCACGATCTGAGTATACCAAGTGAGGATACCGAGTCTTTGAGAGAGAGAGAGAGAGAGAGAGAGAGAGACATATCGCAGCACGGTAGTGCAGCCGCCGGTGAGGAAGAGGCCCCATATCTCCCTTTGAGAGAAATATTACATCCCGAGCGCACTGTCACTCTGGGGTGCATCATACTCCCGTATAATGCAGGGAAATTTCATTTTAAAAATGGGATGATTTGGATGCTCCCCCACTACCATGGGATGGATTCTGAAAAGCCATATCCCCACATCAGGGAATTTGAGGATGTGTGTGAAACCCTCAATGATCAAACTTGCACACAAGAGGTAATCCACCTCAAACTCTTCCAATTCTCGCTAAAAGATAAGGCTAAGACCTGGCTATGGTCTTTACCTCCAAGCTCGATTGCATCCTCAAATGAGTTGCAATCTAAATTTCTCAAGAAATTCTTTCCTCCACATCAAACGAACTCCATCAAGGCTCAAATTCAAACTTTTTGACAATTAGAAAATGAGTTATTCGATCGAAGCTACGAGCATTTCAATGAGTTAATTACTTCATGCCCCCATCATGGATTTGATAAAGGCCAAATCTTTTCCTTTATCCATAATGGGCTGAACATTAATTCCAAGCAACTCGTTGAAACCATGGGTAGTGGTCCGTTTGTCAAATTAGGCTCCCACGATGATGAGCTTCACCGGAGGTATGTCACCGAGACTACCCAATCCTGGGATACATCTGACCCTAATGCTCAAAATCAAAATTGTCAAGTGACCACCACTCCATCGACGTTCGGCCTATTTCATGTAGAAAAGAATTCTATGACGGACAGTCGACTCGATGTACTTGAGAGGGGACTGTGAGACCTACGTGAGGTATATGAAAGAGGACCAACTCGATTCATCCCAAATCCCGTCGAGAAGGTGTGCGCAATTTGTGAGGCGGGTCATTCAACTGAACAAAGCCCGACTATACTCTCCTGCAAAGTAATGCTTCAAGAGCAAGTCAGTGGTTTAGGAGGATTCAAGGGTAATTTTGGTGCACCGCATGGAAATTCTTACAACCCTTCATGGAAAAACCATCCTGGTTTTAACCATGGGCAACGACATGCTGCGATGAATCCTAATTCACATGTTTCCACTCCTCTACCATAACACTTTCAACAAGCTCCACACATGTAAGGACATGTGCAAGCACCACCTCCTAAAGGAGCATATATCCCTCCACCGCAGAGAAGTCTCGAGGATACGATAAACCAATTTATCAATACACATAATGCAGCCAATGCTAGATATGATCGCATGATCAGCGACAAAAATGCATTCAAAAATGCAATCATCGTGGAGTATCCAAGAGAAGGGCAAGTTTCCTGCCCAGCGCTAAAGACCTCCCCAAGGTCAAACTAGTGTTAGCTCCACTTCTACGGAACATCAGGAGCACTGTCAAGCTGTGACCACTCTTCGTAGTGGGATAGTCGTTGATTTATCACCTCTCCCACACGACTCAACCAAAGACAAGGAGATTTTGCCCGACACAAAAGAGGCTGAAGATGTCCCCTTGAATGAGAGTGATAAAAAAGACACTAGTGAGCCCAAGGTAGTAGTGAAACCACCCACCGCGGCACCATTTCCTCAAAGGTTGGTTCCTTCCCAAAAAGGAAACCCCCGAGATGAAGTGCTAGACGTGCTTAAGCAAGTAAAGTTAAATTTACCTTTCCTCGATGTCATTAAGCAAATTCCAGCTTATGCGAATGTCCTCAAGGACTTGTTAACAGTAAAGAGGAAGATGAAGGTAAAGAAAAACATCTTTCTAGTACAGAATGTGAACTCCATCCTACTCAATGATCTCCCACCCATATTCAAAGATCCAGGTGCACCCACCATTTTCTGCATCATTGGAGAAAATAAAATTGAGAAATCCTTACTTGACTTGGGAGCAAGTGTCAATATCCTCCCTTATGCCATCTATAGATAACTTGATATGGGCGACCTTAAGCCCAGAAAGATAACCCTCCAATTAGCGGATCGAACCATGAAGATACCAAGAGGTATAGTTAAGGACGTGATCGTCCAAGTTGACACTTTCTACTTCCCGGTAGACTTTGTCATTTGGGACACAAAGCCCTCATTCACTTCGAACAATCATGTTCCCATCATTCTTAGCTATGGCTAATGAAATTATCAATACTCGAAATGGGTAGATGCAACTCACCTTTGGGAACATGACCTTAGAGACTAACATCTTCCATATAGCCCAACATACGGGGGAAGAAGATGATCTTCACGCGGTGAGCTTAATAGACGAGATCGTAGAGGAGTATTTTGAGGAAAATTATTATGGAGATGCCCTAAGGTCCTGTTTGGTATCGAGCCACGAGAATGAGGGCACGTACACCGAATTCGAGAGGGAAGTTGAGGAGTTGAGAGAATTACTAAAAGCGTTGGATAAGGACGCGAGAGATGTAAGTTGGGTTTCTCGATTCGGGGAGTTACCTCTAAGGGAGACACGCATGGTTCCCTCCAGCGAAAAATTTCCAACCTTCGAAATGAATAAACTACCCTCCCATATTAAATATACATACCTAGGAGAGGATAGGACATTTCTTGTTATTGTCTCCTCTAGCCTAGACGAAGAGCAGGAGGGTAAATTGTTAAAGATTCTGAGGAAGCACCAAAGTGCTTTTGGTTGGTGTATTTTTTATTTAAAGGGGATAAGTCCTTTGATTTGTACCCACAAGATCCATCTCGAAGAGGATGTCAAGCCCTCGAGAGAAATGCAAAGAAGACTAAATCCTAATATGAAAAAAGTAATGAGACCCGAAATCATTAAGCTATTGGATGCCGAGATTATCTACCCAATCTCAGATAGCAAGTGGGTAAGGCCTATTCAAGTTGTCCCGAAGAAGTCGGGTATGACAGTGACTGAGAATTCTAAGGGAGAGATAGTCCCCCAACGTACCACCACCGAGTGGCGCGTTTGCATTGATTGCCAAAAACTCAATGTGGGAACAAGGAAAGAACATTTCCCCTTGCCATTTATTGATCAGATGCTCGAGGGAGTAGCGGGCCACCCTTATTATTGCTTCCTTGATGGTTATTTCAGATATAACCAAATTGAGGTAGATGTACTTGACTAGGAGAAAACGACCTTCACTTTCCCTTTTGGTACGTTTGCCTACAAATGTATGCCATTCGGCTTGTGTAACGCACCCGTGACCTTTCAAAGGTTCATGTTGAGCCTATTTAGTGACATGGTCGAGAGAGGACTTGAAGTTTTCATGGACGATTTTAGTGTTTTTGGCACCTCTTTCGATCTTTGTCTAGAAAAACTGGAAAAGGTACTTGCCCGGTGTGTGGGAAAGAACTTAGTGCTAAATTGGGAGAAATGCCATTTTATGGTCACTGAGGGAATATTTCTTGGCCACATAGTTTCATCCAAGGGGATTGAAGTTGATAAAGATAAGATAGATGTCATAGATGATCTTCCCCCACCAAAATCGCTCAAAGACGTGCACTCCTTATTGGGCCACGTGGGGTTTTATTGAAGATTCATTAAGGACTTTAGTGCCATCGCTAGGCCCTTAAGCAACCTACTCATGAAGGACACCCCATTTGAGTGTACGGAAGCATGCCATAGCTCTTTTGAAAATCTGAAAACCATGCTTGTGTTCGCTCCCATCATGCAAGTTTCGGATTGGTCCTTACCATTCGAACTCATGTGTGATGCTAGCGACTATGCGATAGGGGTTGTTTTGGGCCAAAGAAAAAGACAAATAGGCTCATGTCATCTACTACGCTAGTCGGACTCTTACTGGACCATAACTCAATTACTCCACTACAAAGAATGAGTTGCTAGCAGTAGCCTTTGCCCTTGACAAATTTTGGTCCTACCTTATCGGTTCTCCCATCACTTGCTTCACCGACCACGCGGCATTGAAATATCTACTTGCGAAGAAAGATGCAAAGTCGCGCCTCATAAGGTGGATCCTACTCCTATAAGAGTTTAATCTCTCCATTAAAAATAAGAAAGGAGTAGAAAACGTCATTGCCAACCACTTATCACGGCTTTCGTCCGACATGCCTAGTGATCCAATACCCGTAGACGAATACTTTCTGGATGAGCAACTCTTTGCCACCTCTTCTTTGCCCTGGTTTGTGGATATAGTGAACTACCTTATCACAGGAGCCATCCCTCCCGATCGGACACCGCAAGATAAGAAGAGGTTTATTACTTGGTCGCGCATGTTTTTCTATGATGATCATTTCCTGTTTAAATATTTCACCGACCAAATCATCCGACGATGTGTACCGGATGACGAGATCCCGAAAGTCATCCAATTTTGTCATTCGAAAGCTTGTGGAGGACACTTTTTGATGAAAAATACGGCCGCTAAAATTCTGTAATGCGACCTCTATTGGCCCATAATATTCCGGGATGTGAACAATGCTTGTAAATAATGCAATAGGTGCCAAAGGATGGGAGCTATTACCCGACAAGACATGATGCCATTAACCCCGATACTCATTATTGAGATCTTCGACTGTTGGGGTATTGACTTCATGGGCCCTTTCCCCCCGTCCTTTGGTTTCCTATACATCCTTGTTGCAGTCGACTACATTTCCAAATGGGTGGAAGCTATGGCTACCAAGACAAATGACAATAAAGTGGTGATTAAGTTCCTACAGGAACACATTCTTTCCTGCTTTGGGTCTCCGAAAGCGATAATCAACGATAATGGCTGTAGAATCACTACAGTGGAAACATTGCGACTTCTCAAATAAAATCCAATTTTAATTATTCCCAAATTTTAGTTAATCCCAAAAACATGCTTCTAGATGATTTATCCAATAAAATAAAGCATGCAGGATAAAACAAACAATTTCAGGAAAAAATACCCCAAAGGGGCAAAACCTTTTATTTCACTATAATTTGTAAGAAAACTGCTTACACGGATTACAATGAAATAGGTGTGACACAAAAATACCCTCGGGTGTCGGTTCTGTTGTCGGCGGCTGGAACTATCCCTTTCCAGGAGGGCAGCAATGAAGAAGAGAGCAGCTTCCTCACAGATTACGGCGGAATTTTCCCTTTCCAGGAGGGCTGCAAAAAAGAAGAAGATGGCTTCTCCACAAGATGTGACTTTATAAGTACTCCCTCCACAATAACACGTAGCTGTCAGTTGTAGAGTCTTCCCACAAAGTATGAACAAAAACAAAATATGTTCTTGGGTTCCACAAAACAATTCACATAAAAGTAATTGGGATTTTGTGAATTAAAAACAAAACATTTCAACCCTAAAAATTGTTGGAGAAAAACTTTCTGCCAAAAGGTATTGAATTAAATCTAGGCAGATACACAAAAGTTTCAAAAGAATAAGACTCTTAAAAGTTGAAACTGTTATCCATGAAATACAAAGGCTGGCAGGTCCCTTTTTAAAGGAAAATTGAGTCGGTCAAAGGATCAGGATGAAGTCAGACGTGTCAGCCAAAAGCAGGGTCGTTCGAACGAGAACCCCATCTCGCTTGAATGAGATCGTGTGTCGTTTGAACGACTACGTGTGACATCCAATGTCGTTCGAACGAGATTGAGATCTCGCTTGAACGACTTTGGCATCGAAACCGAGGTACGTTAACTTCCAATGAGATTTTCTCAAAACTATTCTTTTTCTAAACTGTTAACACCTTTTTAAAATCAACCATTTATAAAAACAATTTTTATAACAAAGATTTTTAAAATTCCTTTTAAGAATATTATAAAAATATTTTTATATAAACGCTTTTTAAAACACCTTTTAAAAATATCCCAACACTCTTAATATAAAATGTATATGAAACTTTAAAACAATATCTTACCAAAGTTCATATTTTTGGGCTTGAATGTTGAAGACCACATGTAATTCGGATTCGTCTTTTGTAGATGAAAACTTCTTCAATTCTTCGACGACATGTAGCGGTATATGACATAATTAATTGTGACGGACTTATACAAAATATGTCCTTACAATGGCACACACTTTTGCAATAGTCCATTCGAGAATCTCATGAGAAAGTATGACGTCGTTCACAAGGTTGGAATGACTTATCACCCACAAATGAACGGGCAGGTCGAGCTACCGAATCGGGAGATTAAGAACATTCTCGAGAAGACCGTCAATCCCACTCGGAAAGATTGGTAACTTCGATTGAATGATTCATTATGGGCCTATCGTACCGCATACAAAAATTCGCTCGGCATGTCCCCATTCCGCTTTGTGTATGGAAAACCTTGCCATATTCCCGTGGAATTAGAACACAGGGCGTATTGGGCGATTAAGAAGCTAAATTATGACATGGATAAAGTCGGTGAAGCTCGCAAGCTTCAATTAAATGAGTTAGAAGAGATACGCAATGATGCGTATGAGAACGCAAAAAAATTCCAAAGAAAGGATGAAACTCGCTCACGATAATATCATTCGACACAAAGAGTTTCTTCCCGGACAAAAAGTGCTTCTCTATAACTCTCGACTTCATCTCTTTCCGGGCAAGTTGTGGTCACGATGGAGTGGCCCATTCGTTATAAGGAACATTTTCCCACACAGAGTTGTTGAATTAGACAATTTAAAAGGGGGAAATACATTCAAGGTAAATGGACAACGCCTAAAGCCATATCTAGAGGCGTGTGTGGAAGAAGTCGACACCATTTGGTTGTCGGACCCCGTTTACAGGGTTGAGTGAGCTACTACTGTGAGGTCGTCGCACCCCCGACGTGTATGGGGTGAATTCTTGTGTATAGTAGAAGAGAATCGCGTAAGTAGTGAGAGTCCCTAGGATTAGGATACAATAAGGTTGGAGCATGCACATGTTTCGAGAGAATGAGTCGAGTTGCGTTGCCATAGGTATCGAGAGGGTTTTGATTCCAAAATTGATAGGAAGTATTGTGGAGTGTCGAAAAAATTCGGGGAGAGCGATCGCAATCAATTTAGGAGGAGAAATCCTGATCAGTCCAAAAACCGGATCGGTTATTTTAATTTTGAGTCGAACCAGTCCGACCCAGATTCGTTCATTTCTTTTACAGCCGGATAGGTCCGGTGATTAAAGAACTCAAAAAATAAAAGGATCGAGCCGGTCCGGTCCTAGAATAACCGGGTCGGTTCGATTTTCTGCAATCTTTCCCCCTTCCCTAGGTACACCCCCCTTCTCCCCAATCCACTTCCTTCCCTCCACATTCGCCCAACCACCTCCTCCCCCTCACTTTCCCTCCCAAATCCATCCCCTTTTTCCCTCCAAACTCTTTCCCTCCATTTACAAACCCTACCCACACTCTTCACCTATAAATACACACCCAAATCCTCCATTTTTCTCCACACCTTCAACTACATCACTCCTCTTTCCTCTCTACCTATTTTTCTAGCACCCTCTCCTTGTCATAATGGCCCAAAGAGCTGCCCCCGTCAAATACGACTCCACTGAAATTTTACCCTCCGGAAATGGTGAATTTCGTTCCCACCAAGAAGAGCGTTGTTGCATCCATTTCTTTAGTCTGGATCGCAAACTCCACATGGAGCGAGCAGTCCAATGGACAGCGCTGCCTAATTCCGTCACCGCCCTCTTCATGCCTAGGGGTTGGTTCCATTTCTTTAATGAACCCTACGAGGCGATTTAGGCGACCGAGGTACGCTCTTTCTATGGATCCCTTGTTCGAACGGGCCAATTCGAGTCTCAATACTATGTCGATGGTACCGTTATTCCCTTCTCTTTGGCCATTCTCACTGCCAAGTTGGTCGAGTATGACGTTGGGGATCTTCAAGACTATGCATACCCAAGGAATGTCATCTCGGTAGCCAAGGACCTCACTATGGAGCGAATTGCCCCGACATTGCTTGGAGGGGGAAGACTGTCCCTGTTAGCTGACTTAACGAGAACGCACGCCTCACATTCCAAATTATATATGCTAATATTTTGCAAACTTCCAACGATTTTGCAATGCATCCCCGTCAAGCCACATTGACATACCATATCTTCGATCCCAACACTCCCATTCACCTGGCTCTCACCCTATACACCGACATTATTGCTGCATCCATGGATGAGAAAGGTATAACACCACTTCCATATGCACACCTGATTATTTCCATTCTCAAAGACGCTGGCATTGCTGCTCTGCTAGACCGAACTCGCCTCCTCGGTCCCTTTGGATAAGGAACCAGCACTTAGAGCGCCAAACAGCTATCCATCCTTTGGGCAAGGCGTGGACGTGATGACAATGTCGATGATGCCTCGAGCGAGGAAGAGGAAGAGGCAGGTGCCGATGTGGAGATGGGAGATGTGGGTGTTGATGAAGAGTCGGTCGAAGAAGAAGACGACCCAGATTTCAAATGGGCGGGTGGCGAGCTCACTAATAAAATGTCGGCCCTCGAGATGAATTCAGCGATTTTATGACCGACTACCGTCGCGATACAAGTATGCTATTTTATTTCCAAGCAGATTTGTACAGACGCCAGGAGGATCCAAACGAGCCATTACCATCCTACTTTTATGACCCTTATGGCCCCGATGTGCCCAACTCTTCCCACCCACCGCCCCAGTGAAGCTTCATTGGATTATGTGTCAGTTTGTAAGTTGTTTGGCTTGGTCACATGCATGTATGCTCTTTCATGTTAGTGTACCACAATCCTTTTATATATTAAAGTCTGCATTTTCTCCATTTATTTGTTTTATTTATCGCACTTCTTATTTTGCCTTTTTTAGTTTTTCGTCATTTTTTCTTGAGGACAATGCAAAAGTCTAAGTTAGGGAGGTGACAAGTGCGTATTTCTAAAACTTCATAAATTTTCAAAATGCCCAAAAATTAAAAAAAAAATCATAAAGTCTTATAAAATCCAAAAATATTTTTCTTCAAAATAAATAAAAATTGGAATTCAAATTTCTCAAAATATCATTAAAATTCGGTTTAAAGTCTCAAAT
Source organism: Sambucus nigra (assembly GCA_949130495.1). Classification (NCBI taxonomy): domain Eukaryota; kingdom Viridiplantae; phylum Streptophyta; class Magnoliopsida; order Dipsacales; family Adoxaceae; genus Sambucus; species Sambucus nigra. Next base: position 162,907,639 of record OX422223.1, on the reverse strand, counting down.
TGTAAAAACCCAATGCACTAAGACGAAATTGACCAAAGATGGAAATTGTGCAAAAATTGACGACTAAACGAATAAGTGTGGAAATTAACAAAATTCGGTTTGATTTCGAGGCTATCGATCTTTTTGAGTTTTTAAATCAATCCGAGTTAATGGTTAACTGATAGTTCTAATTCATCGTTTTAAATAAGTCGTTAATGATCTCAATTCTTTATTTTGATCGGTTATAGAAAATGGAATGTTGTCTCGAAAAGCGCGCTACAAATCTCTAAATTAAATTTATCTCGAGACGCATATGGTAAATTAATAAGTAATTCGGACAATGAAGTAGGCCATCGTTTGTTACCCAAAAATATCGGCCATAAAAAGTTATAAAAAATCATCCATTTTGTAACCCAAATTTGAGCCGAAAAATTTATCCTTTTCGTTTGGTAACCCGAAAAACCCAAATAGCCTGGAATTTTGAAAAATGGAAAAATTCATAATTTAAGTCCGAAAACTGCATAAGAGGGGGTAAGAAAAAGAATAGAAATGATCAACAAAAACAGAAAGAAAAGAAAAGAGTGAAAAATAGAAAAATATAGAAAAAGAAGAAGAAAATGAGCAAAATCCCGGAAAAGCACTAACGGACATCATAAGCAAAATTTTCCAATTCCGAAATTCTTAACCTTTTCCATGTTACCCAATACACCTATAACCTGAAAAGTCCGATCGAGTCCGGAATGCTAAATTGATTACCGCATGGAAAGCTAAGACACCAAAAGATTATAAAAGAGATAAAACGTACGTAAAAGAGGAGATATTCCCGTGTTTCAAATCGTATTCCGTTGATGAGATCCAATCACTATAAAATTTATGTCTTTCTACTTGTGTGCGTGAAGTTGTGTCCATTATATTTACTCTTTATATCCCGTGCACCGAGAGAATAGCCACATTCCAAGAGATTCGTTTGAGAGAGCATCCCGTGAGCATTTGAATCAAAGTAAATTTTCAGATAAGTAACGTAATGGTCAATCGGTGGAAATCCGCGGGTAATTTTTCTGGCTTCGCACACACGCACAATGATTTGAGACTCTTGAACATGACTTGATGATGACTATTTTTAGGGAAAGTTTTAATATACAATTTTTACGTATTTGAAGTTTCTTTGAGTCGAATTTTGTGGGTATATTCTCTGAAAATCCTCACAAGACACAACTCATCCTACTAAGGTAACCTAGGGGTTTACAGGTTTATTGCATACGCTAAATGCAATCGCTTGCCCGCGAAAAAGGTATTATATCCCAATAAAATGATTTTCAAGAGTTGAGCCTTGCTAGGATTCTTTTACATTGCTCGAGACGCACAAAGTTCTAAGTTAGGGGAATTTGATTAGGCATAAATTCTTCCTAATTTATCCCTTTAATTTAGTTACTTTTAGCACCTTGAACAATGTAATCGATTTGATTTTATCTCATAATCTTGCTAAAGACTTATTCTAACGAGTACCCCGAGTTTATAGTATTTTGTACTAATTTTACAGGTATTTGGGGTTAATAAAGAAAGAAAGAAATCGAAAGAATAGAGAAGGAAAATAAGGAAAGACAAAAGGGCAAAGTTGTGAGGACATTTTTTGTCCATTTTCTATTTATATGTCATACGCCGTTACATCGTTGAAGAAATTCCAGATCGCATCTTCATCAACAGATCCGAATATCAAAGCATTCATGGAATCAAGTTTTCTGCAGTCGGACCGGTCCGCCTATTTTATAAAGGAATCGGTCCTCCCCATACCGGTCGGCCTCAAGACAGACCTGTCCGCTATTCTCCAAACCAGTAAACCCCTGACCAATTGAGAACCGAAGAGACCCTTTTCAAAAACGAACTGATCCGCTATCGGACCGGTCCACCTAAGATAAAATCGTGCAGATCGTGTTCAGATTTTTTAGGGACAGTTTTTCTTTTATAAACCAACTTCGGGGATTTGTTTTCTAAGACTTATATAGACAATTTTGAGAGTCCTAAATACTCGAAGTCTTCATCTTTGTGAGTCCCAAGACTCAAGTTTCGATTCACACAACTTTCCAAACCTTTGTGAATCTGTGTGCAACCCAAGAAAACATCCGTGTGTCTGTTCATACCCTTGTGGAGAAGACCGTTCTTCTTCTTCATTGCTGCGCCCTGAAAAAGGAAACTTCCAGCCGCCGACTACAGATCCGACGCCTGCGGGTAACTCTGTGTCACTGTATTTTCATTGTAATCCAAGAAATTGTATGTTACAATATTATAATGAAAATAAATGGTTTTGCCCCTTTGGAGGATTTTTCCTCACATATATGTGTTTGAATGTTCTTGCATGAGTCATCATCTTGTTCAATTACATATAGTTTCATGTTTAGGATTTAATTGATAAAAACTAAGTTTAATTAAATAATATCTCTATTTGAACGCACGCGCACTCTTTCACATTGGTATCAGAGCAAGTTAAGCTAATCTATTTTGTATTCCTAATTTTTCGCAAAATTTTTCTAAGACATCAATTTTCGAAAAATTGATTTTTGAAAACGAGTGTGTTCATAATGGAGAAGTTATATAATAAAATGCCAGTTTTTGATGGGATAAACTATGCATATTGGAAAGCCCGCATGAGATCTGTATTAAAATTCATTGATGAACGTGTATGGATTTTCGTTGAAAGAGGGTGGATACCTCCCTCCGTCACTGTTGAAATGTGAACAATTTAAAACCTATCTCCTCTTGGACTGAAGAAGAGTTCAGATGGTCATCTTTTAATTCTAAGGGTTTAAGTGCTATTTATGGGTCTGTCACACCTGATGAGTTCAAACGCATAATGATGTGCACCATGTCAAAAGAGGCATGGGATGTTTTGCAACTTACCCATGAAGGTACTAATGCTGTGAAAGAGTCTAAATTGCAAAATTTGACAACTCAATTTGAAACCATCACCATGCTTGAATCAGAATGTTTTGATGAATTTTATGTAGATTGTTTGATATTGTTAACACTAGCTTCAATCTTGGTGAACACATTCCTAATGCTAAAGTTGTCAAAAAAATTCTCCGTTCTCTACCTAAGCGTTTTATCCCTAAAGTCACTGTGCTAAATTCTATAGGTAATTTAAATACGCTAAAATTGGAGGAACTTGTAGGAGATTTGCAAACCTATGATATTGATATGTTCCCTAAATCTGTCAAGCCTAAAGATAAGGGAATGGCAGTTAATGCCCAGGAGAGAAAAGGTGAAGGGTCGGCAAAAAAGAGGGAGTCATCTAGAAAAATAGAGATTGATACATCAGATTATGAGTGTGATTTTGATCTAGATGACTTAGCCCTGTTTTCTAAAAATTTCAAAAGAATTCTCAAATTCAAGAAAAATGGTAATTTTAAAGATAAAAAGAAGTTTGAGAAAAATAAGTTTGAAAAGAAAAATGAATTTTTTTTTAAAGACCCTCCTAAGAAGGAAAGTGAGAGATGCTTTGAGTGCGACGGTAGGGGTCATAGAGCCTTTGAGTGTGCTACTACGCTGAATAGAGAAAAGGGCAAAGTTGTCCTTAATGCTACCCTTAGTGACAACAGTAAGGTCGAGTCGGTGGATTCTGGAGATGAGTCACCGCATGAGTGTAACTTCACCGCATTCATGGCTAGTCATGTGAATACTTCTAGTGCTCCTCACGACGATGAGGATGTTGCTTCACAGGAACACCTCGACAGTGAGATCGATGTGAGTGAGGGGGAGGATGACACAAGTGAGAGAGAGAGTGATCTCCAACGCGCCTACGTCGAGCTTTATTTTGAGTCATTCAAAACTAAAAAGTGTAACAAAGCGTTAGTTATTAGGATCACCACTTTAGAGAAAGACTTAAGAAATGCGAGAGAGAGAGAGAGTCCTTCACCTGCACTACCTTAAGAGAGAGAGAATCTGCCTGTGATGAGAAAGAGAGTTTACTTAGAGAGAAAGAAGGCTGTTTTAAGAAAGAGAGAGGGTACTTGACCAAACAAGTTGCTAGTCTTACGAGTGAGATCCATTCCTCCATGGAGACACGGAAGAAACTTGAAGCCCTTGTTGTCCAGCTTACTCATGATCTTGAGAGAGCACGGGAAGTCAAGGTTCAAATCGAGGACAAATCTAAAAAGATGGGAAAGATGCTCCTCGGCCCCGCTTTAGGTTTTGGTGATAGGCAGGGAATTGGTTTTGATGGTGCCTCCACGTCCCAAATTGCACCTGGACCAGTTCCTGAGTTTACTACGACTCCATATGGCCATCGTCAAAAACCTCGAAAGAGAGTTCGACCAAGAAAAGCAAACCAAGGTCCGCCTTTGACTGTGTTCTTTTGTATATACTGCAAAAGAAAAGGCCACCTCAGGGAGTTTTGCTATAGTATGAGTTGGACATGATGTACTACTGCTCCACCACAGCATACTGATGATTTTACCAGTTTGAGAGAGCGAGTTGAGTTTTTAGCTACCACATCACAGAGTTTGATGGAGGAATTCCGACGGATGTCTTTACCGTCAGTGAATGCTTCTCACATTCCGACTAACACCAACAACAATAAAGGTAAAGAAAAGGTCACCACTACTTGGGTAACTAAGAAAGATAAAAAGGCCTTTGTTGTTCATGTCGCTCTCAAAGCACATAATACCTCACAGTGGTATTTTGATAGTGAGTGCTCCAGACATTTGACAGGTGATGGCTCATTTTTTACGTATCTTGAGGATTATCAGGATGGCAGAGTCACCTTTAGAGATGAGAGAAAGTCTAGAATTGTAGGACTTAGTACTGTAGAGTTACCAAGATTTCCTATGCTAGAGAATGTTTTGTACGTCAAAGGTTTGAAAGCAAACCTTCTCAGCATTAGCCAGTTGTGCGACACTGACTTTGCCGTAAAGTTTGATCGGGATGCATGTAATGTCTATAATCAAGCCGGTAAACTTTTAGTGTGAAGGGTGAGGACTAAGGATAATTGGTATGGGACTGAGCCCACATCCTCACTTGTCTACAACAGCGCCATGATCACTCCTATGGATCTGTGGCACCAACGTCTAGGTCACGTGAACATTAGAGACTTATCTCGTTTAGCCAAAAAGGACCTAGTACGTGGCTTACCATCACTTGGAAAGCCAACTTTGATGATTTGTGGACCCTGTCAGTTGGGAAAACAAATTCGTAGCCCCCATAGGAAGTTGCATTCCATTACCACCTCTCGTGTACTTGAGCTTATTCACATGGCTCTTATGCGTTTTACTCGCACTGAGAGTCTGGGTGGTAAGAAGTATATCCTCGTGATGGTGGATGATTTCTCTATATACTCAATTGTAGGTTTTCTGAGGGAGAAATCCAATGCTGTGGAGTTTTTAACGACCAAGTGTCGTGTCCTGCAAAATCAACATAGTGTCACTATTAATAGGATATGTAGTGACAACGGTACTGAATTTAAGGAAGCAAAGGTAGATCGTTACTGTGATGGAATTGGGATCAAACATGAGTTTTCTGTTGTGAAGACTCCCCAGCAAAATGGGATTGTTGAGAGAAAGAATAGGACGATCCAGGAAATGGCTAGATCTATGCTTCTAGGTCGTAAGGTTTCTAGGAGATTTTAGGTAGAGACAGTGTCTACTGCATGCCACACGGTGAATAGGGTTTATCTACGTCCACACACACTTAAGACGCCTTATGAATTATGGACTGGCAAGAAACCCAACCTTGCATATTTTCGTGTTTTGGGGAGTAAATGCTACATCCTACGGGATAGAGAGCAATTAGGAAAGCTTGACTCCCGAAGCGACGAAGGAATACTTCTAGGGTATTCATCGAATAGTAAAGCGTACCGAGTTTTTAACTTGAAGAGATCCAAGGTTATGGAGTCAATAAACGTCCCCGTGCAAGATGATGAACCTTCGGCGTTTATTGATTCTAGCTAGGGGTGGACAAAAAAAAGACCGACCCGAATGGACCGATTGGACCGAACCGGACCGAACCGAAAATTAAGGCTATTTTGAAACCGGTCCGAAAATCAGTTCACAAAAACTAAAAACCGATTAAACCGATCCGGTCCGCGGTCCACTATATTAAAAGACCGATTTGGACCGGACCGGACCGATTCCCATATATATATAATAAAAATAATATTATTGTATTTCTTATGTATAGTTTTTGAATTAATGTATATAACTTATGAATTTAATTTGGAACATTTTATATATGTATAGACATTTTTTTATCTTTGTTAAAAAAACCTACGTAAATATCACTTGGAGTTTCGAGTATTATTTTTTTGTATATATATTTGTGAGAAAAATAGATAAAAACATTCATAAAATGTACGTATATATAAAATAGGGTCAGGACCGAATTTTACCCCGGACCGGACCGAAAAAAGCCTGGACCGAATTAGTAGGTTAACCGAATTAATCGGTCCGGTCTCGGTCCAAAAAAATTGAGGACCGAATATTCGGTCCGGTCCAAAAAATAGGCAAAACCCGGACCGGACCGGACCGTGCCCACCCCTAATTCTAGCCTTTCGTGTGAGGATGAGGATGATTCGGGCAGTAATTTACTTGAACCTCACCCACACTCTGTGGACACTACTCATGTGTTGGGGGACACACCTTCTTGGGTTCGCAAGAGTCATGACCCTTCTACCATTGTTTGTGATCCCACTCTAGGGGTCAAGACTCGTGCTCAGCTCGAGAACATTATTAGCCATGTTTGCTACACGTCCAAAGTCGAGCCCAAGAATCACAAAGAAGCACTCACGGATGAACACTGGATATCTGCTATGCAGGATGAGTTACTTCACTTTAAAAAGAACAATGTCTGGGAACTTGTCCCCCGACCTAGTGAGACTAATGTGATAGGTACCAGATGGATTTTTAAGAATAAAATGGATGAAAATGGTACCATAATCAGAAACAAGGCTAGGTTGGTCGCTCAAGGCTACACACAGATAGAAGGTGTAGACTTTGGGGAGACATTTGCTCCTATTACGAGGCTTGAGTCCGTCCGCTTATTACTCGCCATCGCATGTCATCTGCATTTCAAGTTATATCAGATGGATGTCAAGAGTGCCTTTCTAAATGGCATTCTACAGGAGGAGGTTTACGTGGAATAACCAAAAGAGTTTGAAGACCCTAAGCATCCTGAGCACGTTTATTATCTGAGGAAAGCCTTGTATGGTTTGAAGCAAGCAGTCCGTGCTTGGTACGAAAGGCTTACTTCCTTTCTCTTAGCCCGTGGCTTCAAGAGATGGGGAGTTGATATGACGTTGTTCGTCAGGAGAGATGACGGTGCTATTTTGGTTACCTAGGTCTATATGGACGACATAGTCTTTGGATCCACATGCTCCCAGCATGCTCACCACTTTGAGGAGGAGATGAAAAGTGAGTTTGAGATGAGCATGGTAGGTGATCTTAGTTTCTTCCTTGGTCTCCAGGTTCGTCAGCTAGAGGTTGGGATGTTTATCTCCCAATCTAAGTATGCTAGAGACCTAGTGAAGAAATTTGGTTTAGACTCCGCTAAGCATGCACGTACACCTATGATTACTTCTATCAAGCTTAGTAACGACACTTCAGGCAAGGATGTATAGAGCAAACCTTATATCGGAGTATGATAGGTAGTCTTATCTACTTGACTGCCAGTCGTCCCCACATAGCCTTTAGTGTTGGAGTTTGTGCGCGTTATCAGGCGTACCCAAAAGAGTCACACTTACTCGCTCTCAAACGTATTATCAGATACGTAAGTGGGACTCTCTCATATGGTATTTGGTATTCCTTTGATACCAACGACCATTTGTCCGCCTATTCGGATGCCGATTGGTCCGGGGATGTAGATGGTTGTAGGAGCACTTCTGATGGGTGTTTCTATTTTGGTTTTGCTCTTGTCTCTTGGTTGATCAAGAAGCAAAACTTCATCTCTTTGTCCACTTCGGAGGCTGAGTACATCGCCGCTGGGAGTTGTTGCACGCAACTCTTGTGGATGAAGCAGATGCTGGAGGATTATGGGATTTCACAGGACACCAAGACCATTTCCTGTGATAACACGAGCGCGATACACATTTCCCGTAATCCATTCCATCATTCGCGCACAAAGCACATCAGGATACGCGAGCACTTTATACGTCAGTTAGTTGAGGAGAAAGTCGTATCCCTGAGTTTTGTTCCCACCGACCATCAGTTAGCCGATATTTTCACGAAACCTTTAGATACCCTTAGATTTAAGAGTCTTAGGAATTCTTTGGGGATTTGCACAGTTGACTAAGGGTTGGTCCGTGTCTAGCATAGGATGCATTTATTTCATATCATCTGATGCCTATTGCTAGCTTGTATCATATGCTTTGTTTTTCTTATTTTTTGAAAAATCCAAAAAGATTTTATTTTTATAAAATTTTAGAAAACCTCAAAAAGATTTTATTTTTATAAAATTTTGAAAAATCCAAAAATATTTTTGTATTTTATTTGCATCTTTTGTGGATGAGCATTTAAGATCACAATTTCATTCCATTTATCCATGTGACTGTTTGATAGAGATTTGAGACGCTACATCATTTCATCCATGTGCTTTACATTGTTTGCAGTCTTTGAGATGTGATTATTGATATCTTTCTACATGTTTGACTCCTATCTCCTTTATTGCACACATGCACGACTATATTTGATTATTGCACTTATCTATCACATATTGGCTGAGTGTTTCCATCTAAATTTTGTCTGTTCAACGTACAATATGCGATAAAACATGACAAGATTGGAATGCATGTAAAAACCATTTTGGTAAGACTGTGTGATTATTTAAAAATGGGGAAGGACCTAAAAAATGGAGGAATTTTATTATCCGGGGTCCAAAGAGGTTAAAAGAGCTCAAAAAAAATTAAAGGAAATAAAAAGCAATACATGCCAAAAATGGGCCACTAGGTTTCATCATCAATTCTCCAAAGTTTGAGAATTTAGCTTACCTCGAAAAGAAAATATTTATGAGGGAGTTTGGTTGGAGAATTTAAACGGGTTTGCACTTCCTTGAAAGTCCTCTGAAAAAGAATTAAATCGTTTTGGACGTTATTGGTGTGGAAATCACTTTGAGCTTTGATTTATTGATTTGATGGAGTCAATGTCTCATATTACCACCTTTTTACACCAAAGGAAGATTTTGAGTTCATTCGTTAGGAGTATCCGATATTCATCGTGCACATATGTCATGTTTGTATCATTGATTTTTCTATCGAATTTGATCACACCCCTACATTTTCGCTATTATTGACTTGGTTGTTTTGTGTTCATTCTTGGTGTGATTTTTGGTTGTTATTGTTGAAAAATTTGAAAATTTTCAAAAATAGTAGTTTATTCCTTGTGACCCCAGCTTTACTTGTTTGATTTATTCTTCTCTTTGTCTATTTGGGGACATCATAAAAAGGGGGAGAAGGAATTGTCAATATTATTTTATGGGGGAGTTATGAGTTTTGATATTTGATAAAGTATGCTTTCAACATAATCTGGTATCTATGTTTATCTTATTTCAAACTCGATACGTCACTTGGTATTTGCTTTATCTCATATGTGTAGGTACTAATTTGATGATCTCTGAATCGCACACCCTGATGAGAAAATCGTTGAGATTTCTGAAGCTTCGAAGAGAAAACGATGAAGTCTTATTCATTTGTACCTTTTCAGTTTTGGGTTCATAGAAGGGTAGATTTGTATAGGAAATTTTATATTTGATAATTCGGATATTTTTTATGTCTGTACCGGCATAGACATAGGGGGGGAATTTGTAAGGACATTTTTTGTCCACTTTCTATTTATATGTCATACGTTGTTACATCGTTAAAGAAATTCCAGATCGCATCTTCATCAACGGATCCGGATATCAAAGCATTCATGGAATCAAGTTTTCTGCAGTCGGATCGGTTCGCCTGTTTTATAAAGGAACCGGTCCGCCTCAAGACAGACCGGTCCGCTATGCTCCAAACCAGTAAACCCCGGACCGATTGCGAACCGAAGAGACCCTTTTCAAAAATGAACTGATCCGCTATCGGATCGGTCCGGATAAGAAGCGAACCGATCCGCCTAAGATAAAATCGTGCAGATCGTGTTCACATTTTTTCGGGCCAGTTTTTCTTTTAAAAACCAACTTTGGGGATTTTTTTTCTAAGACTTATATAGACGATTTTCAGAGTCCTAAATACTCGAAGTCTTTATCTTTGTGAGTCCCAAGACTCAAGTTTCGATTCACACAACTTTCCAAACCTTTGTGAATCTGTGTGCAACCCAAGAACATATCCGTGTGTCTATTCATACCCTTGTGGAGAAGACCGTTATTTTCTTCATTGCTGCCCTCCTGGAAAGGGAAACTTCTATCCGCCGACTACATATCAGACGCCTGCGGGTAACTCTGTGTCACTGTATTTTCATTGTAATTTGAGAAATTGTATGTTACAATATTATAATGAAAATAAATGGTTTTGCCCCTTTGGGGGATTTTTCCTCACATATATGTGTTTGAATGTTCTTACATGAGTTATGATCTTGTTCAATCACATATAGTTGCATGTTTAGGATTTAATTGATAAAAACTGAGTTTAATTAAATAATATCTCTATTTGAACGCACGCGCACTCTTTCACATTGGTATCAGAGCAGGTTACGCTAATCTATTGCGTATTCCTAAATTTCCGTAAAATTTTTCTAAGATATCAATTTTCGAAAAATTGATTTTTAAAAACGAGTGTGTTCATAATGGAGAAGTTATATAATAAAATGCTAGTTTTTGACGGGACAAACTATGCATATTGGAAAGCCCGCATGAGGTTTGTATTAAAATCCATTGATGAACATGTATGGATTTTGGTTGAAAGAGGGTGCATACCTCCCTCCGTCACTGTTGAAAATGTGACCAATTTAAAACATGTCTCCGCTTGGACTGAAGAAGAGTTTAGATGGTCATCTTTTAATTCTAAGGGTTTAAGTGCTATTTCTGGGTCTGTCACACCTAACGAGTGACCTGCACCACGTCAAAAGAGGCATGGGATGTTTTGCAACTTACCCATGAAGGTACTAATGTTGTGAAAGAGTCTAAATTGCAAAATTTGACAACTCAATTTGAAACCATCACCATGATTGAATCGGAATGTTTTGATGAATTTTATGCTAGACTGTCTGATATTGTTAACACTAGATTCAATCTTGGTGAACACATTCCTAATGCTAGAGTTGTCAAAAAAATTCTCCGTTCTCTCCCTAAGCATTTTATCCCTAAAGTCACTGTGCTAAATTCTATAGGTAATTTAAATATGCTAAAATTGGAGGAACTTGTAGGAGATTTGCAAACCTATGAGATTGATATGTTCCCTAAATCTGTCAAGCCTAAAGATAAGGGAATTGCAGTTAATGCCCAGGAGAGAAAAGGTGAGGGGTCGACAAGAAAGAGGGAGTTATCTAGAAAAATAGAGATTGATACGTTAGATTCTGAGTGTGATTTTGATCTAGATGATTTAGCCCTGTTTTCTAAAAATTTCAAAAGAATTCTCAAATTCAAGAAAAATGGTAATTTTAAAGATAAAAAGAAGTTTGAGAAAAATAAGTTTGAAAAGAAAAATGAAAAAGTTTTTAAAGACCCTCCTAAGAAGGAAAGTGAGAGATGCTTTGAGTGCAACGGTAGGGGTCATAGAGCCTTTGAGTGTGCTACTAGGTTGAATAGAGAAAAGGGCAAAGCTGTCCTTAAACGCAAGTGCACTCTTTCAAAAGTTGTAATTTTTAACCAGAATTCGGATGAGGCATCTAAAGAAAAGTTGAAGATATCAAGTTTACAAGTACACAAGAAGAAACGGTACCTCAATCGGAGTCCCGGTGTGAAAGTTATGAGCAGTCAAAGATAGAAGAAAAAGTCAAAGAAAAACCAGACCGATCCGGTCTGGACCGATCCGAAATGAAAAGTTCCAGTGAACCCCGGACCGAAGATGGATCAAAACTGATGAAAAATAAACAAACTGATCCGTAGCAGATCGATCCGGCCAAGAAATAAAAGAATCGATCCGAATTGAAGCCAAACCGAACCGAAGAAGGACCGGACTGGTCAGACTGTCGAAGTTTTGTTTTCTCACTCTTCCTCCAATGGAGAGTCCTGGTTAAGCTGAAACTCTTGAAGTATTTTAGGGTATTTAAACCTGACTTATTATCATTTTAAGTGACGGAAAAATCATCTAATTTTTCCCTTTACAGTTAAAACCCTAGTTTGAAGATTTATTGCAAATTTAATTCCAAGATTGAAGTTTTGTCCAGATTTCTGTGATTATAAGTAATTTTATTTGATGCTTTTAATGCTTTGGTAAGTTAGTTGATTACTTTATTCTATATAATCTTCCTTCTATATCATTCTTCAATTCTCCCTTAGATTAATCATGATTTCTTGCAATTCAACAATCATTTTTTACTAATTTCATCATGTTAGGCCAGGTTTTCAAAGGTCGAGATGCATGAACTCAACTTGATGTGGTAGTTGCATGTGTATAAAATTAATCCTCTAAATTTAATGATTTGATTATGACCGTATTGCGTATAAACACGACAATTGTAGATCCTTGGATCTCGTTTGCTCCAGGGTAACCGGGATGCTTTAGAATGCAATTCGAGTGTAATTATCGCAATACCAATTTACTCGTCATCTCATTAAGTATGGTGTGGGCTTGAATCTCATATATGTAATGCTTGGGAGTACTAAATTTTGGGTCTAATTAATTACTTAAATTTATGATTAGTTTTATACTAGCAATATACTAGGGTTGAGGGATTGTATTCCCATCCTGTTTTCGTCATCATATAGTTTGAGTTTCAAATCATTCATCGTTAGTATTTTAGGTAATTTTGAATAGTTTCATTTCTTTCATAATTTCAAAAATTGAATTTAGTTGTAGCCAGTTCTCAAAACAAATCATCTTTTCCTTTTTCTTTTTAGAGTCAAAGTTAGGTTTCCTTCATCTGTCCAACGTCGTCACAACCCTGTTGTCCTATTTCCCTGAGGATCAATACCCGACTTATCAGATTATTACTTAAGCGATAGGCTTGCACTTGAGCCTAGAGAGTACTCACTTGTGAGACACATTCTTAGTCGCGTCACGAGTCGATGACGTGTTTCAATGAATGCAGTTGATAAATTGCGTTTATGAATAGATAATTTGACTTATAAAGAAAATTAGACGTCATGTATTATTGCAGAATAAAGCATATAATAATATAATTGTTCATGGCAATTTTTTTATTATCAACTGGGACAGTTATAAACCGTCCCTAATACCCATTTTGTATTAATTGAGAATACCTTTTAGGACGGTTATAATCCGTCCCTAATACCTATTTTGTATTAATTTAGAATACCTTTTGGGACGGTTCTAAACTGTCCTAATTGGGGCTTCCAGAAATTGAGTGAATTAGGAACGGTTAATCCGTCCCTAATACTACTCGCGGGAGCGGGAATACCTTTTGGGACAGAAAAATTTGTCCCTAATGCCAAATGTAGAGCGTCCATGAATTAACATTTAGGACGGTAAAATCCGTCCCTAAAATATTTATGACGCATACTATAAGGGATGGATTTTTTCTGTTGCAAAATTCGTCCTAAATACTCTTTTGGGACAGATTTTATACTTTTAGGGATGGATTTTTACCATCCCTAATACCCATTTTCTTAAGTGGTTTCTTGTTTTCCTTATTGAGATCAGTTAAGAATTGTTCATTTACAAAATCATCAACATCAAAAGTTTGATTAGAATCAATGCAATTAATATAAGGCATAACTAAATACTAAAATTGCTCATTTATTTCATTTTCAGGGAAAACAACATTGAGAACCTCGTCAGTGAAATTTTACATCAGGAAAAGGAGAAATAAAAGCAGATGTAGAGATTACTTGTATATAATGGACAACTGGGTTTGGCTAGGCTTGAGCTGGCTGGACTGGGATGGCATGCCAGTTTAGGAGAGGCATATCAGTAGTTATGATTTGGGTAGATGGGTCTGACAGTGTAGCATCTAAGTGGATCATGCGGAGACTTAGCCCCAGTGTCTGCAGGTTAAAGGATTCTTAGGAGTTGCTTCCCTCAGAGTTCATAGTGATTGACATGGTTTCCTCAGTTAGAGGCTCAACTTCATGTTTCCATTCTTCATCCTAAGTGTTGTTGTTTTTAAATAAGATCTCTTTCCACGATTTCATCTTCTTGTCGATGTAGTCATACCAAGATTTTGATAATCCACAGAAGGGGAAAATCCTCACCCTCCTTTACAAATATTTCATTCAGAGACTCCCTTGAAATAGTCTATTAATCATCCATGCCTCTCTTCTACCGCGATCGGTGGAGTTCTTTATTTTTTCCCGATGAAGATTATTTGCCTAGGCAACTGGGGGAAAGGCTTCTTTCAGGATTATGGGCTCGAGGATTCCTTATTGACGTCGCCCTATCTCCATTTTGGGCATAAAGGGAATATTATTGAACATATGAATTACATTAACGTTACCATGAGGGGTTTTCTCTGGACAGACTATGACTTTGAAGTTATCCCCTATTGGAATGAGGAGTGTATTAATTCTAAAACTAGATAGCAATATGTCACTAGCCCCATGCTCAATTTCTAATACTAGATTATTGGTATTGGCATTGTGTGAATTATGGTCATCCATCAAAATGGTGATGACTTGGCCTTTGGCGAAGAACTTTAGTTTCTAATGGGGAGAAAAGGATACTCCTCAGATGTTGTGGAGCCAAGGATGACTAAATATTAGGTTAAAGCAAGTAGGTACATCGATGACTTGGAATTCTATCAGAGAATTAATAGGGCTATCCCCTAATGTGAGTTTTATGGAACCCATTACTTCTCAACGAGTTTTATTATAGGAACACACAACGACATATGTAGGAGGGAGATCATTGGTTTTCAATCCTAAGATTTTATATGTTTTGAGTGGAGAGACATTGAGAGAGGGTCCATTATCAACAAGTGATAGTGGAACCATCTTTCCCAAGATTTAGACAGAGATATTAATAGTATAGTTGTGAACAAGGACAAACTTTGGGAATTTTTCTTTGAAGAACGAAAGAACTCTAGTAGAGTTCAAGGACATCATTCCATACAAACTGGCAACTGAATTGACTTCTTCATGAGTCAGTTCATCATCTGAGCTATCAAAGTCATCCCCCATTTGGTGGCGACGATGTCGTCTGGCCAAAAGTAATCAATGCACTCAATAACATCAACGAATTTATCATATATGTATTCACATTCAGTGGGTAAGCGTAGGAGAAACGATGGGCAGACATTGAGAGGATTGGGTTGGACTATGGGGATGATGGGTGTTTTGATGAGAAAAATCTCGGCAGAAGGGTCAAACTTGTTTTTTTTAAGAAAATGGCACTCTTACAATTTAATGTGCTAAAAGAGTGTTGTGAGTGGTGTTAGGCTTCGGATTAGCTAGAAAAACGATGATACCATGGTCTATCAGGCATTGGATGACATTTCTGAGATGAAAACATTAGTCGGTGGTATGGCTTACGACTTGGTGAAAGTCTTAATAGGCATCGGGCTTGAAGTTATTAGGGAGCGGGTTTGGTAATGGTCGAGTTTCCAAGGGTTTGATGATATTTTTGGTTAGCAGAGCCTGATAAACTTTGGACTGGGGAGCATGAATCTCGATATATTATTTTCTTACAAGATTGGGGTGAATTTCTAGTGGCCAAGAGGTAGCGGGTTGTGATATGTTATTGATGGTAGAGACTGAGGCATTAGTGGTATTCTCATATTTTCAGAGGTAAACTTTTCGGTCAGCTTCTTTGGTTCAGAATCTACTTTTGTAATACCTTCTTCCATTTAAACACCAGCCTCTCAAAGGAATCGAAAGTGGGAGTATTATTGTCCTCCCATAAATGCTCATATATGTGGCGAATTTTTTCTTCACAATGCTCATTTGTTCTTCCTCTTAGGGCTTATTTCTCATAGTGGTGGATTTATCTCCCCACCTTCCAATGAAGCTACTGACTGATTCTCCAGGATTTTTCTTTAACAGATCTAGGTCTCTACACATGACCACTAGCTCTTCGTTGTACTTGTAATAAGACATGAACTCTATCTTGAGGTATTCCTCAACCTTTTTTAGTTCTTCTTCTTCAGGCTTCATGGGAACTAATCCATTAGCCCATGGTTGGGTGAGGTTTAAAATTAGGAGTTGAGCAGGTGGCGTCTCATTTACATGTGGGGATCATGGGATATGTCGATATTCTTTTGGGACCCAAACAGGCTCAAAGGAAGATGGACCCATAGCACAAGGAAAAAGGATCTTAGGTTCATGAGCTTCAGGAGTATGGGCATGATGTCATTGCATCGCTTAGACATCAATTTGAAGGTTGTCAATCTTGGCACTGAGCTGAGCTAAGATGGCCATCAGATCTAGATGGGCATTATGTGCTTGATTGATATTTTTCCATGGATATCTTATGGAGGTAGATCCCAAATTCGGTTGAGTAGAAAAAGAAGCAGTGGAGCTTTGGGGAGGTTTGACGAAAGACCAAAGCCAAAAGGGAGTAAGGACGAAGTCAGGTATGCAATCCACATGAGACGAAAAATGATTTGGTTTTATTTTTTGAAGAAAAAGGGAAAAATTTTGGATTTTTGGAAAAAGGGGAAACACATGTTTTTGGTATTTTATGTTTCTGAAAAGGGGAAAGAAAAGGAGAAATCTCAGCATGATTATTCTTATTGTTAGGTTTTCACTTGTACTATTTTTTCCTAAATGCAGGAAAAATGTCAGACAGGACCCAAGCTTGGGAAAAATAGGGTTTAAAAATATAAGACATGGTTTGACTTGTTTCCTAGCTCATGGACAGGGTCCTCCTTTAAAAGGGGTTAAGTAGCACAAAAATTCAACTGACATGCCGACCCGAAATTTTGGCAAAGTTTTGCACGGTAATGGGAAACTAATTATGGGTTCCCCAAGGTTGATGCCTATATGAGGTTTATGAACTTGTTGGGTTAGTGGAAGGGTTCCCCCCCCCCCCTGGCATGGCTTCCAAGATACACCTCTTGCGTATAAGAGAAATCATTCACTGGTATGTGGGGATAAGTCATTTGATATACCTGAGTATGCGTGAATTTTATCACTATATATCTCATGGGTATGATACATATGAGAGAGAATTCGAGATACTCAATGTACATGAATGAGTTCCTTGATATATACCTTATATTATGAGTCTG